>CAWUHX010000015.1:552812-1115224 GCA_963922205.1 Romanomermis culicivorax | reverse complement strand
TGGTAATCTTCAATATTGTATATTGATATTTGATGAAGATTCTAATTTTTTCCTCGACACATTTTTTTGAGAAAGATCAATACGTCACGTCTGCAAAATTTTTGAAGCGATTATTCCTTCCTTAACGTAAAATCGATTCAAAAGCTTTATGGAAGTAGTTTTCGGAAATTTCTACTCTTCTTACTCATATCTTTTCGGCCAAGTTCATGAAAGTTTGCGAATAAATTACTGGTTTTAAAATCTTTCAAATATAAAATTCTAGAAATTACGACTTTTGAACACAAAATTCGAATTTAATTCTTGAAATAAATGTTCAGAAAATTGATTTTCCAGTGTCGTGGAACGTCATTTTGAATGTCGTATCTCTTTGTGTAATATATATAGTTTAAATACACCCTGTCATAGAATGCAGTGCAATGTTTTTGAATGAACTGTGAATATCAAAGTTTGTGTATGTTTCTTGATGTATACATGCGAGTAATCGGAAAAATGAAAAACACTATATTTATTGAATTGAGTGCAATATAAAATCACGCTTTGTGCCTTCAGAGATGATGATACGGTCACATATTTGGAAGAATACCCCGTCAATCTTTTGCATTCAGTGGAGGAATATACGGGCCACAAATTCGTACCGACCAAGCACAGACTATTCGTGCTGACTTTAGAATACGGCAAAAACTTCTCAGAACCGGGCGACGATAGATTTTCTCCCCAAAGGGCTGCAATAACCAAGCCGGCTCGTTTGAGCAATTTTCTTCACCCGAACATTTACTATTTCGGCGGACGACTACCAACAAGTATGAAAAATATAGGGATAAGATACGACAAAAAAGTGAACTTTAATCTTTAAGAAAAATAAGAATTCTTTGGTCCTTAGATTATTTGATATTACCATGAATTTTTGATTTTAATTCTAAATTCACTCAGAATCAAGTAGTTAATCTCATATAGCTTTTGAATTTCATGGTTGTTTCATTATGAAATTTTATTCTTTAGACTAACTATTTAGATTAAAATTCAAGCGAATTTTTAAGCAAATTTCGTGCAACAGGAAAAAATAACGTGCATCAAATTTTCATTAACTCTCTGAAGCACAGTTCCGAAAATTTATTGCGTTCTAGCGACTATAGTCAATTCATTTTTAAATGAGCCACGGAATACAAAAACATAAGAAAACTGACCTTTCATCACATGTAAACGAAAAAAATAATGGCTGTGTACGCAGGTTGATTATTATTCACATGAGCATGTCTTTTCGTGCCGAGGTTCATTTGGAAAAAATTGACTATAAAGAGTATTTGAATTTGAAACTCTATTTTCTGACAGTGCATCAATTGACTCAGTCAAAACATTATTTTCTGTCGTATACTCACTTGACGTCAGACTGAAATAGTACCATTTTAGAAACAGTGCTGTTTGTGTGTATCTAGTGTTGTTTTCTCAATTTGATCACTATCTGCTTACAGGTGAACAGTTTGCTAAAAAGCTAATAGGAAAGACGATGCCCAAACCGGACGCCATTCATCACATTCACGAAGATTTCACGACCGTATTTGATGGAGAAAACGCTCACAAGAAACCGCTCAGGAGGTTTCTTGAAAAATATTTAAACGCGAAAGTCAAGTGGCGCAAGAACAAGGAATGCTTCCCGAAAACGTTGATGAAATTCAAGCCGACAGTAGGGATTTGTGAAAGATACTTCTTCAACGATGATGGGTAATTTCGTATGTAATTCATATTGTACTACCTATTGCCTTGTCCTCAATGTTCGTAGAGTTAGAGTAAATACCTGAAAACGACAGACTAAAACAAGCAATTTATTTAGCCAATGTGCTTTTATCCATGCTCGAAATCTATCAAATTTTTTCCTTACTGTAATGCACAGTTACGAGATTACCTTGATATTGTGATATTCCAGATGAAAAAAATGAATTCAACCGTAAAATCTAACTGGAAAGATTTCTAAATGAAACATCGGCTGGTCGAAGAACACGTGGTGAGTTAAAAACATAAAATATTCATACCTGTAACTGATGTCGTTATTGGGTTTTCAAAACTGGGTATTTCTATCGTATGCTCCAAGTTGAAAGGTATTGTGTGGCAGAAAAATTTGAAATGATTGGCGTTGCAAAGGTCAAAAGAATAAGTTCAATCTGGTGCGCAATTTTCATTTAGTTGAAAACTTTATGCTGTGGAAAATTTCTTCATGGAAATGTGAAAAGGAAAAATTATTGGAAAAAGCATCATCTTCTCTACTGTCGATCTTGATATATAACGCGTCTCTACCTGAATGATTGATACTCAGGAAATTTTGACCACTTAACCAGGTTATTGGAGAAAATTTTAGTTGTTCGGTTTGCTGCTCACCGACGGAATTTTTTTTTGATTGCTTGAAGTAATAAGCTTACTAGCTTTTTTGTATTGAACTTACTTCATGGGATTGCTGCGCCGTGCATGCCGAATTAATTCAAAAAGGATTCTATTTTGTTCAGAAGACAACGTGAGAACTTTCTGGAAATTTGTCAACTAAGACTTGTCAGACGTTTATTTTTCAAAAAATTACATCTTTCTATCTAGTAATTATTCCAAAATGAAAAATTTTGAACCATATTGTGTATTAGAGTATCATGATACTGACGTTGCACCAACATTTTTGAGCTACAATGCCACTTGGAGCCGTCAAGCACATTTACTTGCTGATAAGTATCATTAAACAAGGAACGATAATACTTTCTTCTGTCTATACATCAAATATCCGAAACATATTCCACTGGTTTCTCGTCGAGGGATGATGGCAGCACCGCCATCGACTGCTTTCGTAAAGGAGCCTGAAAATCATTCATGGAAGTTACATAAACACTGTCGTAATATTAAATCAGAAGCTTACATACTGGAGGATTAGGGTGTCTTGAACCTTAGCAGATTCTGACTGACTCTCAATAGATTCTTGCTGAGTAATGTAACAGTAACAATAATGGGACAGTAACAGTAGCAGTAGCAGTAGCAGTAGCAATAACAGTAAAAACAGTAACAGTAAAAACAGTTACAGTAAAAATAGTAACAGTAAAAACAGTAACAATAAAAGCAGTAACAGTAACACTAACGATGAAAGAAAGACAAATTAGATATAATAGCAAACCGTCACAAGCTGAAAATATAGCTATCACAGGATTTTCCTAAGCCAACTTGATTCCGAACAAGTAAAATTAAAGCTCAAATTTCGGATTTGAACATTCTACTTGAACGATGGAAGTCATTTCACACTTCATAAAGAGAAGAAAAAGGTCAAACCCACTATCTAAATAACAGAATTTTCATGCTATGAATCATGAGTGACCACAGTTTCAAGCTTGATGCGGTGTCGACCATAGTCAACGAAGTTTCAACATAACTTTGTCAAAAATAAAGTAAAATTATTTCGAATACATTTTTCAATAGGCAAGATTTATCGACATATATTTGTTTCATTTTGTGAAAAAATGTTCCTGCTAGTCTTGAAAAGTCGCTATTTGAATGGGATCTATCTGGGTGAGACCAAAAAATTTCTGGGTGAGGTAGAACGCAACAAGATGGAACAAAATGTTCACGTCATGATAATCGCCTAGGTTATTTTCATACCTTTCGAGAGGGCGCCATTTCGGGCTTGTTGTCGGCGGCGCAAAACGACTTCAGATATTCGTAGGAGCACGGCTTCAAGCAACACTGACTGACCACACCCGCCAAACTCATCTTCGCCTTATAGACGTAATATTCCTTCGGAGAATCTATGGGGAATTGATCTGCAAAAATTCCTAATTTCAGTTCCAATTTTGGATTTCACAGTCTCCATTACAGTTTCACTGTATCAGTTGGTCACTGCAATAGTTCGCGAAAAAAGACCACGAGGTAAAATCAGATTTTTGTACCACTGTTCTTTAGTACACCAAAATTCCACTCTCTGGACGTTGCGATATCCAGCTGATTTGGGAATTCTCACGAGATATGGTGCTTGAAGTTTGGAAATTTCTATGTGAACGCATTTTATAGCTGAGTGCTTGTTGATTGAGCATACTTGCAGACTAAAAATCTGCACCATTTTCGAGAAAAAATCACTTGAAAATTCGAATTTCGAAAATACGTCTTGTATTTTTGTCAAGCCACATCTGCTTGGGATAAAAAAATGATTCGTGGACGTCTAGACTTCGAACAAACGTCCCGTATGTACATCTATGTTTTCGAATAATATTACACTAAATCGAACTTTTTCAAAATTCGTAAATTTTGTAATTTGTGCTGTACGATTAAATTCCGCATTTTTCTCATTTTTTCTCATTTCTAGATCAACTATGCCCTATTTTTCCAAGTGAGTCTTGAAACGCTAAGAAATAATAACCTACGTTAGCGGAAATCATTTTTTTGCAAATTGAATCGTTAGCATCAGTTTGGGAAAAAATATGTCCACGTGAAGTGTGGGTTTTTTAAAAGCAAGCGCATTTCTGTGTTACGTGCCTTTACTCCAAGTGTCCCGTTACACCAAATGTTCCGTTACTCCACGTGTCCCATTACCCCAAGTGTCCCGTTACTCCTAGAATGTTATAAATTTTTAAAATAGCAATAAATTTAAAATGATCATTTTGCAGCTAATCATTTTAAAAGTATTTCAATATGCAAATTTGACTCTATGATGCATTAGCTTGTCTGAATAATTTATACACTGCCATTCTAAAACGTCCTGTGACAGACGCGTTCATTCAGACAACAGGGAAAGCAGGTGTTCGAAAGTTGTTGCAGTTCTTTACCGAAAAAAAATTTTCTCGAATAACGATGAAAATTTTTCAATTCATGGTTAGTTTTTATTTTGTAATTTAAATGACCAGTAATGAGAATTATATGGCAACTATATGTATAGCTGTTCTCATTAGATCTATAGTTTATTTTGAAAACAATTTTTTTGACAAGTAAAAATTTCTTGCAAAATAATGACAACATTGAGATGATTTGCTTTTTCTAAAATAATTTTGTGAAAGTTTTTATTGCACAAAACTTCTATCACTTTTGCATTCTTTGGTTTCTCACAGACTTTTACACACCATCTTGTAGTCCATCTACTTCCCTTTGCTTTCCACCAAATCGCATGATTGTAGAGAACACCGTTCAAAAGATTAGGACAATATTTGGTAACATACTCAAAAAATAATTTTTTCAGGTTACTCTGTGATTTAAATATAGTGTGCAAGTGGTGTAAACACAATATGCGTTTTCCGATAGCATATGCAAATGGATACCATGCGTAAAAAATGTATGTTGTAAAGTGCGTTACAGGGGAAACTATGGGTAATCCCCTGCGCCCATGTTGCATCAAATCTGGGTACTTCATTTTTTAAAAGTTATAAAATCATACTACTGACCCGAACATTCTTGATTCTCAGTTTTCATCGTTGCACAACTATTTCCCGAGAAACGGACTAATGTAAAGGATATGCAAAGTACGGGAAGGCAAGTTTCGGTGCCCCTATTTCGGCGCCGCCGTTTGGGCGCCAAACTGTTTTTCTTTTCTTTTTCTTTCTATTTTACTTTGTATTTATTTTTATGTTCATGCTGTTCTTTTTTTATCTAATACTTTTCTTTGTATTTATTTTTTCTCTCGTTTTCTGTGTTTTGATCAAGTTTTTGTGAGTTGTCATGTCTAAGTACGGAAAATTTTAGAAGATTCATATAGCATTCTTGACCAAACGGGACATTTTTTTGCAAAAAATTGCATTACTTGGGGTAAAAGGATTTATAGCATTACTTGGAGTAACGAGACCCTTATAATAATGGGACACTTAAGATAACGGGACGCTTGGAGTAAGGGTGCACAATCCACTTCTGTACGTCCAAATCTTATTTTTGAATAAATGGACAACAGACTATAAAAGTACAGCCTTTTTCGATCTTCATTCTGTTGTTTGAGGCACAAAAGCATAATTAAAAAGTAAGTTACAAATTTGTGTCTCTATGTTCCAGTTCGAGTTTGGACTTTTCTCGTAATCGGAACCTTATTTGGGAAACAAAAAATGTTGAAGATTCCGATATATTTTTAAAACTTACGAACAGTGATAACTTTTCGATAGTTATTTCTTTCGTCAGCATCAGGATTCAGTTTGTGAATGTTTATAATTTTGTGAAAACATCCTTTGAATATAATTAATAATATGATTACAGTAAATTAAACACCATGGCTATTCTACAGTAGTAAAATTGTCAGATTACAAACTGGTTCTCGGAAATTGAGTCCAATATGTCAATGCTCCCAATCATTGATTATGACATTTAACATGAAGTAAAAGAGTATTTTATTAATCTGAAAAATTGATGGAAAAACATTTTCCGATATACGGATGTTCAGAGATTAATCATTCCGGCATTTCGTAACACAGAATGAGATAAAGTGCTAAAATGACTGAATAATATTCTCACGGAAATTTCAATGCCAGACTGATTTTGCCACAATTTCGTTACTTACCGTCTTTTTGCCACCAAAAGCCATTGGCGCACAACTTTTCCAATGTAGTAATTAGTCGTTTGCCGCAAAATCGCGCTTTACCGTCCGGATAAGCAGCCGATGCTTCATTCCGGACCAAAAATGTAACGAAGCAATAAACAGTTGAAATGACGAAAAATTTGGTCGGCATGAGGGACTGAAACGGCTGTAAATATTTCTAACTGCCTTTCATCAGATATGCTCATACTGTACATTTGAAGTCTAATTATTTCAGAATTCTAAACTGTTTCGAGGTCAGTTTACTTCTGATAACACATTTATTGAGCAGCATCATAATTTGGCATTATTATGAACTCGAAATGATTTCACTCAAGGAAATTCAGGTGAGGTGCAGTCTTGGACGCTGTGAGTTGTTCAAAAACTGCTAATCTCGATTTCTCTTCAAACGGAAGTGCTAAAATGTTGTAATTTTGTGAATCAAAGCATATGGTGTTAATATACCTTCGCCTCATCATGGATAGTGCTTCATTAGTTGAGCTTCGAAACACCATTTAATTAAAAAATGGTCATTTTTCACATTTTGTTTAATTTTTCGCATAATAGCACAAAACTGTAATAGGAAAAACCGGATAAAAAGTCAGCCAGATTGTACCCAAACTCTGACTACCCTTAAGTTCGTCAAACTTTAGTCATTCTAAAAAGCGTTTTTGAGTAGCTCTCTAGAAGATCCATCGATTGTTGTACAATTTACTGCGTTTTAGAGCAAAAGATTAACTGTTCGCCTGGAAAAGTATTAGGTTGAGGTCAAATATCTATCCGGATAGGGTCGTACATTTTCTGAGTGATATCTAACGCCCCCGACGTATAATTGAAAAACTTGAAAAAATTAACTAGGTGAACAACATCCCTTGAAGGCAATATTTTGACATGCCATCTATGATCTTTAATGCTTGTCAATCATGTTCAACTCATTTAGCATGTTATTACTGACATGTTGATTGCATGAAAGTGCCATAATAAAAATGTGCTATAGTAGATAAAATATTTTCTGTTGTTATAAGCATACTATAGAATTTGATAAGCGACAAATTATTAAAGGAAACTTTATCGAACGTTGAGCTTTCAAAGAAAATAAATATTTTTGCTGTGAAATGTTCGACACCATCTTTAAACGCCTGCATCGGAGTGAGTCATGCGATTACAAACTAGTCGATCAAGTGGGATTGGATATGTAAAAAAGTGGTCAATCAGGAAGTTAAAATGCTCCGGATCAGGTTATCTGGAGTAAAAATACTCACACAAGATCGGTATGGGTTTCTGCGCTAATAACCTGCTTCATGTTGGTTCAAAAGTTCCTTGCCAACTTTGCCAACCACGAAAAATTTTTTGTGATCGACAACCCGTTGATCCAAAAAAATCTAGTGTGTTTGTATGCTATTGAGTTGGGGTAAATTCAGCTTAAATGATTCAACGTCATTGAAAGTTTAATATGAAACAGGAAAAAGTTGGAAATGACAGATTTTGGCAAATGAAACTTTAACACGCCACCATAAGATGAGGAAATTTCATCAGTTATTTTGACAAAAATGTCCATTCCATTTCGCAATGGCAAACTATTTACAGATTTTATTGATGATAGTAGAGAATTCAGGATTACTCCATCAGGTTGAACTGCGTTCAACTTTCTGTGCGCGAGTTTGGTCATCAAATTTATTATTGAGCTCTTCCCTCTTGTCCCACTAGTTGAAAAGTATTCCTCAATGTAGATTGTTGACTCAAATGTATCAATAATTTTTATGAAATGCTTCAAAATAATAAAACAGAAAATATAAAAACAGAAAATATAAAAAAAACTAGAAAATAAAAAAAACGTTTCACTTCTTTACTCGAGACTGTAGATTTGTGAGCGTACTGAATAGCATTTTCTGAGTAAAAATGCTACAGTAAAAGCGTTGTATAAACAATTTGAAAGACAATGCTGACTTTTATCATTTTTTAATTGACATGCGTAAAGTAGACTACAGTTTTTTAAAACTTTAATCCTTGCCAGACATTTGAAAATTTTGGGTCAAAAAACCCGCAGGGTATTGAACATAAATGTCTTGAAAAGCGCGAAAGCTTTCCTCTAAATAGGTGAAGTTTTCGTCTATCATACAGATTTATTTCAACTTTCGCTGTCGCTTAACTTGCGCCGAAGTTTGGGCTTCCGAATCTTCCTAACTAGTGGGTTGGTGCAAGGATTGTGTCAGATTAGCTCGAGTAACGGTTTTTTCGCACCACTCTGCATTATACCGTTGTTATTAGACTACAGCTCGAAATTCAACTCAACTATATTCTGTTTTTCTTGAAATGCTTCTTGATTATTGAAGTGCAAATCAATTAGAATGTCATATTTCTATGATCTTGAAGCAGCACAGGATTGTGGACAAATCTCAACTACTTTCAACAATTTTTTGAATGAAAAATCTTATTGTAAAAGCTTTCTGTGTATTTTGACATAAATACTGATTTTTCTCTTTTTGCAACTCAGAAGCATTTTATAAAACGCAAACTACACATCGGTATGTTTTGAGCGGTGAACCTTACGCTGTAGCTAAACCACAATGCCGAAACATATAGAATTGAGCTGTATAATTTGAGTGTGCTTGATGAAACGGGTCTCTGGTTCAAGTTGAATTCAGTCCTCAGAGACTTCATGACCATACGAACTGCCTGATTCTTACTGTAAACAGCGCTCCTGTACATCAAGCAGGATTATTTCGCTTCCAGCTCTAATTTCCCTCAAATATGGGGCTACTGGTTTCGAAAACTCAAAACGAAATATTGATCTTAATTTTAGTCGGAACTATTCAACAACTAGCGGAACATTCATATGCGTTGAAATATATATTTCTTGCAGAATCCAATAAATAAGCCCACAAGAAAATTTAGGAATCGAAATTTACGTCGGAAAATTGGACAGAATACGGATGATTTGCTTCTTCTCATGAAACTTCCAGATCAATAACAATGAATTAATTCAAAAAATTTAAAATATAACTATAACAAAACGCATTTATTTTTCTTTCTGCAAAAGCCTAATATGAATTCGCTGGAAGGATTGCTTAATTTTTGAACACTGTCGTTTATTTAAACTTTAAGAGAAACTGAAGATTTTATATTGTTCGTTTTTTACGTTAAAGACAATCATTAATTGTTATACCTGACCGTTTCAACAAAGCTCACGTGTGCTCGTCTCAATCTCAACTTTAAAATGTTCGACAAAGAGTTGTCAGGTTAACTTTTGATAGTCAGTTGAGCCCTTTACCGATTGAGTTAACAGTCATATTTCGCAAGTCATCATTTTTAAAAATTCATGATCTATTGCATTGAGAGCATTTGTGAGAAAATGATGTTGGTTCATTTCACGTCTTGCAAAAGCTAAAGATGAGAAGTTTTTCTGAATTTCTAAAATTCACTATTCATATTCGATTAAGCCAACGCCTTTCCTAGGGTCATGTAAAGTGTGTTTTATAATTTCTTTTGTGATGAAGAGGTCAAACATCCGAACGTCAAGAGAAGCTAAACTCACCAAATGAAAAAGCATTCAATTCTAAACGAAAAATTTATGAAATACCTCTATTTCAAGCACGTTGCTTTCAACAGTTTAAAATATTCGGAAATTTCTTGGACAACCTTCAGTACCAACCAGCAAGGTCAAGGATCATTTCCTTCAAATTTGGTGTGCCAAAAATGCTCATGTTAGTTTTACTCTCGAGATACTCAGACAAACATTAGAGGAATGATTAATACAATCTTATTCACGGAGATTTAGTCGAAAATTTAGGTTGCATCAACGCGGATACTGCAACACTAGTAGTTCAGGGACCCTTAGTATAGTCGAAAACGACTGCTAGAAAACCCCCAGTCGCACTAAAAGTATAGTGGCTCAGTGGTTTAGTAGTTACACAGTCGTTACTGCGAGTGATCAAAAAAAATTTTGATGGAATCTAAATCACATTTTTGCTTAAAAATTTCTAAATTTTACTCTAAAAATAAAATCTGCGGAGCATGTGTCAGGAAGAATTAGGATAGAAAAATTGAACTTCATTTCTTGAAATTGGAAATTTAAAATACTTTACCAACACATCAGTTTATCAGAGGTGGGAACTAATGAGCTAGTGAATCAATAGAAACGATTACAGAATCACTAGAAACGCGAATCACACCAATGAGTCGCCATAAAACCAATTATTTTATAGTCCGTTCATTGTCATGCATCGTAAAACAAGATTTTTTTCAACTTGTAGTCCTAATTGCTACAGTAGAAAAAGGCGGTTGCGTACACAAGTTGTTTATTATTTGCATGAACATCCTTTTTCGGTCAGATTTTGGTTTGGAAAAATTGAATGTATAGTAATTTATTGTGCAATCGAAAAATACTATATTTCATTCATTTTGAAATAGTCGATGCAGTGGGCAGAGTTTCGGCGAACGCAGCCTTACCACAGATCAGGAAGTCAATTTCGATAATATTGGAATGATTGAAAAGCGTGATCATCAAGGATTCTGTATTATGGAGAAAAAATTTATTGATTATAGTCACCGTGCCTTTATTAATTTTGTATAAAACTTCGCCTGCGACCTCGCTGCATCAATCATTTCAAAATGAATGAAGTATAGAATACTGAACTATTAGAAACGACTACTGTACAACTGGAACGATACAAGTTTCCATAGTCGTCGGTGTAACCAAAAAACGACTGTTGATGGGACTACTGAACCACTGAATGACTGCAACCGACTTAGGAGATAACTAGTCTGAAGAAATTCACTGTGACTCCAGCTGTTTTTTGATCGGAAACCAGGAGACTGAAAGTAAATGCTAGAAGCATGCTCCAATGGACTGATCAAAGGCAGCTTTTGCTGCGATGGGGTAACCAGGAATTCAGTTTGTGGACGGCGCAGTGGTACAAATGTTGCAGATTTTTGCAAATCGATCAGAAATATGATGGCTCACAATGTAAACGAAGTTTCTGATCACACGGAAAATCCTATATGGTTATCAAAAAGCCCGAAAATTTGGACTCCTACTTCATCTCGGGAGAGGGGAGAGGCACGTGCTCAACTCGCGCCATCTTTGATTTTCGTTGGCACAGGTTTATTCTCTGGTGGTAAATAATTGAGTCGTATTTTCAAACCGATTAATTGTGAACATCAGACAGAAAAAAAACGTATTCCTCATACAAGAAATGACAAATAATCAAAAAATTTTTTATTCTAATTTCCGCAAGACCGTTGCTTCGAAACCATTCAGTAGCAGCTGTCTTTCACGTCAGGAGAGAAAGATTCTCGATTTTTCCGGGTATCATCAATAGTATTGAGTGCCAGGTGTCTAAACGAAAACACATCACAGAACGCACTATTATGTAATAAGCGATATTAGAAGAAATAATGATGACGGTGTCCATTATTCCACGCATCTGGAATAATAAGGAAATTATAACGCGTAGGTTAATTGGGGGTTAGTTTATTATGCTGGCATACGAATATTTTGTTTTTCCGTAATTGAGAATATCGAGAAAATGGCAACTTAGTTTCAAGGTCTTTATCACGTGTGAATTCAAGGCTTGAGAATTGACAGTAAGATAAAAAATTTATCTGATATACCTATGCCAGGCAATAGTCCATTTTTCCAAATGAGATTCGATGTTTATTGACATAGGAAACTTGCCTCATAAGCATGCATGCGCAGCATGGAAATTCTGCTGGGGGTCAGCCAGGACGGAGGGTGGAATAGATTTTTTTCTCTTTCTTGATAACCAAAAAAGGTTTTCTAACAACCAACCAGCAAATTCTTCTACCTAAATTAGTCAAATATGTGAAAACATTCGCTTGGCCTGCTTTCTTAAAGGCTTTAATGTTACTCCTTTGAAATTATGCATGCTCTGTTCAGAAAGACCTTTAAACAACAGCATCATTTTTAGTATTCTCACGTCCTCTTCTTTTTTTCTCATTTTGCTTATCATGTTTTGATCAATGTTAGGAAGCAGAATCTGCTGGGGGCCAAACAAAACCTGCTGGGGGTCCAGACCAAACATGCACGTTGGGAGGTTTGGGGGTTTGAACCCCAGCAGATTCTTGCTGATCCCCAGCACATTTTACCTCTCCAGCAATGATTGAGAAGATGACGAAGGAAAATGAGTAAGAGAGAAGAGTTGTCATAAAAATGGAAATAATGCTGTAGTTTAACAATTTTTCTAAACACAGCATACTTGATTCCAAAGAAGTAACATCAAAACTTTGAAAAGCGCTGCCTAAGCGAATAATTTGACATGTATATGGCTAATATAGATTAAAGAATATCCTGTTTAGATGTTGGGAGACCTTTCTAGGACTTTCCTTTCCGTTATCAAGAACGAAAAAAATTTCCTATTCCACCCCCTCTCCTGGCTGACTCCGAGAAGAACTTCTATGCTGTGCATGTATGGTCCAGACCTTCCCAAACCAGTCCATGTGCATGTATGCTCATAATTCAATATATTTTTTCGCCTAATAAAAAACGCAATGAAATCGTTGTATTTGTCTCATTTTTAAAGTTATTTAAAATTGAATGGACTGTTAGTAAGGGAGAAACTAGCTGTAAAAAAGTACAACTAACGATATTCTTCAGTAACCTGTTGTATTTGTTAAACACTCTCATTGGGGGACGACGCAAATTTTCTCGAAAAACAAGTCATCTTGTATTTCTTTTATCAACTCAAGGAAATCAGGCGTTTTTCACAACAATAAAAATTTTCTGACAAAGCAAGCCTATTCTCGTGGTACTTTTACGTCCATTCATCGGCAATAGGATTTTTAGGGGCTGACTTCACCAATACAGTCTTTGACCTAACTCAGATATGTGTTTGAGCCTCAAATAGTGACCTTTCAAAGTCAATACGTAATGTCTTCTATCGACTGTACTATCCGTTGAAACTGTTGAAAAATGATTTAAAATGGCTTATTTCCATCTTTAATAAAATTATGGGCGGCTAAAGTTTAGTGGAGCAAGTCTACTCTGTTCTGCATCAAATTTTCATTATTAGCAATGTTTAACAGTAAGATCTGCGCTCAAAGTTCAATAATATTTCGTAACTCTACTGAACATCTGCAATGTATTTGCAGAGAATAAATTGCTATACTCCGTTCATTTTGAAATGATACACGCAGCGAGGTCGCAGCCAAACTTTTATTCAAACTTATGGAAGGCTCGTTGACTCTATTCAATAAGTTTTTCCTTCATGATACAGACACCATGATGATCACTGTTTTCGATCATTGCAAGATTATCTAAGCTGATTTTCTGATCTCTAGTAGGGCTACTTTTTTGGAAACTTCGACCACTGCATCGATCATTTTATAACGAATAGAGTATGAATCATGATTAAAGCAGTACTCATCATGAAAGTTTGCAGGAGACATTCACTTCTCCTTGTCTCATCGCCCCGCTTCTAAACCTGAGCGTACCAGACTGACAAGATCACAACAACAATCTTCTTTCAAGCGATAAATGATTGACACTAATCGAATCATCAAGCTTACTTCGTAACTGGTCAAACATAAAAATAAAAAACATTGAGAAAACAAGAAATTGATTATGCTACAACTTGTGCGAAATTGTGGATGGGACTATAGATTAATTGGGCTGCTCGACGATAGAAAATGATTAAAAATTAATCGAGTTAGATAGAAAATAGTTTTTGGAAACCCCGGGAGACGTGAAACACGATAATACGTTTGATGTAATGTCATTAGATAGCTGTGATCACATTCCATACTTTTTATTCGACAAATCTAACTCCGTCAAGATACGATTTACGCAAATACCTAGGAGATCAAATAAAAAAGTCTTATGGATAGAACACATACTTTGCTGACATGGATTGAAATATCCTGACAAAACATTGAAACTACATTTTCGATTCTTTAAGGACAAATTTTCACGAATGAACAGTTATTCTTCCGAAGCAAAAATCTGAACTTAAAATCCATATTCACAAGAATCAACCAACAGAATTTTGCTTTGAAAAATTTTAAATGCCAATCTTTTTTGTGACTACCCCAATTAATTGTTGAAACCGAATTAATTGAACTTTCATAAGCTATAAATCGTGATGTCCTTCAATTATAAAACTATACTGCCGAGATTTGCTAAATTGAAGTCGAAGAAAAACTTGATATACACCTGAGAAGTTCGGAATCTACGATAAAATGTCACCAACAAAATGTCTCCGTGCAAAACATCAGCAACATAATGTCTTCAACAAAATATTTCCAACAAAATATACCAAATAAATGATCTCCAAAAAAGTGGCCCCTTACAAAATGTCTCCAACACATAATGTCTCCAACAAAACATCCCGAACATGTGATCTCCAAAAAATATCTCCGACAACTGATGGATCTCAAAATAAAATATCACACATACTATGTTTTTATTCCACTGAAAAATGCTCGAAAATTCAAAAATATTTAATTGTTGGCCAAGCCTCTTGGGTAATCAATAAGCATTTTGTCCTGCTCCGAGCCATGCTGGATCGAAGCGTTGTGCGCAGTGAACTGGTCGCGGATCAGCGGCATGCTGCTCGATT
Organism: Romanomermis culicivorax; assembly: GCA_963922205.1. Taxonomy (NCBI): domain Eukaryota; kingdom Metazoa; phylum Nematoda; class Enoplea; order Mermithida; family Mermithidae; genus Romanomermis; species Romanomermis culicivorax. The sequence goes on along the minus strand of CAWUHX010000015.1, from coordinate 1,100,146 downwards.
TTCATTCGGTTGACACTTAAGGCCCTGTCATACTTCACCGCGCGGCGCCGGCCGGTACCGTATGACAGGGCCTTTAGGCTGACACAGAATACAGAAAATGAAAGAAAACAGAAATAGGAAGAAAAATATTGGATAACAAAGGGAAAAATAAAGGAGAAAAAAGTAAATAAAACAGAAGCAAAAAAATAAAAAGAAAGAAAAGCAGTTTAGCACTGCAATCGTTCCACAGAAACGTCTTTTCACGCTTAGTTGGTAGCCTGCGGCTCCACTTAATTCCCTATTCATCTACTGTATCATACGAGCGAAAACTGACACCAGAAAAAAGTACTCTTTTTTGACGAGGTCTCTTCTTGATCTTGTTTCTGCTTCGTTTTCTTTATATTCTTTGTTTCTTTTTTATTTCTCTTTTTGCTCCTACCATCCTTTCTTCTTTTCTTTCACTTTCTTATGCTTGTTCTTTTTTCCAGTTCTCTATTTTTTGTTTTCTTCATTTTTCTCTCTATTCTAGTATTTTTGTCTTCCCATTCTATTCCGTCTCGATTTAATTGCCTTTACCATGTCACTTCTTCCTCTTACTATATCTTACTTATCTTTATCTCTGTTCTTCTCATTATCTTCTTGCTTGTTTCTGTTTTTGTTTCCGTTTCTGTTTCCCATTTCATTTCTTTCTTTTTCATATCTTCTCTGTGTCTTCTTCTTTCATACTTGCCTTATTATCACAGTCAATACGTAATATGGAAAAATAATGAAAACGCGTGGAAAAGAAGCTGACTTGAAAATTTTGAAATTGGAATTTGCAGAACGTTTTTTTCACAATTTTTGTGGCTCAGTATCACAATTCGGAGCTCCAACTAGGGATCAGCTAAGAAATTCCACTCTGGTCTCCATTTCTACATTTTTGGTTCATGTTCAGTAGGAAAAGTTCCACCAGAAATATTGTTTTTCGGCTTTAGCAACTGTACATTATTTTATTGAAGACGTTTTTTGGAGACAATACATGTTGGTGACATTTTGCAAGGGGACATGTTGTTTGAAGATCATTTGTTGGGGATATTTTATTGTAGAGATACTTTGTTGGATACATTATGTTGAAAATATTTTTTCGCGATATCAAAAGTTCGACCTAAGTTTTAACAAGTCAAAAATTGATGGCACCTGAAAATGATATATTTCGTGTGGTTTCATGCACTAATCACCACTGAGAGATACTCATTCTGTTTTACCTGATTACAGTAACCTAAAAAATCCGAATTTCTAGATTTTTGATCAATCTTGATCAGTTCTGCTTTTAAGCGTATTAATAATTTTTCGAGGGAAAAATTTTACGATGAAAGTTCTATCTAAACGATTTGATGACAGTACTGATTTGTGTCACTTTTCTATTTGGAAGCATTTTATAAAAAACAGATTATAGATGCATTTCGAAGGGCCAGCCATTTATCAACGTTCTGAGAAAATTTGATCACAAAGTACTTGCAAAACCTGTATAATGGTAAAAACGTTTTCAGTAAATTTGAAATGCAAAATTAATTTCTCAGTTATATAGAATGAGTTAGAATATCAATTGAGGAACAAGATTTACAAGAAAGTTCACTCGAAGTTTCGTGAGTTAATCTCTGGTGACTAGAGAGCACGATGTCTCGAGTTAAAGTGGCAAAGTGTTGTAAACTGCAATAATTAAAGAGCTTTTTTTTCGGCATCTTAGTTGCATTGAGAATGCATAAAAATGCTACCTGTTGATCAATTTTGTTTATGTGGTGCCGTTCGTTTTGGAACAGAGTGTACCTAATCGTGATTATTTTTTCACACGTTATAGTTTAGGAAGAGCGGATGGAACAGGCGCGGATATGTGCCCGCTTCAATTTTTGTCAATTTGACCCAGAAGTTCCGGAATTTCTTTCGAGAAACACTGTTCGACAACCACTGCAAGTTTATCCAAGAAACTTCAGCGTATTTTTCAGGAAAATGTGGAACAAATTATTGGATGAATTTCAACCAAGGAACAGTTATTCTAGGGATAAGAACAATATATCCTAAAATAAAAATTTATCCGAATCACAAAACGTGGAGCAGGAATAGAGTAATACTAAGATTAAGCCCAGTGTAATTTTTTTATCTCGAAAAATCTGATGCATTTCCATTTTTTTCCTTGAAAAATATTCAGCTTGTATGTATTTTTTCCTGGGCATTGCTCGATCTTTGCAAAGTATCATGTTATTAATTATTACCTTATTTTGTCACAATTAAAATTGTTGAAATTATGTCAAATAGGAAGATTCGGGATGCCAATTTATCAAATGAAAGAAATGCAATATTTATTGACATGAATAGAACAATATTCAACAATTATCCAAAACAAGAAAAGCGATATTCGATTTTTAATTACAGTCGGAATGGGCACAATCTCATTATTAATATAAAAATTCAAGAAATAAGCAAATTTCACTTTTTCGTTTTGCTAAAATGAGTAACCGGTCTTGTTGCACAAAGTAAACCTGCATCCTACCAGGTAAAAAACTATGGGGTAAATTCTTAAAAATTTATCCCAAAGATAAAAAATCCCTCATTTTGTAGTCCGGATTAAATTAGCCGTTGTATTAATCCGTGGGATAACGAGAATTTCCCAGGAATAGCACTATTCGCACTTTTATGTCAAATTGGGCTTCAAGCGAACGTTCAGCTCCCACAAGGGTACTTTCTTTCGGATGAAACTTCCACAGAACATGGGATAAATGGCTAGTTCTTAAAATATGAGAAAAATATTCAGCTGTTTTTTTACAGGAAATATGCTTATGTTCAATAAAATATATTTTTGGTGCATTTTCAGAAAAATTCTAATTATTTTTAACTTAGTGTAAATAACTATTCTTTCTACAGGAAAACATATTTCAGTGATTATGAAAGAAAAAATTCTTGGCTACAAAACGTCTCATATAGGTCGATTAATATGTTTAGAAACAAAACTACCCAAAATTGATGAAAAATCCGGGACTTTTGTTGGTGGCTGCTTTGGCCACTCTCAACATACCTCCGCCATCGAGTTTGACGGACCGTCAAGGGCCACCAGTGTTGAGGCAACCTGTCCCCGCTACTCGGGGCTTCAGTAAAAGTTAGGCTCGGTCTGGGACTTGAACCCAGGACCTTGCGGCTACCGTCCGCACGCTCCAACCAACTGAGCCAACCGAGCAGGGGGAAAGGCGCTCTCTTTTTGCAACAATTCGTAGTTGAGGTGGCTGCTTTAGCCACTCACAACACTTAGAAGTGCCGGATTACTGTAACTAAGCCATATCACGGTATATGTCAGCGCATGTAAGTGTGCACATTTCATTTTCGGTTAGGCTGAGATTATCATATACTACTGTGTCATAAAAGTGAACACATGCACATTTTTATATGATCATAAAATTACATGGAAGCATAGCTTATTAACAATTCTTTCAGAAATTTGCGTGACATTAATTCCTTGTCGTGTTATCCCCTTCAATTTGTACTTCGCTAATTCGTTGGGCAATTATCGGTTGCCCATTTTTCAAACGGTAACCGTTAAAAAGTTCCGAATCGTAATCATAGGGTCGGGAAAAATCGAAATTCCGTTGTTGATAATGGTGATGGAAAAACGGCGTCAAATTTTTGCCCGAATTTCGTTTGGCCGTCAAATATTTGTAACACTTGTAAATGGCGATCAAAGCGAAAATGTTAAACACCAAGATGCCCAAGGATAAAGGCATCAAAATTGGCACGTATTTTAGGGTCAATTTGCCGTGGAATGTGACGGCCGGCGTCATGTAACGCGTGTTTTGGGACCAAACGACGGCTAAGGACAAGATCAGGATAACGCACGTGTATGTGATCAGGATTTTGAAAACGGCTAGCTGGAGTAACAGGATGGGCCGATTATACCTGAAAGGCGGGATCGTCAACAACTCTGTTGCAAAATGAATATTCTGCATACAAGCTTGTTTCAAGATTCTGCATGCGAATCTTTGATCCATCTGATCAATTTTCGTTTCAAGAGAAACAGTATCAAAAAAATTTTTTTGATGTAATAGCAAAACATGAAAGCCTGAGCTGACACCGATCCATAAGATTGCTTCGACACTGATCTGGTTAGCCAGAGTGTACAATCGACTACTTGGGTAAAACATACATTTTTCCAATAATCAAAGCCAAAACTGAAGATTTGAAGAAGAGGTCCTGATTTTTACCTGAAGCAACTCACTTTTTAGGTATTTTTCAAAAAAGCTCTCATGATTTAGCGGACTTGGAGGATTATATCTGTTTTTCCTGAAATGCTTGTGAATAATAAAAGTAGAGAACAATAACTATGGGGTCTTTTGATATTTTCTGTCAAACCATAATATGTCATATAGGATTGAAAGCTCGTGAGCATACTCAACTAAACTTTGTCCATTCTCTGAGTGAAAAAGTCTACAGTAAAAGCTTTGCTCAAAAGATTCTGACGACAGTGCTAATTTTTGTCATTCTGGATTCAAAAGTGTTTTACAAAAAACAGTCTATAGTTCTACAGGTAGAATTGGTATACGATCAAAGTGTTGTAGAACTATTGGCTCCCACCATTGCCCAACGTCCTGAATGGCACAAAGTCAACTATACTTCACTCCTTTTTAAATGATATCCCATAAAAGAAAGTTCAAAACAAAAAAATTATTAAGCTTATGACTGTAATCAATGAAGAATTTTTTTCGTCGGTGAGTGGCAAACCGAACAGATGAAAATTTACTCCAATAGGCTTGCTTAATTGGTCAAAATTGCTCAAACAGCACTCAGCTATCGACGCAATTTTTCCAAATCGACAGTGGATTAGCATGACGCTTTTTCGATGATATTGATTTTTCTCTTTTTCATGAAGAAATTGGCGACTTTCTAGACTACAAAGTTTTCCACTAAATAAGAATTGCGTATGAAATTGAATCTACTATTTTCGTTTTTGTCGCGGCTATCATTCAAATTTTAAATTAAATGGGACAGTGCTTCTTGAACTGCTCTCGTAGTTGTATAATCTGATAAATGCCTGATCACTGATTTTGCTAGTAAACCAGTGAACTGATTTTGCTAGTAAACCCACTTAATCTGGATAGCGAAAATTGATCAAAAAATTACTTGAGACCGAAGTAAGCTGAAGCCACTGATCCGAACCAAGTGACCAATCCTATCATAACTCCCACGTATTGAGACGTGGTCATCCATTTTCCGGTACGTAATTCTATAGTGGTCGATATGAACGTCAATGAAATAACTAAAGCTTCGAATAGGACTATCAATCTATTCACTGTGACTACGTGAAGCCGATTCGCGCAATGCCTGTACTTTCTATTGTCGTGATCGAAAACGTAGACGGTCGTCGGCGGTGAGGATCCCATCTTTACGACTGCAGTCCTAAGTTCCGGGTTCATTGAGGCGATAGAGTAACTTTTGGTAGAATTTCTTGTGAAAATTTCTGAGGATAAGGTACGAAATGAATGAACGGCACACTCATACAAAACCGGTATGTCTCAGGAGTAGATATGGTTTGGGAAAAGTCAAGGTATGTCCCAGTGAGTTTTGTGAAAAACTTACCATCTGTGCACGTATGCATATAAGACTGGATATTTACCGGTTTTTTATATTATCGTCATTTTATACAACACTACATCCGTTGACGTAAATTTCGAACGTGACTTGACTATACGAGTATACATATAATGGACATGAATTTGGGGCAATTTTCTTGTTGACGATTGAGTGATTCTAGAGACATGTCCCGAAGAGAAATTTCTGTTAAACTGTGAAAAAACTCTTAAAATGACTGAAAAAAATCTGATAAGCATGACGTCACAAATCATCAATAGAAATGTTACTGTCGTTATAGCGAACGTTTTGTATTAGATACAAATTGTAGTCTGTTTTTCTTACGCTTCCATATAATGAAAGTGGAAAGCAAGTAGTATTTCAGATTTTTGATAAAATAAAAAATAAAAATATTCTGATAAAAAAATACCATGTAGGACTGGAAATTTGTGAGCATACTGATCTAACCTTTAGCAATTTTTCGAGTGAATAATTTTACAAAAAGAATTTCATGTAAACTATTTTAACGACAGTACTGATTTGTGTCACTTTTCTGTTTGGAAGCATTCTATAAAAAACATACTAAAGGAATTATTTGAACATGTGATTATGAGAAAGAAAACGAACTTGAAATATGATGCTGAAAAGATTCTAAACTAAGAAAGATAATCTTTTACAACTCAACATTATACCGGGATACGAATACAAAATGGAAAATTTCGAACTCTATCTGCAGTTGACATAGCCAACTGACCCGAGCTGTACAGCAATTAAGCAAAGAAATAATCTTACATGGATAATTCGGAAGACGCACAGAATACCACCATTTTTTGTATTTCAATTTCAGCACAAACGAAAATTCGAGCTTCTTTTTTTTGTACAAACAAAAATTTGGCAGTCAAGTAATGAAAACAGGTATTTTCTGCATCTTAGGGACCAAAAAATGTCATTTTTCTCCTGCGCATCGCGCCGTAAATGATTGAAAATTATGCCATCTGTTGCTTTCCAGAGCATATATTGTTTTTGCACTTTGATCTCATCATGAAATAATTCTAGACTCTTGCAAGTTGCTGTTTGCAATCGATACGGATTAATTGATTTGTACTTTCAAATCATCAGTTCATATACTTTGGTCTCTTTAGACAGAGAATTTGTTAAACACGGGAAATGCTTTTGTATCGTTCCTAGACGCTGATGATGGTGAAAAACCAATTAGTTGCAGTGCATGCTCAGTTGAACTATTGAATCTTTCTTGCAGTTGTTGTACTTAGTTTTGTAATGGTCAGATAAAGATCAATTTCCGCCTGAATTTCGAATTCTGTTGACTAATTGTCATAATTTTTTGAACTTGTAACGTACCTGCTAAAGCAGTACTGTAAACATGTAGCATACTGTATGTAATAGACATTTATTAGATATTATTTTATTTTCACATTTTATCGTCTCAAGGATGTCTGGGATTCACACCCAAACATTCCTACAAAATTACGTGAAGTACTTTATTTTGATCCGTTCACACCCCGGTAGCCCAATTAAGATGCCCCAATTAATTTGCACAAACGGCAGCTGTTCCCCTAGAACCTACACTAAACTACACATTCCACAGCTACCGTAATCCCCCGTAAAAATCGTAAACAACACCTGCACACAGTAAAATATGTAGAAGCCCCGCCGTACAGTAGTCTCAAGTGTAACGGTAGCGGCGGCCCCACAAAACATGTGTATACAGAGAAACCGATACAGGAAGCATGCACAGAAGCACAAAGGTGTGGCCAAGCCCACCGTAGAAAGCAAGCGAAGCACAGAAAGCATACGGTACCAGAAAAGCGTTAGAGAGGCGTAACTAAGAAAGCATAAAAAGCGTAGCCGGAAACGACGATTGGCGGAAGAAGATGGACAGAAGCTCGACCTCCCGCAGCGCCCAGGGAGTGGCCAGAATCGCCGTATAAAAGAAGAAGCAAAGCGTGATTTTGATCATTCTGGTTCTTATTCTTGTATCGTTTTTATTTTGCCCCCGCGCCCGCATTTGCAAGCAACCGTCTTCGAAAGCAATTAAACCGTGTCGTGTATTTTGTTATTTGCAAGCAACCGCGCCGCCCCCGTTTTATTTGTCGACGTTCAAGCGACCGTCGATTACCCGTTGTTTATTGTAACCGTTCGCCCATGCCCCCGTCCCGTTATTTGTCCCCGCTGTATCGACCGATTGGTTAGAAGTAAAGTACCTCACACAAATCTGGTCGTTACATATTTTGGTGACCGTACCATTACGTTAACCAGTGGAACTCCCTGCCCCCAATTAGGTGTACTCTTATCCGGGCATTTAGAAGCATTAGATAATACAGTAGTAATCATTTCCTACAGTAAGACAGTATTCGTAGAAAGCAAACTGGAAATCCCCTCCAACGAGACATTAAGCGATACATTTAAACGAATACAGCGTGAAGCAAAAATTGAAGCATTTAAGCAGAAATCCCATCGTAAACCAAGAATGACCCACCAAACGCAAGATCATTTAGGAGAAATCGTTAGAGAACAGATAAACGATTTGTTTTCAGAACATTTTCGTACCCTACACACACAATTGAATCAGAATACAGTAAACCCTACCCTAATAGACGATCTAAGAACAGCAAACATTCGTAATAACATGGCAAACAATTTCTACGCGAAACCTACAGTATTCACGGGCGGCGTGACCCAACATTTTGGTGAATGGAACAAAAGATTAGAACAATTCATGGCACTCCAAGGCATGAAAGATACAGACGTACAGTTAAAGTTGGCATGTTTAGAAATTCATTTAGGAGGAGCCGCGTTAGCAAAATTCAAAAGTTTAGCAAATTCCGAAAACCCTCCCCACACATACCAGCAGTATAAAGTCGCATTACAGGCATTTTTCCCAAACAATAGAGATAATGAGCTACATCAGCAATTCTTACGCGAAAGAAAACAAAAGCGTTCAGAAACAGTAACGGAATTCTTATTTGATCTAGAACATCTCGCAACCCTCGCCTACCCTAACTTTAACACAGACGCACGAGAAATGATCATAAAACCCCTCTTTGTAGAAGGCATGCAAAACGAAATCAGGGAAGCAATTAAGTATAGAAGGTTCACGACTCTAAAAGAAATGTCAGACGAAGCAGCTTACATTGAACAGCAAATTCTTAGAAACGAGTTAAAATCTAACGTCCTTCCCTTCATACCCCCAAAACCCGAACCCATCTTTTCCCTAACCAAAAATACAGACCAACAGGATCTTTTGCATCAGTTAGAACAGCAAGTAAAAGATTTACAGTTGCAGATCAAACAAAAACCTCAACCCCCACAACAAAGTAGCTACAACAATTTCAGTAACAATACTTTCAGCAGGAATAATGCTTACAGGAACAATACCACCCCCAGGCAACCCACATGCTTCCAGTGTGGACAAATCGGACACGTAGCTCGTAATTGTAAATCAGTAGGTACCCGAAAATCATGTGAAATCTGTTTCCGTAATAATCACAGTACACGTGATTGTAAAAGCCGATGCATCCACTGCTCCCAAACAGGACATAGATCAGATAACTGCCTTTCGAAACCCTACTCAAATTTTCAATGTTTCATATGCAAGCAGAGAGGTCATACAAGCAGGTATTGTCCAAATCAGCAGAGTCGTAATATTCAAAATTGCATTGAGTACAGGCAACCCCAACCCCTCATGGACATTGACAACCCCGCATTTTACTCAAAATTACCCGCCATAACTAACGGCCCCCAGACTACTTCAGGAACTATCATGCCCAACACCCACCGCTGCAGTGACGAATACGTCCTCGACCTGGACGTACCCGATTGGTGCGCCATGTCACCACCCCTCATGCCTGAAGCCGCAAAAATCGAAAAATCGCCGCCCACCATCCCCGTAGGCTACAAGATCCCCCGAAAGCAAGACACAACGCCGCCCACCGCCCCCGAAACCCCGTCGAAAACAGGCCGCAACTTGTTATCCCTTCTCCATGGCCTGACCCCTGAACCCTACCAATTTCGCCCCCGCCAAACATTGCTACCGACCCCCACAAGTAAGCAAGTCCAAACCCCATCCCATAATTCAACTTCTAAAGTTTTACAGAATGTTCAGATTTCAAACCGGCCACCCCCCCAGCGCAAAACCGCAAAACAAAACAACACCAAAAGCCCCAACACCAAACCGGCCACAACGAAAAAACACAGTACCCCGCCGCCTCCACTAAAACACTACATTGGCCATTGTATTGTATATTTTTATGTATAATAATCCCCACATCGTGTAGTGCCCAATTTCAGATGTGTGGAACTTCTTTGAGCGGTCACTCAGTCAGCATACCAAAACTTGTATCATGCATGCCCCCTTCCACAGTAGACAAACCCATACAAACATTCGGAAAAACCTATATACGCTCCACTAAGCCCCACATTACAGACGCATACAAATGCAGTGTTCGCAAACGCAAAATTTGTACTAATACAGGATTTTTTGGATCAAAAGGTATTGTCTTCGACCAAACCGAAATGCAAAATCTAACCCCACATGTTTGTAAGGCAATCGTTATAGACAAAGAACACAACGGTCAAAAATTATACAAAACCCAACCAGGATTTTGGTCAACAAATAACTCCCTAAGCCTAGAATACACATGGTGTTGTACAGACCATTGTACCTCGGTCACTAACGTCATCATAGAAATAGGACAAATAGCATCTTGGAATGGAAAATCTATGACAGGTACATTAGGCGACCTAGGGTCATGCAAACCGACATCAGGTCATTGTGTCACAGCCGACGGATCCATTATCTGGAATGAAACAGCATTTGAAAACTTATGTCCCTTCGAATACAAAAACACACATCCCATCAAACTCACACAAACCCACATGATAATAGAAGAGCTACAAGGTGCATTTTCAGTTAAAAACACACTCTTTTCAAACCCCAATTGCCCAGAAATCCAAGACAGCATTCTAACCGAACAAGGCATTATTGTACAATTAGACAAAAGCACACCACATCGTAACGCATTTTTAACCCCAAAAACCAACGAAACTCATACTACACTATACGATTTTGATGATTTTGAACCCATCAATGCAAAACTAAACTATCTAGCAGACAAAATACAGGAATTCGGAATTCAAAATTTCAAAAATGTATGGAATGAATTATGCAGACAGGCACAGCGTCACCTTGATCTCTTATGGCAAATTTTACGTCTTGATGCAACCCTTGGAGCGCGTGCATTCCTACAGCGAATGGACATCATAGCAGAATTCACAGGAGAAGCCCTCACAGTCTGGCCCTGCAAGCAGGTAAACGCATCCAAAGTCTTTTACAACCATAAAATCAACCAAACATGCTACAAACTTTTGCCCATTCTCGTAGGAACTCAACTCATGTTTTCAAATCCAGGTGGCAATGATTTGACCCCTTTCTCACAAACCATTGACTGCCATCACATGCATGTAGCCCTTTACAAGCAGAATAATACATGGGTAAGTGAAACAGGATCCCCGCATGTCACAAATTTACCCTTAGAAATCGTCTGGAACCAAAATTTCTCCCTTTTCCATTTTAATACACCCGCCATTTTTCATGATCAACTTGCAACTATTTCAACCAACTTACTCTTTTTGAAACAATACATTTACAAAACTCACACACTCGAAAACATTGTCAAAAAACTCGTCAATTACACGGCCCAATTGTCTCTCAATTCCGATACAGTTTACAACATGATCTCAGGCACTGGCCAAGCACTCGGAAATACACTCTCTGGTGCCTGTCAAGGCATAGAACATGTAATAACCGGTACCACCCAAAGTCTCACGGACGGATTAAACAATTTACTCAAAGGACACCTGCAAATCATTATCAATCTCGCCGTTATTACTGTAGTTATTGCAGGCGTCTTTTATTCGTTTCTCGTTCTTCGAAAATATTTCCCCTCTCCAAAGCATCATGCCACAAACGAACATGCATACGAAATACCATCAAACAACAGACATTTACATGAGACCATTCCCCCATCATTCGGCCATGCTCTCTTAGAATTAGCTAATCGCCGTGGGGCACAAACACAGCAGAAATACGTCCTTGTCGATATTGATACCCCCCGAACTCCTGCAATCGAACTCATTAATCAAATTCACCAATCTGCATCAAATAAGCCACCCCAAAATGTACCTGAGAAACATACCCCTCATATTCCAATCACACTTAACGGCAAATTAATGACAAAAGGCATGATTGACACTGGTGCAGTTTACTCACTCATTGATTCCCGAATCGCTCAAATCCTACAGTTAGACATGAAACCCCTGCTACTCCAAGCAAAAGCAGCAAATAATCTTCCGATTCACTTTGTAGGGACCACTTTTGTCACAGTGACAGCCCAAACAATCCAGGAAACAATCATGGTCCATGTCCAAAAAGATTGCACAGCAGACATCCTTCTAGGCAAAAACTTTCTCAGTCGATTTTCGGAATACACTATCAACAATCAAAAATCACAGGTCAAATTTGGCAATGTTATACTACCTTGTGATGGCCTAGAATATAGCCCTCTTTCAACTCGTGGTGGAACTTACTTGGATGAGAAATTAGAATTACCACCCGGTACAGTAACCGAATTTACTGCCCCCTTGCCCAAATCGTACCTACAAGTTAAACAGCTCGAATTTACCCCGAAACCCAAGCCGAATCCCAAAGTCCATTTCGCAGCTTGTATCTGGGAAAATCAAAACAATCGCATATGCATATCCATCCTGAACACACAAGAAACAGCCCAAATTCTTTATCCTGGAACATGCATTGGTACAGTCTCATGTTACATCCCAAAACAAAATGCTCCCGCTAATCTAACCCCTTCAACGCAAAACCAGCCCAACCATTTTGATACATTCACATGGTTAAAAGAACATGTCAATTTAACCTCCAGTGACCTCACAGAAGCAGAAAAAACGCAACTCCTACGCGCCCTATCGAAGTACCCTACATTATATGCTAAATCCAAAATGGACGTAGGCAGAACCACCCTCGTTTCACATACAATTGACACCAATGGCTCCCAACCTGTACGTAGACAACTTTATCGGACTTCCCCAAAAGAAAAGCAAATCATACAAGCAGAAGTTGAGCAACTCGCAGCAGCAGGTGTCATCAGCCAAAGCAACTCTCCATGGTGTACCAATACAGTTCTAGTCCCCAAAAAAGATGGAGGCCATCATTTATGCATTGATTTTAGAGGCCTCAACAAAGTCACCGAAAAAGATACCTACCCCTTACCCCGTATAGACGAAATTCTAGACACCCTCCGTGGAATGAAATATTTCACCTCCCTTGACCAATCCAATGCATATTATTCCATTCCCATAGCACAAGCAGACAGAGAAAAAACTGCATTCAATTGCTCAGCCGGCCAGTATCAATTCAATTACCTCCCTTTTGGACTCACCAATGCCCCAGCCACATTCCAAAGGTTGATGGATGTTATTCTTTCGGGTCTGCAATGGAACACATGCCTTGTGTATCTCGACGATGTTTTGGTATTCGCAGACTCCCATGCCCAAATGCTGGAACGTCTAGTTACTATTCTTGCCCGATTCTCACAAGCAGGCCTTAAGCTAAACATACAAAAATGCAAATTCTGCCAGCCCCAAGTCCAATACTTAGGCCACGTCATTTCTCAGCAAGGCATTTCACCAGATCCCCATAAGGTACAGGCCATTTATGACATACCCACGCCCAAAAGCTCAAAAGAAGTTAAGTCATTCCTTGGCCTACCCTCATATTATCGCAGATTCATCCCAAATTGCTTTCAAGTTTCTAGCCCACTCACATCGCTACTCAAAAAGAACTCAGAATTTTCCTGGGGCCCTGAACAGCAAAATGCATTCACTAAGCTCAAAGAATTACTCATCCATGCCCCAATACTGCAGCACCCCGATTTCACAAAACCGTTTATTCTGCAAACCGACGCCTCAAAATTCGGAATCGGCGCCATTCTCAGTCAGCTAGATAGTAAAGGTCAGGATCGCCCCATTGCTTTTGGGAGCCGCACATTGAAACCCGCCGAACGCAACTACCCGATCACTGAGTTGGAAACCCTTGCAGTAGTGGAATTTGTCAAGTATTTCCGCCCTTATCTTTTCCAGCAACATGTTATTGTACACACTGACCACACAGCAGTTCAGGCAGTTTTACAAAAGGAAAACCCGTCCCCTCGCATTGCCCGTTGGGGATTAGCCCTCTCTGGTATTCAGCTAGACATTCGCCCTAAGAAAGGCACTGCTAACCGCAACGCAGATGCAGTCTCTCGATTCCCTTCACAGACAGCAAAGCAATCCTTTGATATTGAACAATTAGAAACCCGCCCCGAAATATCAACTATCAATTCAGTTTTGGAAGCCGAAGCAACTGAACAAGAAGAGCAACAGAAAAACTTTGCCGAACTCCAACGCACTGATCCAACTGTCAAAAGTATCTTAGCAAAAATCGCCCAAAAACACCCCCTTACCCTTATCAAATTTGCAGTGCATCAAAACATTCTCTTCCGTATAGTCGACAAACAGGCAAAACTATACATTCCCAAGTCCCAAGTCCAACATCTCATCGCCTCACATCATGACAGCAAGTTCACAGGTCATTTTGCGGCCAGGAAAACTTTACACTTGCTCAGACAGAAATATTTTTGGCCCCAAATGAGCCGGGATATCAAACGTTACTGCAAAACTTGCCACCCATGCCAGACACAGAAAGCTCTTAGACACAAAGTGCATGCAAACTTGGTACCAATTCAGCCGACTGGCCCATTTGATAGAGTCGGTGTTGATTGCATGGGACCGTTACCCCTCACTGAAGACGGCAACCGATTCATTGTCGTTTTCATCGATTATTTCACAAAGTATGTAGAGGCATTCCCGACCCCTGACATCACTGCAGCCACTATTGCCAAGCTATTCGTAACCAAAATTGTTTGCCGTCATGGGTCCCCAAAAATCATCCATTGTGATCGTGGCACCGATTTCGTATCCGATCTTTTCTCACGGATCACCAGTTTATGCAATACTCAGAAAATTCACACTACCCCATATCATCCTATTGCCAATGGGGAAGTTGAGCGTTGCAACCAAACCCTAGCCACCCGTATCGGCATGTACATCAATTCAAATCACACTGATTGGGATACTTATCTCCCGTACGCCGTTTTTTCGATCAATATTCATAAAAATGATAGCACATCATATCCCCCATTTGAATTACTCCACGGTAGGCAAGCTAATCTGCCGTCAGACGCAGCCTTAAACTTTTTCCCCACGTCCTACATGGTTGATTTAGACGATTACGCCCTTCGTGTAAAATCGCATTTCACAGAAGCACTCTCAACCGTGCAGAAAAGTTTGCAAAAAGCCCAAGCCCACTATACCCATCAGTATAACAAGCATGCTCAGAACATACATTACAAGGCAGGTGATCTTATTCTCTACAAAAATCATTCGTGTAAACAAGGGCTGACTCCCAAATTCCTCCCCCGCCAAAACGGACCCTATACAGTCACAAATTTCATGTACCCCAACGTTACACTCAGACACCCCCATAAGAATATTACATTTACGGTGCATGTAAACGAGACAACCCCTTTCTACCCTCGGAAAGCAGCTAACGAATCTACCCCCACCCCTCCTCAACCTCGAAAGCCTTGAACGAGGACATTCAACTCCGGAAGGAGGGAAATGTAACGTACCTGCTAAAGCAGTACTGTAAACATGTAGCATACTGTATGTAATAGACATTTATTAGATATTATTTTATTTTCACATTTTATCGTCTCAAGGATGTCTGGGATTCACACCCAAACATTCCTACAAAATTACGTGAAGTACTTTATTTTGATCCGTTCACACCCCGGTAGCCCAATTAAGATGCCCCAATTAATTTGCACAAACGGCAGCTGTTCCCCTAGAACCTACACTAAACTACACATTCCACAGCTACCGTAATCCCCCGTAAAAATCGTAAACAACACCTGCACACAGTAAAATATGTAGAAGCCCCGCCGTACAGTAGTCTCAAGTGTAACGGTAGCGGCGGCCCCACAAAACATGTGTATACAGAGAAACCGATACAGGAAGCATGCACAGAAGCACAAAGGTGTGGCCAAGCCCACCGTAGAAAGCAAGCGAAGCACAGAAAGCATACGGTACCAGAAAAGCGTTAGAGAGGCGTAACTAAGAAAGCATAAAAAGCGTAGCCGGAAACGACGATTGGCGGAAGAAGATGGACAGAAGCTCGACCTCCCGCAGCGCCCAGGGAGTGGCCAGAATCGCCGTATAAAAGAAGAAGCAAAGCGTGATTTTGATCATTCTGGTTCTTATTCTTGTATCGTTTTTATTTTGCCCCCGCGCCCCCATTTGCAAGCAACCGTCTTCGAAAGCAATTAAACCGTGTCGTGTATTTTGTTATTTGCAAGCAACCGCGCCGCCCCCGTTTTATTTGTCGACGTTCAAGCGACCGTCGATTACCCGTTGTTTATTGTAACCGTTCGCCCACGCCCCCGTCCCGTTATTTGTCCCCGCCGTATCGACCGATTGGTTAGAAGTAAAGTACCTCACACAAATCTGGTCGTTACAAACTTGAAATTCTGGAATGTCATCAGCTGAAGGCGTGCTCATGGAACTTTACTATAATTCGATCGTATTATCAAATGTTTCCTAGTTGACCAGTAATTTTTCATTTGTACTTTAAACTAAGCACTTTAGGGAAAATCTCATCGTTTTCTCCTGTTCTGAGAATTAATCAATGAGATGTATTTATATTGTACCGTTCTTCAACATATGAGAAGCAACAAAACAACGTTTTTCATTCCAAATTAGGCGCAAAGTTTTTTGATTTGTTTTAAATTCACAAATCACTTCAATTTTCCCTTGGATGTCATGGTAATAATTTTTCAGATAGTTAGAAAATTGAAAAACCAAAAATTTTCAGCGCTGTCGCCAGGACAGTTTTCAACTCTTATACATTGGATATCATCTACAGTCTATTTTTCTTGAAATGCTTCTAAATAATGGAAGTGGAAAGCTAATAGTATTTCAGATTTTCACGCTTTGCTGATAAACAATGTACCATAATTGAACTAAAAATTTGTGAGCATAATGACCTAAGCTTTAGGGATTTTTTGAGCAAAAAATTTTACAGTAAGAGTTTTATGTAAATGATTTTGATGACAGTACTGATTTGTGTCACCTTTCTATTTTAAAACATCTTATAAAAAACAGACTATAGTTCCACCCAACGCAAGTTGTTTCACGTTAGAATGAACTACAGAAATGTTCCGCCTTTCTGATCAAAATGTCTGAAGTGCTAGCCTTATATTTTGTTACTATTCACGAGCTATCAAGCTGGGTATCCCACTGTACATGAACATGAAGCCATACCGCTCAATCTATTTGTCAATTAGCTCGGGGTAACAAAGTTTCAGTCCTACTTGACGTATAGTTTAGCATTCCAGGAAAAATATTATGAATTAGATGAGTATGCTCAAAAATCTGCTGTCTCATATGATAAACAGTGTAGTTTAGGAGTACGAAATTTTTTTTCCAAAGATTTCCCAAATTTGCATATTTCCAATTAAAATGATGATGCTGATAACGAATTTGTCAATAGTTTAAAATCAAATATTTTGACTGGAAACAGGGTGTCCTATGACAAATTTTTTTCCTCTAAATTTGCATATATTTATGATTATGTTATGGGCAAATCGATAATGCTGATCACGAATATGCCGAATATGCCAGTATGTTTCCATTCTATCAACAATATTGACCGTGTGATTTGCATTTTTATCAGCCTGTAGTTTATTGTGTAGCGTATCTTCCAAAGTTTGCATTTTCTACCTGCATTTCATTATATCCCACACAGTTTCCATCCCAGACCATAACACGCTTCAAAAGACCGTGGTCTCGCGCCCATTTATTAGTTTCAGGAACTGTTGCCGTGAGAAAATGAAAATTTTTGAGCAGAAAATCAGAGAGATCGGGAAAAGTACGAATAATATTGACCATATTAAAAATAGAACAACAAAAGCGACCAAATAATACCAACTGCACTCACTCGAAGTGAGTACTATTGTGATTGTATAGAGTGTAAACTGATGTTTTCTACACAATAAACTATAGGTTGATAAAAATGCAAACCACACAGCAAATGTTTTCTTGTCAATATATTTGATAGCACGGTAAACTACTGACATAAAAAAATTTTCATAAGACATCCGGTTTTCTGTCAATATATTTGATTTTACGGAAAACTATTGACATATTCGTAATCAGTATCATCGTTTTAATCGGCAATGTGCAACTTACAGAAAATTTTGGAAAAAAAATTTGTACCCCTTAAACTACAGTGCCACAAACGATATGACAGAAAATCATAAAAAATTTATTCAAAGTGGAAGGAGCATGCCTTTGTAACATACCTGCTAATGCAGTACTGTAAATATATAGCATACTTAATGTGATAGACATTTATTAAATATTATTTCATTTTCCTATTTTATCGTCTCAAGGGTGTCTGGGATTCACACCCAAACATTCCTATAAAATTACGTGAAGTACTTTATTTTGATCCGTTCACACCCCGGTAGCCCAATTAAGATGCCCCAATTAATTTGCACAAACGGCAGCTGGTCCCCTAGAACCTACACTAAACCACACATTCCATGGCTACCGTAATCCCTCGTAAAAATGGTAAACAACACCTGCACACAGTAAAATAAGTAAAAGCCCCGCCAGACAGTAGTCTCAAGTGCAATGGTAGCGACTGCCCCACAAAACATGTGTATTCAGAGAAACAGATACAGGAAGCATGCACAGAAGCACAAAGGTGTGGCTAAGCCCACCGTAGGAAGCGAGCAAGACACGAAAAGCATGCCGTACTAGAAAAGCGTTAAAGGGTGTGACTAAATAAGCATGAATAGTAAAGCAGGAAGCGAGGATTGGCGGAAGAAGATGGACAGAAGCACGACCTCCCGCGACGCCCAGGGAGTGGCCAAAAACGTCGTATTTAAAGAGAAGCAAGGCGTGATTTTATTATTATTGTTGTAATTCTCCCTTTTTCGACCCGCGCCCATTTCATTTGCAAGCCTTTTGTATTGCAAGCGAGCATCTTTTTATTCGTAAGCAGTTAAGCTGTTGTTATACTGTTCCCCAGTTTGTTGTGTCGACGTCTCAAAGCAGCCGTCGATTATTATTACCCGTATCGCCCCGTATTACACGCCCCGCGCCCCTTTTTGTCCGCCGTAACGTCCAATTGGTTAAAGTAAAGTGCTTCACAAAATCTGGTCGTTACACCTTCATTCACTGTGCTCAATGTTTGTTGAGTAACCACACTATATTTTAATTAAGGCAGACTGCTTATAATAGCAACAGGAGTACAATAAAATGTTTGACAAGTGCAAAATTCATCACTTGCAACTAAGACACAATGCCTGAGAAAATGGCTACGATGATTTGTAGTAAGTGAAAATATGTGTTTACCTAACCTAATATACGTGAATTTTCAATGCAGATAACGAAAAATGACGTTAATTTTACTAGAAAGTGTGAATTCATGCTGATGCACAAAGACAAATTCGGTAATCTTAATTTATGGATAACCTTTTATTTTGCATGTGCGATAGCCACATGAATTTTTGTTCAGTGATATGCTTCAACAATTTATTCTTATTTTCAGCCTGTCTTGAGTGTCATATGGGTTGCTTATTAGATTAAAGACGTTTTTTCCAATAATAGCAATTTTTTGTTGGAAAAAATGTGCGAATGGCCGATCTTGGAAAAACTCGAAAATATTTTTACAGTAGGTTTTCTACATCGTTTCATATCGTATGGAAAATTCAGTCTCCACTCATCATTCAACTTTTTATATTTATTAATTCAATAATAGATCCCTAACATAGTAGTCACTAATTGGAGTCAATGCAATTAGCATTAGTTGTGGTACTGTAATAAAAACTCCTCTTGAAACGTGTTGTCTCAAACTGCAAAAGAAAATTCAGGTGGTCAACCCAATCATGATCAACACATGAAAAATGACGTATTCAGAATAAATTCACTGTTTCAAGGGAATTTATTTGAATGTAATAACTAATTTTAGTCCCCTTGATTCCATCACTGCTATATTGTGCTTTAATTATATTATTCTGTCTTGAATCCAATTTCACTCCAAAATTTTCCTAATCGACGATTTCTCACTGAATCTTCATTTTTCAAAGTTTCCAACAAACATACTTGCTTCGATGTCCACCGAAATACCTTTTCATACGTATATTCTTGATAAACTATGCCATATTCAGGTCACATGGTGAAAAAGTGTGCGCAACCTGCATTGAAAAGGAAAATTTTCATACTGAAGCCATATACTTCTCGTACGGTAATTAGACTGGTATGTCATCTTTCAACACTGCCAAATTTCTTTCTCGTTGCAGGAAGAAAATTTTGTATACAAAAAAATTGGTGCAAAAGTTTGAAGAAATTTTTGACCCAGAAATCTCACTCTTGGCTTGAAATTTTCGTCACACTTTCCAAATCGAGAAGAAAGTTTTTTCTGTGCGTATTTAGGTGATGATCAATTAAAATATCGCCAGCAATATGCTGATTAGGAGTACATACGATAGGAAGAATCGCATTTATCGATTGATTAGTCTACTGCAAATTGGATCGAGTTTACTGTCGGTATTGATCGTATCGATCGTTGTGCCCCTATTGTATAATTCTGTACGACAAACTATTGAATATGTAGATAATGAAGTCGCTTTTTGTGAAGTAAGATTTACCGATGGTGAATTGGTATCGCAGTGTGATAGACCGTTCGCAATAATACATTAATTAAGGTACGACTTTCTGCCAACGGATAGTGAAAAGTACCATGAAATCTTATGTAAAAATTTTATTTTATGGTATGATTTTCTTTCTTCCAAGAACTTTCCTACCAACAGGCGTGAAAGAAACGTTCTATCTTTGATGAAGGTAGCATGTGATTGTTTTACATGGATTTGATTTTGTTCACTTCATTTTAGTCAGTCGAAATTTTCTTGTAAAAGAAACGTTGAAAATTTTTACTTTGCTCGTTCTAATCATAAGACCGGAATCCAGTTTAGAAACTACAGATTGACCGTTGTTCAAAGTATATTGAAATAATCGCGTTTTTAGAGAAAGAAATTAATTGATTTTAAATGAAAAGTCCACTCCAGTTCAAGTATCAATATCTAACAGAAAAGGAGACACAGAGCATTGTGCATAAAGTCTGAACTTTTTTGGTTTGCGTTTTTGGTACCCAAAAATTTCCACTGTGCTATAATCTGTTTTCATGCAGCTTTAATTATTTGTCTTTATCATAAACGCAGAAAATTGAATATAATTCAATCGATCTTGCCGAGTTTAATTCAAAAATAAAATTCAATTACGAGCAGATTTGTGGGAGTTTAAGATTTCGATGAAGTTAAGGTTTACTATTTTCATGTTCTTGATGCTCTTAATGCTTTCATAAGAGAGTATAAATATTTTTGTGTACTAGTACATTAATGCTGGCACGAGGGGCGAAATTACCTTATTAGTAAAAAGATAATAATTTTTTGTAATGCAACGGTTTGAATCAACCTTGTTGATCAGAGAACTGAAATTACAGATGAGACAGTGAGGAAGTTTTTGATTCATGTTGATGAGGGCAGTGTATAGCAAATGAGAAAAGTTTTCGGTGAAAGTTCTCAGTGATAAGTCTACCATATAATGTTCCCATAGAATTTAAGCAGAAGTAGACAGAATGATGAAACTTTAGCTGTGAATGACTGTCGACCCTGGGAAATGATAATGGTCACGAAAATTGGGATCATAATGTTGGCAAATCACTACTTCAAAACTGGAAAAATTTACGCGCCGGATGTTACCGATAATTTTTATTTTGCATGATTTTGTATTTCTATCATAATTTGCATTTGATGGGTTCTAAAATAGCTTGTTTACATGCAGAAAGAAGTAGTGGTCACTTTAACTTTGAAGATCCTGCATCATTAAGAGCGTGATCGGAAAATTTACAACAATCTGATTTTGGCCGACTACAAAGCTTAAATTCTTTGCTACGACAAAGAACCTACCAGGTCTTGTGCAAGACTGACAAGATAAGACCACTTATATCAGGGGAAATTTTAACATTCCCAAAGGAATCCAATTTCGATCTTGTTTATCTATATATAGACTCGATATTAGTGACAAGTTGCTGAATTATGGTTCGTCAGTCAATATTACGTCAAAATGTTCACTCTTGATGTGCAGGAGAATGCCTAATCTTGGGTACGAAAGTTGTCCAAGGGAATTTTTTTGAACGCAGCAGAATATCGCGTCGATATAGTTTTGAATGTAATCAAAGAACTGCAATGAACTCAAATCAACCAGCCTTGCATTCTTTGAAAGTGTATTCAGCATTTTTTCCGACTTGCTGAAAATCATCGTTTGGCTGCACTTTAGGAGTTAAAATGGACTCGAATACACCGTTTTTGGGTGGCTCTATGATTTGAGCTAGGCTACAAATAGTTTAAAGAATCAACGTCAAAAGTATTCTAGAATGACCAGTTTTTCAATTTATTACATCTGTAATGAAGTTCTTAGAATCTCCTACCTCAACTCCTATGTCAACTACACTATGCTTTTGAAAATCAAGTTAAAGATTTATCGAAAAAATTTAACGCTGAATTTTTCCTGTGCTTAGTTCCCTGACAAACCATCAAACCTAGCAAGTTGTTGTTCCTGTACTTCCAAATCATGCACTTCATAACGACTTACAGTATGCTTTGTGGAGACCAAGTTCATCCGTAAACCTGAAAATAAAATCTCAGTCTTATATGACTTGGCGTTTGATCCCAGAAAAAAATACTTCGATTTATTCTTGGAAAACAGTTTAAATAACAGTTTGGCATAACATACATACAACAAGGTTTTTGATCTGAATTCGATTTTTGTCAAAATGCTGTACATTTTTGACGGATTCATGACGCCTAAGGCATCTGTGACGCCATCCTGACGATGGATAGTATGGAAATTTCTTGCATTTCACATCGATCGTGTAAATCAAAAGTACAACCAGCAACTTTCCACACATAAATTTAAGCTGGATGAAACACTTCCCCCAGATTTCAAAATATATCCATTGATTGAATTGAATTTATTTTTTCTAGATTTCAAGTCAAGAAGCCTTAACAGAATACGTCGGATTATATCATTTCTTACCGAAAAGGAATAGAACCGTCCGACAATACGGTGTGCCGGTCGTGTTGTCGGCTCCTCCACCGGGCGAATGTCCTGGTAAGTGAAAACCGGCGTCAGGTTGGAACCGTACATCACCAGTGAAAAATCTGGAAGCTATCAATCAGACTTTTAGCAAACATTGACTACTTATAACTGAGTAAAAACTAGAGATACTACATTTGGAGTTAGATCTCTAGTAGATCCTTACGAATTCTATCGTGTAAAGCTCAATTTGTTGCGTTTTGGCTGTCCCCATGAAAGTGTTTTCTGAAATGAGACGAAAAGCACACGTTTCAGGTGAGATCAAATTCCCTTTCAAACGTCCCCAAATCAATACATGGTCGGAAAATGTAACGATTCCAGGTCTAAATAGAGAGTCCGCCAAAGGATATCAGTTCCTGAAATCTTATTGTCAAATCTATAATCTAAACAAAAGAAATCCTTTCAGTGCAGCTGCATGCTTAGAGTTTTCCGCCTTACCCTTACCTATTCCTTTCCAGGTTGTTGCATACCTGGTTCAGCGGGACCGCGAGGTACGGCCGGCAATCCGGGTCGGCCGGGACCACCGGGACCGGCCGGCACGCCCGGGCCGCCGGGCATCACGCCCAATAAAACGTGCCCGCGCAACGTCGTATTCAACCCGCCGCCGTGCAAACCGTGCCCGCGCGGACCACCCGGTATCAAAGGGTGGCCGGGCTTCCCGGGCGATAACGGACCTTTCGGGCCCCACGGAGATAAAGGTGGATTTTTGAATATTTTATCAGGGATTTTCATTCCTGACATGCTGATTTGCAAGGAATATGAACATTTTTAATTTTTATCCAAAGGTCCATGGTGAAAACATATAGTCGTGGTAGCTGTAGTAGTAGCAGCAGCAGCAGCTGCAGTAGTAGTGGTAGTATTAGTATATAAGTAGTAGTAGTACATAGTTGGTATATAGCTGTAATAGTGGTAGGAACTATGTTTTCCGAAAGTGTTTTATGCATTCAAGACGAAAATTATTTGCTAATCCGAATATGCATAAAAATTATAATGAACTTTTTCGAAATGTAGCCATTTTTACAATGCTTCAAAAAGTAAGCCTTCTTGAATTTGCTTATCCAATAGAAATAGCAACTGTAGATGGCATATTGCAATTCAAAATCACGATTTTGATTTTTCGAAAAGTGATCTTCGAAAATTGTACATTTTCGGTCAGTGGTCAGTTTTTGTGCAATGCAACAGTTATGAATGATATAAAGTAAACTATAGTAAACCAGAGTATATAACTTCTGAATTTCTGGATAAAGTATCTGAACTGGATAGCGTTTTCCTGGAAACGCAACGGATTTTGATGCAAGGCCAAAAACTGCACACATGAAGAGCATTTCCCGCGTGAAACTCGAATGCTTCCTGTTGATAATTCATACAAAACTGTGTTATTAATATATTTCTATGAATGGATAAAATTTTGCTATAGACTGTTCTTTATAAGATGTTTCCAAATTTGAAAATGAACAAAAGTCATTCAATCGTCAAAGTCTTATAGACAAAACTTTCACAGTCAGATTTTTGATTTGAAAAATCGCTAAAGGGTGATATGGAACTGTGCTTGCTTTCAATTTTTAATTAGAAGCATCGCAGGAAAACAAACTATCATATCAAACATGTTTTAGAGTAGATGGGCAGCCTGACACCCTCCTGACACCCGAAAAATGTTGGCTGATAACCAGCATACTTAGAATTTGTTTGAAATTGATGAGTCGATTAGGAGCTAACCGAGCACTTATGAAGAAAAAATTTGTGGCTGACCCCCCTCAAATTTCCATGCTATACAGGGTGAGCCAAAAAAAAGGCGACCGGTGCTGCCTGACATAACTTTTGAACGGATGAAGCTTTTTAGATGAGGATTGCTGCATTAGAAGGCCCTGTTTATCTTTACTGTAAAGGCAAAATTTTATGCTCCTAGCGTTTATGGTTACAGTACAAACAGAAATTTAGTAAAAGTGGTCATTTTTCAAAAAGTATAAGTTGTGAAATCAAAGTAAAAGTTGGCCTATTGTGAGAAAAGTTTCGTAAAGCTTTTTACACACAAAAATACTTTAAAAGTCACCTAGATTTGTAAGCTACACGCAATTTGAAGTCATTAACTTCTTGTTTCAATATGGGGCAAAATTTCGCCAAAATCAAGAGCTTTTGTTTTGGAATTGGAAAAAAAGCAAAATCAAAATAAAATCAATTCTGTCATTGACCAGATCAAAAAGCGATCAAAATTATTGGTGAAACAGAAATTAGGACACAGTAAAACGGCTCTCTTGTAGTTTCCAGCTGTTGTATGATTCTTATGACTGGATCTATTTTACTCTTTTGCTGTAAAACATGCTGATTTTGTCAATTTTTGTCAATTTTTCAAAATTTATTTGCAAAAAAGCGACGTTTAGTATTTTTGTTTTTATCCAGTCAATATTTAAGCAACCTGGCTAAAACCTTGCAGTTTTTATGCCAGATGTTTTATCTATCGACGGCAGGAAATCGCATTAAAAAAGCTTCACCCATATGAAAGTCATGAAAGTCAGTACCGGTCGTCTTTTTTTTGGCTCACCCTGTATATGTATGAATAGATAAATAAAACTAATATTTTAATATCTTTAAGAATATTCAACTTTTCTCGATTTTCAAGGCACCGATGGAACACCTGGCGACGCCGGTGACTCTGGCCCGCCCGGACCCGACGGTTTCAAAGGCATACCAGGCATGCCAGGCGACAAAGGCCCCACGCCCGACGGCCACGTGCAACCCGGGCCGCCGGGCGACGTCGGCGAACAAGGTCCCGTCGGACCGCCCGGTTCACCCGGCCTACCGGGTCGCGACGGCCCTATCGGCAAAATGGGCGAAAAGGGCTGGCCCGGTGACTCAGGCGAACCGGGTGAACAGGGCTATCCGGGCATCGAAGGATCTATGGGCGTGGAAGGACCGCCAGGCAATCCGGGCGAGTGCGTTTGCAAACACGTCGACAACGTGGTCGTCGCCGAAGCCTATCAACCCGTACCCGCTTACCCGAGCTACGGTCAACCGCCCGCCGTGGCGTCTGGTGGCGTTTTGCACGATGCACCAGAACTAATGGCCAGGACTCCGGACGGGAATGCGCCGCAGGATTATGTTCACATCGGACTGATAAGGACCACTAAATTGTCGCCATCCCAGAAAAATAGACCATAATTTGCCAACTTTTTTGTGCCTACCGTTATACAGAATGTTATAAATGCTTGTGTTAAATAATATGGGTAACTAGTATTAGTTTGATGTAAGTTATACCTCTATACTCGCCCATGTTGTCATATCAGTTTGTGAATAATAGTAATAAACAAATTTGTTATTTACAATATTCTGTCTGAATATGTATCTTAAATTGTAGATCTCTGCTCAAAACTCTGAAAGAGAGGTAATTATCAATGCCCCGATTAAAGTTTTATATCCTGCACATTGCACTGCGGGTTGACTCTTGAAATTCAATACAAAATATCGTTAGACTTGTAATCATCTTTCTGACATGATGAATCAAAAGTAATTGATGCCTCATTGGAAATGTGTGAACTTCCAGCAATTGTTGTTTTATTTTTACTGAAAAAATTGCCTCTCCTGTGCATTTAGCACTCTAGCAAGTCATTTACAATACAACAAATGAAATCAAGCCTACTATCTATGTTCCAAATACATTTCCATTTTGAAATGAAATCTATACTACGTTTTTTTATAAAAGGCTCCCAAATAGGAAAGCGACAGAAATCGGTAGTGTCATCAAAATCGTTTAGATAGAGCTCGTACCGTAAAATTTTAACTCAAAAAATTTTCAAAGGTTAGGTCAGTATGCTCACAAATTTCCAGTGTTATATGGTATATCGTTAATCAGAAAATCGTGAAAATCTGAGATACTTGCTTTCCACTTTCATTATTTAGAAACATTTTTAGAAAAACAGACTACAATATTATTTTAAAATTCATGACATAAGTAGCTTGGAATGAATGTTGTCAACTGAGAAAATTGGATATAGTTCTGAAATTCTCCAGTTTCCGGGGTGCATCGACCACAAGTTTTACCCTGATTTTTGAGTTTCTCCAAACGGTGTTGATCCTGTTCAAAAGTAGTAATTCAGAGGTCAATTATAAGTAGTACCTAGGGGTCCTTCAGGGTGCCACCCACGCATTTTCTAAAAACTGGATGTTTACTTTTCATCTTGCGTGCCTTGTTTCTTAATGCATATCAAACTGGTTCTTGTATATAAAACTCACATAGACAAACTGATAAAGTATAGCCTCTACCTCTTGCGTGTTCTAAAAATAGATTTCTCGGAGAACTTGATGTTTACTTTCCAGCTTGACGTTTTGTACTGTGTAGTTTGTTTTTTATCTGTAAACTGGTTCTTGTATATAAATCACACATAGACAAATCAATGAAACTCACTTCTTCCCTTCCAAACTCTCTTAATATGCAACTGGTTATTTGAAACAAAGTAATGATGCAGCTTTTTCCATCGTACTGAAAAACTGGTTCATATTTTCAAACTTGATGCATTTTGGAAGGGAATGGTACAAAAATAACAATTTTGCTTGGATCAGAAACTTACAGTAATGAATGTAAATTATGATTCACAAGTGTTGCTAATTTTTCATGATAAAATATCAACATACTGATTATTTTAGGGTGTACAAGTCTCGTCAACAAAGATTTTTTCATTTATGCTCCTCCTTTTTTCAAAATGCAGTTGTGTCTCGGCTCTGATATTTATTTGTTGATATAGGCTCACAAAAACTATGTCAACTTTGGCTTTAGGAGATGCTTTATCGAGAACAATCAAGTCATACCCACAAAAAATGGTATGAATTTGATCATCCCACAATATAAAAAGCTTGTGCAAGTCTCGGAGGATTTACTTTCTAAAGCCAAAAGTGGAAGGCAGACCGAGTATGATTTGGGTTATAAATTGACTGTGCGAATGAAACAAAACGCCAACACAGTGCCGCCTCATAATATTTTAGTTTTTGACAATACATATACTAAAAAGTCATTTACGATTGCTTTTGAGCAATTTGAGGCTTGGACTTCAGTTGCAAAACAAATTGATTACGTCATGGATGCCATTTGGAAAGTGTACGGAATTGGAAATCAAAGCCGAGGCAATGAAACTATGGATGAAAAGACACACTTGAAGAAATTGATCAAAATTCAGCAGCTATTTCTGACGTGTTCAGCACTAGTTGCCAGACGAAGAGTCAGCGATATCTATCCATGCTTTGGCTGCTTTAATAACCATGGATTTGTGCAGCCATATCATACATGTTTCAATGTTTTTGCGGAGCACAATTTACTAGACAAACTGAGTGATGTCTTCTCTTCATTGAGCAAAGATTCTCTAGAAGTGAAACAAGCTTTCAAGAAAATGTGTACAAAGAAGTATGCCGATTGTGAAGATTACAGCGAAGACTTTGCGAAGGTTTTGGATGAAATTTTCCTCCGTACAAGTATCCGCCAAAATTGCATAAGTGACATTGTTTTTCAATGTATCAAAGAACCAGAATGTGAAACAGCAAAGATGATGGATGATATTGTTTCTAATATTGTATGTGTTGATATTGTCCAAATATCCTAATAAAGATGAGAATGACACAACATTGATTTTATTTATCAATCAAAACAACATACAAATGACATTTATCAAACTGTGTAATCCATATAAGCTTGACAAGTATGATCAATCATCAATAGAGAATCAAACTCTGCATATACAATACATTCAATTCCATCAGCAGGTAAATTTCTACCAAATAACATTTCTAGAGTTGTTGTTCCTTCATGCACCAATTCCCATGTGGATGGGTCTGAACCATCACTTCCTAGCTCAAAAACGAAGAAGCTAGACCCATTTCTGAAACGATTCATACTAATCATATTTCCTTTGTCATCCCCGGCAATGTTCAGGCCTTCAAACATCTGTGTGTAGGCTTTCACGAAGCTATTTTGTTCAAAATCCAATTTGTACAGAACAGATGGAACTACTGTAGTACCACAAGTAATTTTGATTTCTGATAAACCAAAATCTTGAAAACTGAATGGATTAGTTTTGTAAGTACCCCTTACAGCTTCAGCCAAAGCTAGGCCGATAACTAATTGTCTGGGTAAAATACCATTAAATAGGGAGTTTAGAGGCCTTGAGCGTCTATTCACTGTAATTAACAAGCTCATTATTTGGGTTTTTCTAATGGGATACTTTACGCTTGTTTTCTGAAGCATTGATTCAATCGCCATGATGATGCTTTCAGGTACTTCTACTTTACGCACAAAAAGGGACATCTGCTTAACTTGTATTTGATATTTAGGAGTGGTAATTTCATTTCCATTGTCGATGATGCAAAATGTATCACTGTTGCCGTGAAGCTCAACACGCAATTCACATTGATTAATTAAAAACCGATCTTGCATAAACAAGTCAACATGGAGTGGTGCCATAACTTCAACCCATGCACTGTTTTTTAAGATGTGCATTCCTGTTGCCATACCATCCAGGTTGTTTTCAGGATCTTTATCTGCATAGTACATGCCGGCTTGCAGTTGGCTATGCTTTGCATCAGAACTAAAGTTTAGTTCTGTCTCTATCAATGCCCTATAAGCATATTTATTGGCACTAAAATTAAAAAAATCAATGCATAACATAACTACAAAATGAAAAACAAATTTACCTGTCAGATAATAATTTTCCATTGAGAAACACTTTGATTTGGCGAAAGAATGTCTTTCCTATAAGATTAACTGGTAAAACTAAATCTCCATCATATGCATTAGTATCAGAATTTTGGGTGACTTTACAGTTGCTGCCATCGGGTTTTGTTATGCGTAACACAAAGTATACATAATTCTTTGATAAATCCAACATGTACAAATCTGACGACTGTTTGAATTCATATGGTCCTTCATTAGTACATGGATTTTGGAGTTGCACTTCCGACCAGAATGATCGTTTTATAACCACTTGTGTTAGTGGTACTGTGAACAAGTCAAGCTCACTTTTTGTACTTGGTAGTGAGCCTTCATCTAATAGCTTGCTCATATTCACTTGGTAAAAATATCTCTCAAACCAATCACCTTACGCAAGCTTTTCTTTTTATGAACTGGAGTAATGCATCCTCTTCCTTTTATATGTTTTCTGCTTTGGAGTATGCCCTAAGCCACTACCCTTTTGTACAATTTCATCTGCAGCTTGATGTAGTAAGTCACTTGCTGCTTTTCGGCCATGTTCTCTCATGCTGTCTGATAAGGGTCTACCATCAGCCAGATCTGCAGCTATTCTCAATCCAGTTGTCAATGCTTGCTTCCCTGCTGACTTTAGTAAGAGCATAGCCATTCTGAACAGACTTTTGAAGAAACTACCTAATCCCGCACCTCTCTGATAGGCGGCATAAGCTCGGAAAGCAGGTAATTCACCTCCTAGGTGATACTGTTGTTGACTTCCCAATGAACTTTCATAAAATGACAGCCAGTATGCAGTACTTTCTGGTAGATATACTGAATGCATTCTAATCGAATATGTAAGAGCTTTTCCGGAAGTGCAGCTTCACGAGAACTTTACCAAATTCAAATGATAAGAATTCTCCAGTATCTGTCCTTATATTGATTTCAATATGACTAACATCTTTGAGGAGTACAGGTATGTAATGAGGATTGTCATATGTTCTATTTATAACACTGCCATGCTTTCCATGCACATCTATGATGTGTAATAATGGAGCCATTGTGTTTCCAACAATTTGGTTTTCAACAATGTTACAGTAAACATAAAAGGTTTCAAAATGAGCAGATAGATCTGGCTTGAATCTGCACAACAGCTTTGTTTAGTGCATTTGTTAGATGATAGATTGTTTCATAGTTTCCTGGTGAAATAGTCACACCGATTTCAGTATTCTCCAACTCTATATTGACTACATTTGCATCATTTGCACTGCCAAGAATATACCAACTTACAGGATAGATAATTTCTGCTAAGCCAACTTCCCAATGACCTGATAATTTCAGCCGCTGTGGTAAAGTAACCCTGAAATTTGATGCTGAATCACCTGCCTCAATATTGCTTGGTAGAGTAACATAAAATTGTGTCATCTTCTGCAGACTGCAAACTTATTAATGAGTCAAGTGAAGAATGTATGCATTTATATACCATTTTTATTTTTGAAGTAACACAAAGATGTACAACTCTGACGGTTTTTACAACATATACGATGATGAAACTTAAAGTATTTGTACAAAAAACTGCAAACTAGCTTATCATTAAAAGTTGATTCTTCCGGACGAAAGTGTTTCAATATAAATGGAAGTTTCATTCTACGAACCCGGTGATATAAAAAGTACAAGCAATAAACACCACAAACTGGACTATCCCAACCCTGGAAGCACACAGAGTTATAATTTTGCACTTTACTATTTCGATTCATGAAATCAATATATTCTTGTGTATACGGGCACATACCATAAGAGTCAAAATAATCAATGTGTCCATTCTGATCAAAGTACATTGCGATCCAATGCTGCCCTGGTTCATTTGATGTATCTGTATTTGCCATAATAGCTGCTGGATATCTAGTTATCATCCAATTTAGCTGATCTCTAGCAAATACACCATGGAAAACCTTCTTCAGAGATGCATCTCTCTGAATTAGTTGAACAAGCTCGTACGAGTTCATTTCAAGTTGTTTTCATTAATCCATTCATTGAACTTATCAGGGTAACCATTCCATTTGACAAAAAGCTTCACAGATCCATCAATGAGCCTTTTTCGTTTTAAAACTTTTTCAATTTTGAAGGTTTTTGTGTTATCAAAGACAACTCTTTGCAATTCTTTTGCATAAAATGTACCCTGTATTTCTTCTCCTTGAAGATCTTTGATTTTATATAATGGCTCAGTAGTACGATTCAATACTTTATATACACAAAAAATTTCTTCTGTCCACTGTGGTAGATAACCTTTATCAAAGTGCTGACGAAATTTAGAAATTCGTACATAGTCATTTATTTGTAGAGTTGGATGTTGTGAGCTCTTTCTTGGGTACAGGCAATTTCTAATTTCTGATTCGTTTTCATAAGTGACATTCACAGGCTTTCCACCAATTGAATGATGAGTAGAATTGTTGTATGCTCCAACCAGTTGTTGAAGTATATCTATCCATTTGAATGTCTTTCTGTCAGTGAAGTATCTCCACATTTTTGATTTTAACGTAGGATTGAACTATTCCACTATTGAACATTTTACATCCTCATTTTGAGAGGTAAAAAACTGTATCCCCTCTAAGTTTAAGAGCTTTTGAAATTTGTAATTGACAAACTCTTTGCCCTCATCTGTGCCAATACACCAAGGCTTCCTTGTGCTTGATATAATGTCTTTAAAAGCTGTACATACAGATAAGGTACCTTTATTTCTTAGTGGTCTTACCCACGCAAATTTGCTAAAAACATCAATACAGCATATCATATACTTTTGTCCCTTGTTGTACTCGCCATATGCTTTCATATCAACCAAGTCAGCCTCCCATTGAGCATCAATACCACTGATGTAAATTCTATTAGGTTTAAACTTTTTATAGGCCTGCTTATGTAATGTGTAAGGACCCTGTTTTTCTAGCCAATTCTTCACATCATTTAGAGTTATACCTCTGTCATACTGCTTTGCATGCTTGTACAGCTTGCGAACACCACCATAAGATCCAGAAGCCCCTATGTCTGTATACAATGTTTTCAGGACCGCTTCTATAGAATTCTTCATACTTCAACTTTTTCTTTTTCCCAGACTTTTTATCATTAGAAAATCTTAATTGCCTTTTAACATCAACATTATGAAATGGAGAATTGTTGATTGTCTCGTCAGTTTTATAGTGATTAATGAGCTTTAAGCAATTTGGATTTCCAATATAGGCTTTGGGTACATCAAGCTTTACCAAATGTTGCGAAAATTCTTGATAACCTTCTGGAGGTGGAGCTGTAGGTCTGTCTCTTATAAAATCATGTAATAAATCTATGATATTGCTGTTGGGTACTCTAACACCATTTAAAATAACTTCACTTTGCTTGTTTACATCAAAATCACTTTTATTGAGCACTTCTAGAAGCATTTCAGCTTGCTTGACTTTAGCTCTAGGTAAGCTTCTCAACCAATCTCTACCATCATCTGAAGATTGCTGTTCATTTTTTAGCCCTCTCTGATTAGCTGTAGATGATTGTTCTGCATTTTTCATTTGTTTCTGATGTAGGTTATCAATATCTACCGATTGTTGATATGTATCATTCAGCTTACCATCTTTTAATTTAACCTCAATCGTCTTTTTACTCTCTTCATCGAGCTTCAAGTATCTATGGAATAGTTGTCCATAGAGCTTATATTGAAGTTCTGCAGACATATCATTATTCTTCAATATGCGTTCAAGCTCCATTTTGAAATCAAACATTTGCTTTCTCAAACCGTTATTAGAATTTTGGTCACTTTTCTTGTCAAACATGTCTTGCGGAACAAGAACCATTTTACTAGTGTATTTCATGTTTTGATAACTTTGGGTAAAATTTCAGTAGCTAGTGCTAGCAGAGAGGGTAGAAGTATAGGTAAAAATCCACCACTTTCTATAATTTGCTGCTTTTTTGCTCTCAAGTTGATCTTTTGCTTTGATGCTAAATGTCTTATAATCTTGCTATATTTAGCAAGCTTTCTCTTCTTTAGGGTACTTATAGGAATACTTCCTTTCAGCAGGTTGTGACAAATTTCACATAAACAATGCACAAATTCATCCGGCAAAGTTTTTAATAGTGCACTTCTTTATTTCGTATGATTACTGCAGCAATTTAAGACATGTAGATGGTGAATGTACTTTCACAGCAACTTTGACATGGCATTCTATTAGAAATTCAAAATGAATAATGAGACATTTCAGATAGCAACAAGTATATATATATACATTTCAAGCTGGGGGTCGTCTATCATAGAATGCATCCATCAGAACTGATATTTCATTGTTATCATGCAGATTCAAACCATTTAACATTACACTCTGCAAAGTTTCCCATGTACAACACACATGTGTTTGATGATCTCCAATCAAAGTTGGACAATATTGCGTATTTGTAAATTGTCCTTGTCCGGGCCTACACCATATGGCATTTCTAAGAAAGTTTCTTAAATGTACCGCCTCATGTTTGTTATAAGTAATAAAACCAGTTCCTGTGAAACTTTTGTAATTTATGATTTCAAGTTGACGATTCTTTATATTCTTGTCATCCTCGAGATCAACACTCTCAATTTTTGTATTGAGTACATTGAGTAACGAGGGTACCATATGTTTGCTAATGTTGAATGTAGGTGCCCTGATACTATCAAAATTATTGCTCATGTCACAACAGGCATAGAGATTGCCATTATGGGGTATTTTTGTTGAACATCTTTCAGAATCAGGATCAAATAAACTGCCCGTTTTGTTGCAAGCCAATGCTCTCAATAGGAAATTTCGGGAAGATACTTGTGCAGCCAGGGTTATGTTGTGAAAATCTACTCCAGGAGCAGATCCATAGGACCTCATCAAAACGAGATGACTGTAAGAAAGATCATCTGCACTTTTGAGGCTTGAGCAGACAGCTAATATCACAGCTGCAAGAAAAGTGAAACACATTGTTTTATTATAAGCCATCACCTGAGAAACAACTGTTCACCACCAAAATACAAACACAAAACTGAATATTATAACACACACATTGCTTATATACAATAAATGGTTCACGAAAAACTGGAAATTTCATTTTGTAGTATCGATAAATAGAAAACGTTTCTATCATATACACTGCTTTGATTGATCAACATGAAGTAGAACTTGTCTTCATGGCTCAACCCGGCAAACAGGTCATCGATATACTGCGCATCTATGCATCTTTTTCTTAGTTTTCCAAAGAGCTCCAAGGTAAAGAACCAAAATCCAGTAATTTTATTTTTCCTTGGTTTAATTTGATGAAATTCATTATATTGTACAGCTTTTAACTTGTAATCTTCTTTCCAATTTTGGCTGAATCTTGACCATAAAACATCAGCATATTGAGCTTGCATGCGCTTAATGATGGGTACTCCTTAAAATTACATATACAACATATTTAATTATAAATACGTGCACATTATATTACCTCTAATTTTTGCCATAAGTCGTATTAAAAATAATTCAAATGATGCTGGAGACATTGGAAATACGACTGCTTGTCTACAAGTACTGATGAATGAATAAGAGCTGGCAGATTATTCTTTCAAGAGTTTGAGAAAGGAATTTACAGTTTGTTTATTCAGCTCAATTGTTGCTAAATTTAGGCTCTTGAATTGACCATCTCCATCACAGCATGCACGTATGTCAGCATTTAATGGTACTGATTTCTGACATAGGGGCCAATATTCATGCATTTCATGTAGAGGGCATAATAAGTATTTTTCAATAAAGTGTGCAACATTCTGTCTACTACTGGCATTGACTGAATACATTGCAATTTCATCATTCTTTATTTGCATCAAAATGAATGATTTTTCCTTTTGAATAGAGAAATTGCTTGTTAAAGCGGGTGCCCTGGTGTTATGTAGAATTGACCAGAAGAATCCTCCGAGGAACAGCATAAAACATATACTGGATGCTATTTTTCCGTATGTTTTGTTGTCAAACATTCAGATTAAAAGGCATTGTGGAGGGGGACGTGGGGGCATACCATTTAATGCATTATATACCCTTTCGGTTGTTGTATCAAACTCCATTCCCTCAACAGTGTGTGAATTATCCATAATAGAAGCAACTTATCAGTAGATGTTTATAAAAGAAAATGATCCAAGCTGAAAAGTCCATGGCCTATAATCATACCTGCATCAGTTGGGAAGATATTTGTCCTGAGTCTAAATTTATCTGGTGTGTCTTGAGTCAAATCAATAATCAAATAGCCGTAAGATGACCCAGTTGCATCTTCAAAGGCTTCTATAAAGTGTTTAGAACCTGGAAAAATTTGCCTTCCCAATGTCTGTATCTGTAGTCTATCTGCTGGATTTTTCATTAGCACCAAATATTGAGCATTTATTCTGCTTGTCCTCATTCCTTCAAAAAAACATTTTGGACTATGTGTATAACTGATAAATTCGAGTGATGAGAGCCTCTTGTAAACAACTCATTGAGCCTCTTGTCAGTTTTCTTTTCCTGCATCATGTCATCTAGAACTAATAATTGAGGCTGTTGTTTGAAGCTTTTCAGAACCTCGATAGATGGTAATCCTTCGAGGAAAAAAACATTGCTACATTTGTTTTGCAAATCAGTGTAAGTATTCTGCCATTCAGTATAACACCATACGATCCTCATTGGTACTGGTTCAATCATTTGTTTGGCGAACAAGATTAGTTTTTTCACAAACTCAGTTTTTCCCGATTTGGTAGGAGCTGAGACAATACAATTGAAAGGGTGCTTCCAAGCAAAGTTGAAAGTAGCCATTTTTATAAGCATATAAAACAAATGAATAAGCAAATAAACACATCAATATTTATACTTTCCATCCATAAGGTACAGTTGTAAAATTTTTCACAATAACGCGTTTATCATATACAACTCTAAATTTTTTTTGTACAGGTCTAGTTACTACAGTATGGTCCTGTTTTCTATCAATTCTTTCAGTTACAACATTAATTTCTTCTGTATCATTAGATATAATGAACGATTTTACCATTTGTTTTAAACTTTCAAAGTTTACTTGTTTCGCTACTTTGTGGTTTAATGTAATACCACGAACTTTTGTTACGTCATGCAGTTTCTCTTCCTTTGTACTATATACAAAGTAGGAGTAGTTCTTCGGACCACCACTGATAAATTCCGTAATGTAAGATCCCTGGCCGTAATCCTTTAACTCATCCGTCATTTCACCCAAAGACCATCCAATTGCTACTTTATATTCATTGGTATCGCTAATGTTTGATAAATAAATGACACTATCTGTGTCAAAATATAAAACACATCGCTCCAACTTTCTGACATAAGAGTAAAGTGTTAGCCCGGCTCGAGTTGTCGTATAAGCTGCTATCACAGGGTTGACGTATGCCAATGTTAAGACAAATTCTTCTTTCTCTGTGTAGCCGACAGCAATGAGAGTTTCACTAATGATTGTTACATTCTGAATATATGCTGATGGATCAAATATAAGGTCGAAATATTGCTGCGGATTTGTAAAATAAACCGTCTTTGTCAAATTATTTTGTTGACCAAACTGAAAATGGTATGAGAGATTATAAAAACCATGTTTACAGTTTTAAAAATTCTTACTTTGCCCCAAAACGAATTTAGCATCAGCTTTGCCAAAGCCCCTCTGCCTGGATTTTTTTCAATTTCTGTTCTGTCCAGCATTATTCGTTCACACTCCTCTATATTGCTCAAGTATGTCTGCCTAGAGGCATCATTGTTACAATGAGCCGGCCAGCCTTCCGATTCCTACAAATCACAATAATATATATAAAATATGACTTAATGTCTGTTTTACCATTTTCATTTTCATAAAAGTGTTCACATAGCTGGTGAATAAACTGCCATCTGGATTGGAAATTTGATCACATCTATCCACAGCTTCATAATGCCAAACTTCAAAGATTTTCAAAACCTGAAATTGGTTCTTGGTTAAACAGAGCTCACATCAGCTTATCAAATATTACCTTGTAGCCTTTATCTAGAGCTTTGTAAAGTTCCATTGTTACCCATGTTCCCAGCAAGGCTCGATCCTCTTCTATAGAATGTGTACACTTGGGTAGCTATAAGTCGGTGCATTGTCAACATAATGGAAATGTTAATTTACGATTTGAACGATAGGGTAAAACAGGGTGATAGAGATCTTGCGGAGGTAAAACGAGGCACTTGATCAAGCCTTCGTATGGTTTTTCATTGATGTCTTTGAAGTTTTCCGTAATTAGCAATGGATGTCCGATTGGATATACACCATGCTTGTTCCTGTATGGGTACAAACTACAGACATCCACGTAATTTATTCTTTCTGTTTCCTCAATCTTGTGGTACAGCTTTATGGCATTTGTAGGACCACTGTAGAAAGCTACAAGAGGGAAACTTAAAAAAGAAACACATGATACAAAAAGATCTTACCATCTCTTGGATTCAAGGGTTCTACCGGTGCTGATTTCTTGAAAAATTCAGCCATCTCAAAATTGTTTGCATGCAAGATGTCGAGCTTGCACTCCCAAAGCTCAACGAGCTGATATCCTAGTTGTTTTAGATGTTGTCCACGTGCCATTGTTGTCATGTAGGCTTCCCGGGCAGTTGAAACTTGATTGGCTGTGAGATGGTTCCTCTGCTTCATGCATTTTGGACAGCCGTGCCAGTAGCATCCATAAAATTCGTAAATTGTACCTCTATCAATTACATCTACCTTGTAAGAACTGACCCAGACTTCCTTACCATTCAAAGCGTGCTGGATATGCAGGTTGTTTTTCCTATTCAACCACTGAAGCCACATAACGGCCTTTACAAATTGTTTGTCTTTGCCGCGGTATCCATTATGTGGTACTAAACCTATAGTATCTTTCTTTAAAAAGAGCTTACGATACACTCTATTGCATGCTCCAGCAATGGTGAGTGATTTTTCGAATGGATCCACAGTTGTTTCACGCATGAATATGTTTCGAAACTTGAGGCAGGCTTTGACGAGCACATCTACATCATTTTCGCAATATTTGATAAGCTCTTCTTGGAAATTGAACACCTAAAGATGGTGATAATGTCAATTTATTGTACAATTATAATTTTATATCAACTAACCTTTTTTGTTTGCTGATAATACCATCCCATAAATTTGTCGTGGCTGTCCCCCTTCATGGTGTCTGGTGAATAAAAATGCAAATCTGGCCATTTTCCAACATACTTCCAGTTTTCCTGTCTGTTGAACAAGTGCGGAAAGTAGCCTTTACAGAGTTCACCAATTCCGAATGCTTTTGGTAAAGCGCTGAGTGGCATAGGCAGAAAATTGAAGGAATCGATAACTTTGATGCTGTCGACTGTCAGGGAAATGATGTTCAACCCTGAAAAAGCAATGTATTTAGTCATTTATATAATCAATATCTAATCTCACCTTTTGTGACAACTTTGGAAGGAATGCCTTCTTTATACAAATATCGTAAAAGGAATTGTGAATCAAAGCCCTTGGCGTTATGAGCTATTGCAGTTGTATTTTTCATGGATGAGTTGAACAGAAATCTACAAAATTTGTTCAAGCAATCCTCTCCTATGAATGTTCATTTTCTCCGTCCGCATCCATGACACACAGTATCAGAAGCCTGATTTTGACATGTATCACATATTACATGTGCAATACAAAAATTTGGCACATGCTCCAGCTCTTCACCAAGCTGAGTCTTCCTTAATACAGGCTCTTGAGTGGTTTCAAAATCAAAGAAAACAAAACCTAGGATGATTTCCAGCTTTTCCCGTTTTAATTTTGATTTAGCACATGCAGCCTGATCATCCCACAGATTGTCTCCATTGCAGGAGTCTAGGTCTACCAACTGCTCTTCTTCAGTCTGAGAATCATCTTCAACATCAATCCTTTGCATGTAGCATTGGTGACCTATAAGCAAGAGATTAATGAAAAACTTATCCAATAGTAAATTGACATTACTTACCTTTTATCAAGACTTCCTGCTTACAAATTCGGCATTTGGTGTAACCACACCTGTGTTTTGATAAACCACTTTTACACACATGTCTCTTGCATGAAGTGCATCAGTGAATCTTGTCACAAATTGAAACAGTCTTTGTACGCTTTGTTTTGGTCCCGGTAAATGTAGCATCATACTCTCGTAGATGGTTGTTGTAGCAAAATACGCTGTTGAAGTAACGGTTGCATTCTTCACAAATTATAATTTCAAAGTGTTTGCAAGGTGGATGATGGTAGCATGAAGTGCACTTGTTGATGCATCAACGATTATCTTCTGTGCTGTATGCTATGTTGCAGAGTTCGCACCAGTATGATTGTGAAAAAAATCATGGCATAGAGCTAATGACCGTGTAGTGCTGGTCATGATAATACAAGTGGATAAACTTTTCAGCGTCATTATTCCCTAAATGAATCAAAAGTTGCATTATGACAAAGAAACAAATTAGAAACCCACCTTCAAAGATGATGGCGCAATAGTGCTCCTTGCTAAACAGCTTAATTTTGTAGTCTGGTAACACAGCTTGAATCTTCTTGAGCTCCTCGATGGTGCATGCACCATGGTGGTTGGCCAAACCACCTTCATCCATCAGCTCCATAGCTTTTCATTTTTGCAGAGTACAGTGATTAAAATCTCCCTTACAAATACTGTCATACTGATATGCTGGATCATCTTTGTTGAGTCGGGCTATGGCTGTGACAATGGCTCTCGGGAGGCATAGGTTATCTCAATTGTTTATATGTACAAAGCATCTACTTTTTCCGCGATATAAAAACTCGTCGTGAGTAAAAAATCTCCGTTTATTGTGGGAACTGGCATCTCGTAATTTCTTTACTGTCACCAACTTTATTGCTGCTGCCGGATCTTCCAAAGTTATTTGCTGATTTGATTGGATGATGCGCTCGAATAAATCGACCATGATGCTTCCATTGAAATTGATGCGTGACCGAAAATGTACGAGAATAGGATTGTCAAGGTTAGGATGGTAGCCATTTGATCAATCGCATGATCAAAAATTATAGGTAGCTGTTGGTACAAATTGTTACATTATTCGAGGTTCCTCAAGAAGAACTGTCGCGTCTGCCCACTCATTTGGAATAACCGTACTCTTTGTTCTACACTTCCCCCAAGGTAGTAAAAGTGTTCGGGTGGAAATTCAATATTACCACCCTGCTGATTCGATTTGCCTTCATCTGATGCGATATATTCATCCACAGTTGTAATTTCCCAGTCTGATGAATTGTCGCTATTGTCAAGTAACATTGAAGTGCCTTCATCAGCACTGGGTAGAGTCCCCTGTCGATCTTTTTTTTCTGCCTCTTCTAATGGTCCCCACGTATTGTCAGCTGGATCGAGAATCCAATCCAGAAACAAATCGTCCACGTTTAAGTCGAATATATAGGAATCACTAATATCCGAATCATTAGACTCACCCATTTTCAAAATAGACACATGGAGAAAAATGATTCTCTGACAGTGTTTAAGAACTTTTATAGTCCTTTTTGTCTATGTGTTAGCTGTCTGCTTGAGCAAATTTACTTAGAGCAGTTTCTTTTTTAATCATTCTATTTATACACTGTCTGGCCAATCTACACGTAGAAAAGTTTGGATTTCGCTGAACTAGTTTCTTCATCTCCTAGAAAAATCTTGTCATTGAAAAACAACATTTGTTTACTATTTTATTTTATCAGCTTATCTATGTGCATTGATACTACCATTGGCACTGTAACAAGCTAGTTTTCATGCACACTGGGAACGTTTCAAAGAAAGTACTTTGTCAGTATTTCATCAATTGCCTATGTAGGATTTATATAGGAGAACTAGTTTACGGTGCATTAAGAAAAAACAAAGCACACATTGATGCGAGCTGAAAACTAAATATGAAGTTTTCCAAGAAATCTATTATTAGAACAGGCAAGAGGTAGAGGTTATACTTTATCAGTTTGTCTATGTGAGTTTTATATACAAGAACCAGTTTGATATGCACTAAGAAACAAAGCACGCAAGCTGAAAAGTAAACATTCAGTTTTTAGAAAATGCGTGGGTGGCACCCTGAAGGACCCCTAGGTACTACTATTATAACATTTCAGAAACCTATAGATTGCTTTTTATTGCTTCTAAGCTAGAAAATGACAGTCCTGTGTTTCTAATGATTCAACAGAAAATTGTAGAAATATGTGATAGCACTTGATTTCTAGTTTTAAAATTTAGTTGTTTAAAGAAAAAAGTGCTATATTTGCACCACTTCATTGCTCGAGTTGCCCCTCTATAACAAGATCTGTTGTCATTTTGAAGTGGCTCCCTCCAAAGAAAAAGACATAGTTCAGTAATAAAAGCTGTATGATGCTCCCGTTAGGGGCCTGAATTTATTTTTCGTTTTCATCATCTAGAAAATCAGAAATTTCATCGACGTATCATGAAAAATGTGGAATTCGCAAAGCAAACTTCAAAGCATTTCAAAAATTGATGAGACAGAAGATTCTGACTGGAAGAATCAAATACAATGACTGGGAGTCTGCTCAAATGAAACTAGCCTCAAATTACGAATAGAAAAGTGTCAGTATTAGCCAGCATTTTGCAAGTTTATCACGAGTGAACGTGGAGCTATTTTGCTTGTTCTTTCACAAGTTCATCATAGAAGTCCTATCAAAACCATGAATCTGGAAGTCCTATTAAAACCATGAATTCAATATCACCACTTGAACTCTAACAAGTTTAACCACTAGGTTTAGCCGAACGTCAGGTTTGGTAGTTGCCATAAAGAGATAAAAACTTCGGTAACAGTAGAACTTCTTGATACACTATGGCCCATTTGCAAGAATGTGGAATAGAATACTTCACGGAGTAGTCTAATCCGAGGAGTAGCCACTCCGTGGATAAGCCAATCCACCGACTATCTACTCCCCAGATTGGGCTACTCCATGGATTTCCTTTTCCAGCATTCCTGAAAGTGGAGTAGTGGCGGAGTTCGTAATCCGTGGATTAGACAGTGGAGTAGTGGCGAAAAGACAAGAAAAAAATCGTCATGCATTTCACAATGGATTTCTGTTATTCATCATGGGTTTATATATTTTATTATTTTTCTCTACAGGACTACTTTATCGATCTTTTCTCTGCAAGACCACACATTGTCAAATTTATCGGTTTTTTCTGCATTCGTTGCATTGCTTTTTGCTAATCTATATAATTTGAGATGAGCAACAAAAGCGACGTGATGATTTTTTTTGGTTTGAAATTAATTGTCTAGTCAAATCCATCAAAATTCGAAAAAATTTTATCGAAAGTAAAAGGGGGACAGTTTCGGTTAATAGGACAAAAAAGTCGGCATGGGTCAGCATTGAGAATGACTTTCAAGAAAATCCAGAATGCCACGAGGAATGTCGAACAACTGATGACAAAATGGAAAAGTTTGAAAAAAGTAAGTTGTCAGAGGCTTCCATGCTGCTTTGTTGAATTTTCTAGTTCATTATGCAAAATTCCTAGCAATTCACGCACTGTTGCATCAATATCATAGCCCGAAGTCAAAATCACTATGCATTTCGAATATATCTGATATTCGAAAAAGAACTCGTGGAATGTTTTTGGCATGCTCATTTTCCTCGTCCTAATTTCCCAAAAAAATTGATGAAATCAACAACTTCCATAGTTATGGCACTACCAATCAGTCTTAGGCCCATATGCCAGAAGGTGTAGTAGCCAACTCCATGGAGTAAACAGTGGATTATTTCCTGGATTATCTCCAGTTGGCATTCCAGAAGGAGGAGTAAAGAGAAGAGTAGAGTAGATTAAATGGTAAGCCAGAAAGCAGAGCAGAATAATCAGTGGATTGTCTTTTTCCGGTAAGCCAGAAAGAAGAGTAGAGCAAACAGTGGACTAAAAAAACTTTTTTTCTTGTCTTTTTCTAAACCTGCATTGGGCAGGTGTATTCAGTGGAGTAAGACTAATTTATAGCGCTATAACTATGGAAGTTGTTGATTTCATTGATTTTTTGGGAGATTTGGACGAAGAAAACGAGCTTGCAAACAACATTCCATGAGTTCTTTTTCGAAGATCAGATCCATTCCAAATGTATAGTAATTTTGACTTCCGAGTGCCATATCGATTTAATAAAGCAACAGTGCGTGAATTGATAGGAATTTTGCATAATGAACTAGAAAATTCAACAAAGCAGCATGGAAGCCTTACACCAGATATGAAAGCACGAAAAA
Source organism: Romanomermis culicivorax (assembly GCA_963922205.1). NCBI lineage: Eukaryota > Metazoa > Nematoda > Enoplea > Mermithida > Mermithidae > Romanomermis > Romanomermis culicivorax. Next base: position 1,056,345 of record CAWUHX010000015.1, on the reverse strand, counting down.
TTTTAATTAAGATAAGTAATACTGATTTTCGGTACGTCTGTCAGTTCACTTGCAGATCCGTGAGGTTGATCCAAAATCTGAAATTTCAAAAATTGTATACAATCAAAGGAGCAATTTTCTGTTTTACATACTGATAGCTTTTCATCCTGAATAGCTTTTTAAACGAAGTAGTTGCTCTTGTTCTGGGAGGCAACTATTTCCTGGCGTATAGCTATCATTTTCAAATCATGTTTTTTTTCATGAATTTGATTCGTAGTTCATGTTCTTCTATCAAGTTTTTCTTGGTTATTTCTAGAATATATTTTTTCAAGTCATCATTAAGAGGCGTCATTTGCTTCAGAATAGTTGTTTTTGGTGGAGATCGAGCCAGAACTGCCCATTAAATAACACATTTTCTCTGTTATTTATGCGTTTAGACCCAATTCGGACTTGAACTTTTGGGTCAAAATGATATAAAGTATAGTAAATCCAAAGTGGCGAAGCTTTTCCCAGCCAGAGTAAAAATCATTACGGCAGAATTTGAAATGGTGAAGTATTTTTCGGGTATGACAGAAAGAAGGCTGTCACCGTTATTTGCACAATATATTGTGAAACCTCTCTCTTATAAATAGGCCAAAATTCAACTGTTTGGTGTAAAGATCAGCACAACTAAAACCCATGATTTGATTGAGGCTTTTTGAGACCAGGGGCCGGTTTATCGAAGCTGATGAAAATTTCGTCAGCGAAGTAAGTTCGTCAGCAAAATTTTCGAATTCATTGGCGACATTTCGGGAACCTCATTTCTGGGTTTCCCAAAGCTTCTGAACCATTTTTAATTCATTGACGAAATCCCTTAATACATGTAATTTGCAGTAACATAAAGGCTTTTGATTTTGCTGGTTAGTCAAAGTAATTACTTTGGATTTTTTTTCTTTTCCTCGTCTATTCATCACCTTTTTTCCCTCAAATGAATGCCTTTGAAGAAAAAAATTTGGGAATGTGGAGGAAACCAAAAAAGCCTATCAGTAAAAGTTGCTTTGCAGGGGCCCTGAAATATCACGTGTCTCTGCTATAGATCATAATGTAGCATAAAGATTTGTTACAAATTAAAGATGGCTCAGAAATTAGCAGACTATAAGAGAAATACTACTGTAATGTGAACGACCAGGCCCCAAACGTAATAGTTTTTGAAAAAAGGGAAAGAGGAAGGAAGGCGAAGAAGGAAAAGAAACTATATAGAAAAAAGTACAAAACAGAAATTTAAATGCAAAAAAAGAAAAATACAAACGAATATAAAATAATAAGGGAAATGGTGGATAGAATAAAATGGAAAAAATGTATGAAAACAAAAGCAGAGAAACAAACAGAAATAACACAATATGAAAATAAACGGAAAAGTAGAGGGACATAGAATTGTGTGATTAAAAATGATGAGAATAGAAGGAAAGAAACTGAAAAAGAGGAAAGAATGAGAGGGAAACAAAATAAACCTTATACAGAAAAAAATAAGGGAAAAGAATTAACAAAATATTTTTTAGTGTCCACATCATTTCTCTAATGTAGGATTTTCATGCCACGTACTGTTGATTTTATGATTTAAATCAGTATATGGATAATGAACAGATAATTTAAATTAGTATGTGGATAATTAAGTACATAATTTTCCACCAGGAAAGTACAGCAGATATTTTATAGTGTAAAGCAAAATGTAAAATTTAAAACTGCTCCTAAAATTTGCATGACGGGCACTAAAGTGAGACCAGCACCAAAGGAAGACACAGCTTGGACGCCAAAATGAGACAAGGCGATGAAGTAAAGCTGGCGCCAAAGTGAGACGGGCGCCCAGGGCGCCAAGTTGCGACACAATGCTTTAAAAAACATTGGAATATAGAAGACAAAAAATTACAAAATTGATCAATCAATACATTTGAATAATTAATGAGGACTATTGACTTTCGTCCTATTCTATGACATTAAAAAACGGCTCTTATAAACACTCATAGTCTGTTTTTCTCGAAATGCTTCTAAATAATGAAAGTGGAATGCAAATAGTATTTCAGATTTTCACGATTTTCTGATAAACAATGTATCATATAGGATTGGAAATTTGTGAGCGTACTGACCTGACCTTTAACAATTTTTCGAGTGAAAAGTTTTATAGTAAGAGCTCTATGTAAACGATTTTGACGACAGTATTGATTTGTGTCACTTTTCTATTTGGAAGCATTTTATAAAAAACAGACTATAGAGAGGTTTGAACCTATCTAGTTTTTTTTCGTCAACGAGCTAGAAATTTCGGCAGGATATATTTAGGGATCTTTGAGAAACTTAAAGCCACATTTCGTGAAAAAAATTGGAATATTTTGTCAAGAAACTGACCATTACATAAGCAAAATCTCATCAACAAAATTTTCTTCAGGAAACCCAAAAAAAAAATTTGTTAATGAAGTTCGGAAATTTTGTCACTAAATGGCCAATTTTGCTGACGAATTAAGTTCGGGAGCTTTGAGAAACTGGCCCCAGGCTGGTTTCTTGAAGCTAACGAAAATTTTATCAGCGAAATTTTCGAATTTGTTGACAAGATTTTGTGACCCTCATTTTTTGGGTTTCCCGAAGCTTTCTAACTATTTTTAATTTGATGAGGAAATTTTGTCAAAGATTTCGTCAAACAGAACTTTGGTTCATTGACGAATTAATACTGGTAATTTGCAGTAACATAAAGGCCTTTGATTTTTCTGGTTACTCAAAGTAATTACTGTATTTGGATTTTTTGTTGGATAGAATGAAATGGAAAAGATGTTGTAATGGAATCCCTAACCCACTGATTAGATGGCCTAGAATTTTAAGGTTGTTTAAGAAAAGTCTTCAGCAAGCATTTTACGACAAATGCTCTCTTGTCAGGGTTACTGTAGGTGCACATGTTCAACTTCCAGCCTCAGTGGGCATGCGTTGGACAAAAGGTGGCAAGAAAGAAATATGAATTCACATGGATTTATGATGCCACTGTTTTGGGTGTTTTGGGTGTTTTTTCATTATTAGCTTTTGGTAGTGGTATGCTTCACCCCATTCATCTTGTTATATTTATTTTTATATTATTGATGACGTCGCCCTATTTTCCCAATATATGCTCAACATGGTAACCTGTTTTGTTTTGAGAGCATAGTGGAATGTTTTTTAAGATTAGTATTGAAGACAGGGGTAGGATCTCCTGAGGTACATGTCAAGGTGTTCTACCTGAGACTTAGAGAAGTACTGGTGAGGGTATCCCAGATTCCATGTGAGAGAGTTCTGGTGTGTTTGTATTTTGTTAGCCTGTGGTCAGAACTGTTGCAACTTCCTTCATCTGAACCTAAAGGTCAGTCATATCATCATCAAAACCCACAGAAGCCTAACAAGTGGTGGACTCTTAACCCCTCTCAGGACAGATAATCAGAAAACCACCAGGAAAATAACTAAGCCACCAGGTTTCTAAAAGCAGCTACATATGGGTAAGATAAGAATAATGAGTGTTCCCTTTGGAAAAACTTTGAGGACACCTCCTAGGTCTCATGAACCTAGTGTTTCAAATTTTGACTCAGCTGAAGAACACGCAGCTGTAGGACAGATTCAAACACAGGTGTCTGAGACAGAACAGAGACAGGAAGGTAAGACTGCCAAAATGTCAAAATCGCAAGAGGATTTAGTGATGATTAGCTTTGAAATGGCTAAGCAAGCAGAAAGGGAAGCTACTGTAGTCCAAAATGTCAAAGGTTAGCAAACAATGGAAAAGCAAAGATGGATGACACCACCAAAGATTGTTTATCTGATGGAGGAGATGCTGGAGGAGGTTAATGGAAATGGAGACCAGTGTGGAAATCCAACTTGACCAACATGAATATAGACGATTACTATGAGGACATGCCGGCCAAATTAATGGACGACTGATACCCATGGAGATACCAATTGGATATGGTGAATTGAACACAATGAAAAGATCAAAAGGAAAAGATTGACCCGAAGGATCAATGAATTAATGCATTTGAGAGGAAAGTCGACTTATTAATAAAGGTTATGGAAAATGCCCAGGATCCGGAAAAGGAAAATGAAATGGAACAGCAAAAGAAGATAAGTGAGTCTTCTTATGCAGAAATAAGATCAGATAGGTTAAATCAACCTAAAAGAGAGGTTGAGTCAGAAATTTGTATTAGATTGCTAGAGGGTAGAGATAAATATTCTACTCTAGATAAGAGGTTGAGTCAGGAGCCAGAAAGTTCAAGAAATGCAGGACAAGCACAATTGAATGATTATGGTTATTTAGAAAATCAAAAATCTAGGGAAAGAAAGGTGACTATCTGTGATGAATCATCCCAAGGAGAGGACAGGTTTTCTCATCTTACATCTTGGAGAGATACCACAAATAGAGCTGAACCTAGCCCTGAAAGAAGAAAGAGGAGAAAATCAAAGAGTAGTAGAAGATCACATAGATCTAGAGCTAGGAGTAGACGTTATTCAGAGAGTGATACTAGAAGTTCATTAACAACGAACTCCAGCTCAAGTGTAGAAGTTGATGTTAGAGATGTGGTGAAGGCCCTTAAGCGTAGACCTTTACATGATAGTATAAAGCCGACAGAAGTGCTCAAATTCTTTACTGATCTGGAAAGTGAGTTTTTGGAAAACACTACTGATAAGATCGAGAAGGAAAGTTTGAGAAGATTGTCTCAGAATACAGGAAGAAGGATAGCAAGAACATCAGCAAGTTATACAGAAGGGTGGATAAATATTTTAAAGTATCTAGCACCAACTTATGACTCGATGATGCTCAAAAGGGAGCTATTCAATATGAAACAGGAAGGGTGAGAATCGGCTTTAGAATTTTTTAAAGAGATTGAGTAATCATGTAGACCTGGTCTATGCAGATCTGGCAGATCAAGTCAGGCAGGAGAATATTATTAATGCCTTCATTTATAAAAGTAGTCCACTGTATCAGATGGAGCTGCAGGACGTATTGCTATGGATGAAAACGTGGCAAGACCTCGCATATGCTGTAACTCAAATTGATAAAAAGTATTCTATTGTGTTGCCAGATGCAGGCAAAGACCTGATTCCAGTTTTTGGCACACCCAGATCTTGGTGTGATCATTGATTTTAGGAGAAATGTCATGATCATACAATGCATTGAGAAATCGATTGATGTAGTTCAGTTGCCTTCTGTAACTACTGTGCAAATGGTAGTGGAAGAAGCACCAAAGGTTAATGCAGCATTGGGTGATAGCAGAAATCAAAGTGTGTATCCGAAAGTCTGTCTTCTAAAAACAACTGTTTCCATTGTTGCATGTGGGAAAACCTACATTCCATATGGTACAGATGTTTTGATAAAGGCAATACTATGGGATCAACATAGAGATGCTACATTTAACAGAATTATTGTGGAATCAAGGGATTCTGAAACAAATCCAGAATTGAGAAAGCTATAGTGGACAGATCACAGGAGTCATTTGTAGTACTAATCTCAAATAATACAGGTTCTGGTTGTCGATTTGAGAGAGATCAAATCATTGGCTATATGGAATCAATATCAGTTGAAGATGATGATACCTACAAAATGATAAAGAGTATGGAGAAAATAAAGGAAGAGGAGGAGTATCAGACCTGTATGGTGAAGGAAGAATAGAATAGAGGATCAAGGTCAGATTCTGTTGAATTTTATAATTCACTATGCAAAATGATATCCAAAGCAAAGATTGCGGAGGAACAGAAAATGAAAGCTATAGAATCTTTGTTGCAGTATAGAGATGTCTTTAGCTTGCTGCATGATCCTGAAACTACAACTCCAGCTTTTACTTGCAAGATAGATACTGGGAATACTAGACCTGTAGTGAAGCAATATTACAGAGTTGCTAAGTCAGCCTGGAGTGAGGGGACATATTAAACAAATGCTTGATCAGGGAGTGATAGAGCCCTTGAAATCACCATGGGCTGCGCCTTTGTTCCTAGTTGGGAAAAAGGATGGAACTAGGAGACCCATAGTTGATTTTAGAGGTATAAATGAGGTGAGTAAGGATGATAAATATCCCATTCCCAGAATGGTTGATTATTTGGATTGCCCTGGGAAAGCCAAATTTTATACAACTTTGGATCTAAAATCAGGCTATTGGCAAGTTCCACTGGATGAAGAGAGCAAGGAAAAGATGGCATTTATTTGTCAGGAAGGATTATTTCAATTTAAAGTTATGCTGTTTGGATTTAAGAATGAACCCACTGAATATCAAAGGATGATGGAAAGAATCCTTGGAGATTTAGTGTGTAAAATTTGCCTAGTGTATATTGATGATATAATCATCTTCTCGAATACATTTGAGGAACACTTAGAGAATTTGGCATTGGTGTTACAGGCTTTGCGAATAGCAAAGTTGACTCTTAAACCAGAGAAATGTGAATTTCTTGCCAAGAAAGTCCATTTTTAGGACACATCTTGGATGCCAATGGAATTTCTCCGGATCCAAAGAAGGTTAAGACTATAATAGAATTTCCATTTCTGGACTGTGTTAAGAAAATGCAGAGATTCTTAGGTATGCTTCAATGGTGTAAAAAGTTTATACCAGATTTGGCAACACTAGCTGAACCTTTGCATAAATTGACAGAACAAAAGGGAACATGGAGATTTACAGATCAGCACTATGACACATTTGAGAAGCTCAAAATAGCATTGACTTCAGTTCCTTTTCTGCAACATCCAATTTTAGATGGATCTGCCCAATTCATTCTCCAAACAGATGCTAGTAGAATTGCCCTTGGAGCAGAGTCATATCAGAAGAATGACTCAGAATGTTGGGCTATAGCCTACAATAGTAGAATATTGCGGGCAGAAGAATGGAAATGGTGCACCACTGAAAGGGAATGTTTAGCTGTAGTATATGACCTTAAAATTTACAAGCATTATTTTTTGGGCCAAAATGTCATTATCCAAACTGACTACAAACCTTTACTATCAATGAGGGTCAACACACAGACTAATGATAAACTCAAGAGACGGTGTGCATTCAATTGCCAGTTCCCTCAGAAATTGGAGTACATGCCTGGCAGGCAAAATGCCATGGCAGATTTTCTTTCAAGGAAAGAAGAGCCGGATGAGCAAAAAGGAAAATTGCTACCAAAATGGGAACTTATATTCCAGAAAGAGGAATCAAAATCTCTAGCGGAAGACTAAATTATTAACCAAAATCATAAAGTTTTGGTTAACGAACTTCGGAAACTCACAGTAGATGAAGTGAATGAAGCTGTTGGAGTCTTTACCTTTGTGAAGATGGCCACAGCTGAAAAAATTTCGAACTATTGTCCAGAAGACAAACCTCAACTTAATCTTTATCCAGAATTTGATAATTATCAAATGCCTGAGAAATATGAAATTGAGGCAGTAAGCACGAGACAGATGGCAAAAAACTTGCAGCAGGAGAGAAAGGAACTCCCTCCAGAGCAAAGAAAGCCATCAGGAGAGGCGGAGTCAATTTTCGAGCTGAAGAAAAAGGAATTTGAGGAAGCCCCTCAAGTTGAGGATCAAAGACCAAAAAGGCTTGTCTCAAATGAATTAATGGCTGAATTGCAAGCAAAGAATCAGAATTTAAAAGTGATCTTCGAGAAAATAGGTGTCAACAGTACTGTATAGAGAGACTATTGGCAAGGCAGAGGATCAAATTGTTGTGCCCTCTGTCCTCGATAAAGCTGTCTTACATCAGTATCATGGTGTGGTCATGATGATGCACCAAGGGTTCAAGTCAACCCTGGTTATTATTAAAAAATGATTCTGTTGGCCGAACATTGAAAATGATGCTTGAAGCTGGATTAGTTTTTGTCCAGTATGTCAAATTGCAACTCCTGGAAAGGCTACAATACCGCTATTGAACCCTATTATTCCAAGAGGACCATTTGACGTGGTCTCTATAGATATTGTAGGAATTTCTCCCATGAGTGAAAAGAGACCTATGTGATTGTATTTCAAGATTATTTCGCCAAATGGGTAGAAGCAGAAATGATCCCAGATCAATCTGCTGTAACCATTGTTGATAGTTTCCTGTGAAATATTGTGTTTAGGCATGGAACCCCCATCAATTTTTTGAGTGATAAGGGTCCATGCTTCATGGCTGATTTGATTATGTCAGTTTGCAAATTGTTCAATTGTCAAAAATTTTCACCACTGCATGTCATCCCCAAGGAAATGGGATGTTTGAAAGGTTTAATCAAACCTTAAGCAGTTGAGGAAAGTTGCCATTGAGGATTCTGATAAATGGGACAGATATCTTCAATCTGTCGTTTTTGCATACAATGCCCCTCTCCACACCTCAACAAAGTGTACACCATTTGCTTTGTTGAGAGGGCTTGAGACTAACTTGGGCATTAATATTGGTGTTGCAAGAAATATAGTTTTGCCAATGAACTATGAAGCTTATAAGCATGTATTAACCAAAAGTTCAATACAAACTTATGAGATTCTTTCTGAAAACATCAAAAAGACTGCAGAAACTAGTAAAAAGTTTTTTGATTGAAATGCAAGGGCTCATGATTATTCTGTCAATGATTGGGTCTTGTTGAAGGTTAATAAACAGAAAAAACTGGGGCTTCCGTGGCAGGGACTGTATGTGGTAACTGATAATAGTAGATTATCAGATAATGTGCTTACAATCACACACTGGAGAGAGCCGCTGAAAAAGCAGGTTGTATGGGCAAGCATATTGAAGCACTTTTGCTATGAGACTGGTAGATGGCTGCAGTCTAGTGACATGTCATTGATTGACACACAGTTTACTGTATCTTTGAAAATTCAGAATTATAAACTGCCATAGCACATAGCACGGTGTGTGTGAATGTGTGATTACCCCCCCCCCCCATATTTTTCATCCTAAATTTTTCTGAGTATGTATAAATTGTAACTATTTATGCTTATTTTGTATATTTACGATGTATTTATTGTTAATTTGTAAATTTATTTCACCTGATATTTAAATTTTCAAAAATTCTTGGTAAAAAACCACTTTTCCCAAAAACCGAAATCTTAAATTTTTTTTGCGGCCTATTTTTCAGCATTTTTTCTGATTCCAGTTAATTTTTTCGAGGAATCAATCTGATGTTGCCTCAATTCTGTGAATAATTTGGAAGAATTGGAAAAAACTTTGCATGTTTAGAGTGAAAAGAGACAAACAGTAGTGAAAGCCAAAACTTAGTCAATTTTTCAGCTCTTACAAATTTATTTGAAAATTTAACAAAATTGATAGTGCTGACTTAAGCAAATTTACGCAACAAGAAATGTTGCTGCAAATGTATTTTCTTGTTGATGGTAAGCAACTTAATTTACTTGAATTTTTTATTCCTAAATTGAGCAAGGCAGGAAGTCATTGCTCACAGGTGTCTAAAGTAAGGCCTAAACAATTCTCAAAAACGACTTGGTACATAATTTTTCTGTCAAACTTGTTATGAGTCTTGGCAAAGCTGTCCTTAGTGCAAAATTTGAACTTTATGCAAAACTTTACGATTTTCCTACACATTTAGCAGATTGAATAAATTCGTCTAAATGATGGAGAAGAAGTAGAGTGTAGCAAATTGTCATCTTTGGGTAGATAATTTCAAAATTGTTTGGAATTGTGTGGAATTTATTTTCTCTCAAATTTTTAAGAATTTCCTCAAAATTGTATAAATAGGTAAGTTATTTTCAGTTCATTCTTGAAAATTCTCAATGGCCGATTGGATAGATCATTTTGGGTGTTGGATTGAGAAGGCTAGCAGTCAAATGATGGAGGATACAGGTGGTCTGTGCATGTTCTCCTTAGTAAGGCAGAAGTTGGGGCCACACTTGTACTTTTACTATCAGCTGACACTAACCCAATATATATTTTGCGCCTTCATATTTCCCCTGCTTGCTATTTGTGCTTACTGTTTGTGGTGAGGGTGAAAGTTAACTGTTGTCTGTCTGGTTATGGTAAATAATTTTTTTGTGAAAGTTATTTATTTTTGTTTCAAATTTCTAGACTATAATGTTGAACGCGTTATTAGAGTCAGCGAGTTAAAAAGATGGTTGGTAACAAACTTCGGACAGTATCTGTGTGAATTGATTGAGCCGAAGATGGTCTGAATCGATAAGGTCACTGAGATGATCAAAACGCTAAAAGTTAGTGGTTTTGGAGGCCAGCAGATCATTGGTTTGGACATGGAAAACATGAGGCCGGAGTAAATAAGTAAAGTTTTTGCAACTTCTGGGATTGACAACCCATTAGGACCCGGATCACCAGATTGATCTGTGATGATTCGCGGTCATCTGTGTTTCAGGGGCCCTAAAAACCAACTTTGGCGAAAAAATCCCATCCACGGTGATCCGTCGATCCGTGGTAATCCGTGTTTTAGGTACCCAATCCGGATCTGTGATCCCCGGTGGGATCCGTGTTTTAGTCGCACCCTTGTGTCAACTGGTCCGACAAGTAGAATTTTCTGCTAAATGGGTATAAAATTGATCATACTGAACTATAGAATATGAAGATGCGTGACCCTGTTTACTGAAAGCATTGGGAGCATTTTCACACGATACATAATAGCCTGACAAATATTTGATGCACTAAATCTACTGAACCCACTTGAAACTAACTGCAACATAGATTACCGAAAAAGGAACTGTTTTTACATCAATGAAAGGGACGTCTACTGTTACCCATCAAGCTCAAGCTTGACGTTTTCAGAAAATAATACTACCTAATAAATTATTTACACAAAGGTTGAACTGTAGATTTTTTTGACAAAAAGACGTCTGGTCTCGCAAATTAGCAAAATTAGAAAAAATTGTCTGCTTTATGACACACAAGTTTAAAAACCTGCATAATTTATGTTACATATAAAGAGGGCTTGCGCTGAGACACACGTTTGCTGACGTCCGTTCTTGTCACTGTAAATTCAATGTATAATAACACTTATAGTATGTTTTTCTTGAAATGCTTCCAAATAATGAAAGTGGAAAGCAAGTAGTATTTCAGATTTTTGCGATTTTCTGATAAACAATTTATTATGATGGACTGGAAGTTTGTGAGCAAACTGCCTTAACCTTTATCAATTTTTCGAGTGAAAAATTTTACAGTAAGAACTTTATGTAAACGATTTTGACGACAGTACTGATTGGTGTCACTTTTCTATTTGGAAGCATTTTACAAAAAACTGACTATAGTATATTAACATCAGAGTAACAGCTAGAGTAACAATTTTGGACGTATAGCGGACTATACTTATTGTTCTCAAAATAATTTTCGTACGAAAACTTTATAAAACAAAGTGACAACAGTGTCATTTGTTACTATAATGCATCATGTGATTACCGACCACTCTGCCATTCATTCACTTGTCTTCTTTTCCTGCTGTCCCGAAATTTTTCTCCCTACAAAAATGACCACCGGCCGATCATCATAATTATTATACCTTTTTGTCCAATGGTGGTTGGCGTCGTAAAAAAGATCGCAGGAGGCAAGGTCGGAAACACGAAGGTGAAGAAAATTTTTGAGACCACATTTACGAGTTACAGTACACCTCACCGGGTCTAGAGCCGACATGTTCGCCAATTTTCTTTTTTATTGTCTAATCAAAATGCATTATGGTTTTGTGTGGTGGTGAAAATAGTAATAACCGTAAATCACGGGGCACGTTTTTCTTCCTTTCCACATTCGAGGCATGTTCAGTCCGGTGTATGAGTGAGTGACCAGTGGTCACATGTTCATCTTGTTTGTTTATTCTGCGGCCGTACGACCGAAACGCAATTTCTGTTGTTTACCGTATTATCGTGCGAAAATAATGGATTTTTTTATTCGATTCCATTTTCTTCGATTAGCTAATTAATAAGATTTCACTTATAATTACTGAGAGGGGAACGCTTGAGCGGATTTTTTATTTCCATCGAAACAGGAAACGCATGTTCCAAAGCTGGCGTATTTGCAAATCTTGGATTTGATTCATGGTCATCAGCAATAATTTCTCGAAATTGTCGGTTGGAAGGTAGACTAGGATACCGTTGCCGTTTCACTTGAAAATTTAATTCTAATGTTGGGAAAGAGAAGTCTTGAGAATTTCAGTCCAGTCTTAAAATAGTGTCCTGAGACGGTGGAACATTTGTTTTATGCATAACGCAGTCTATTTTTTGGGAATATCTCTGGAAGAAAAGATATTTTATCAGGTAGTAAGCATATTTATAAAAGAACAGTATAGATCAAAGAACTTCGAAACTTCCTGATGATCGAACGAAAAGTAATCCACGAAGAGAGAGAAAATAAAAATTAAAAAGAAAAAGAATAAGTCTAGACTGAACAAATTATTCACGGGTTGATAGATTCTATGGTCATGGCGCTATTTTCTTTCTTTGAAACTGGATATGAAATATGCAAATCTCGTTGAGTGTTATGTGAAAACATTATTTGAAAATCTGGGGCCGGTTTCATCAAAGAGAGCTAAGCTCCAGCTGCGCTGTAGCTTAGGCTATAGCTTAACTCTATATGTTACACAAATGCCGTTTAGCTGCAGCCCAGCTGTAGCTATACTCATACACACAAAACATATCGGGAAAGTTAAGCTGCAGCTGAGCTGCACCTAATGTTATAACATAAATATTTAAGCTATAGCCTAAACAAATGTAATAGCAGTTAAGCTACAGCTTAAGCTGCAGCTCAGCTGGAGCTTAAGTCTTTTTGAAGAAACCTACCCCGGGATATCAATATTGAACGACAGCGTGTTTGTGCAAAATTTGAATGGAGCTGACGTTCGCCATCCCAAATTTTCTTGTCGTCGATATTCGATAAGTGGAGATAGAAGAGTTGACTGTAATTCTGTAATTCATTCTGACAATGCCCTTCCTTTCCCTATCAATCTGACATTGTTAATTCCAAAAGTTTTTTTGAATGAAACAGATAAACATTGACGGTACTGTTGGAATTAGGCATCAAGTAGTGTTAAAGTTCAGACGGAGCCTGCTTCGTAAATGGGGACGCTTCTATGATTGAGGAACTCCTAGGCGGTGCCGTAGCTTCTACCAGTGGCCAATGTCAAGGAAGGTGCGACTATCCCGACATGAGTTCAACAAAAATGATATGTTTTTTACTCTATTTTTTCAAATGAGACTCCGCACAGACCTTCGCAAAGTTTGTCCAGTCGAGTACAAACCTCGATAATTTTTATTCGCCAGCGAAAATCTTGCTGACGCCAAATTAAAATATTGATTGAAATCGATGTTTTAGGGCAATATGTTTTTATTCGTCATTTATTTATCGGCTTTTATATCACCATATCAGATTTACGGCCAATTGTCAAGAGGAATCGTGTTTCAAAAATCAGCGGGAATTTTTGTCCATGATTCCGACGGATCATCTTTTCAACGTCGGATTAGGAAGAAGTTTCGTGACCAAAGTCATTCTCTTACAATTTCACCAACATCAGAGCCAGCAACCACCGAATTACCATTGTTGACCTTCACTTATGCCCCCAATGCAGCAGTGAGCGAAGATCGAGCAAGGTCGATTCCAACTGGAGCCATAAAGATCGCTTCAACTGGACAAGAACAACTCGAATTTTGGCACGAATCGATGACGCTGGCGTTGGAAAAAATTCACAAAGGACCACGTGTGACGCAGTTGTTTACGCAGAGAACAATTTTGCAGACGTCAACAACGGGTTGGTTCTAATGGGAAAAGATATTTAGAATAAGTTTACCTTCTATGTACAACGGGGTGAACTGGAAATTTTCCTAATAAAGGGCCATTGTTCGAACTTCCATACACTAAGCTACAGTAAATACTGAGCTGTAGTCCCTAACAGTAAACCGCTGGTTTCTAAGTTGCACTCTTTCATTGTGATAACTAAGTTCAAAAGTGCTATTAAAGTTGCCGTTTATCAAGATGTTCTTCATGTTTTTCTAAAGTTAAGTGAGCATTTTTTGGTGGTATCTGTTTCAAATTAGTCAAAAAAATTAGTGAAAGACCAGAAAGAAATGACTTCAAAAATGCAATCTGATAAATCTGTAGATTTTGAACACATATGAAATTTTGGCTCATAAATACTTCTAAACTTTCAGATCGAATTCCGGTTTCAGAGCAGTCTAGCGCTTCACTGCAGTTTGATTTTCCCTGACGATTTCGTATAATTTCTGGTTTTAGGATTATGTTTTTGCTTAAAGTTAAGGCTTTCAAATACTGATGTTGCAAAATTAGTGCATATTTTAGGCAGCCAGAAGTTGTCAAAATATAGAGAGATTATGTACAAATCCGTGACGCAAGTGAAGCTAAGTTGGTTCATAGTTTTGATTCCCGGAGATAGAATCCATGATTGATTACATTGTGATGTCATCTAAATTTTCGAGTTTCTTTCAAATCCCGAATATCTTGTTGTTTATTTCAATTACTTAAAATTTCTCATGTGTCAAAAACAAAAAGCCTTGCTGCAATCAGGACAAAAATTCAATTATTGGTATGTTTCACAAGTAGGGTTGCATCAAACTTTAGTAAAACTTCGCGCATAATAAGTTCAGTTTGTGTTCCATGAAAATAATAAAAGGGGGGAAAGCAAGTACTATCTCAGATTTTACAATCCTCTACTCAAATTTGTGAACATACTGCATAACGTAAAAAAAATTAATAGTTTCTGCAATAAAAACTTCATGTAAACTATTTCGATGACAGAAAAAAATTGTCTTTAATCACCCGATATTGTCTTATTTTGAGTATTTCGTTTTGATATTTAAGCGGTTCAGTCTGGAAACTGTTTGCTCATCTCTCATATTGCTCATCAAGTGAACCAACTTTCTCGATTCATTGGGTGAAAATTCGGTTGCTGAATGGTGACGCAGTCTCGACATCTTACAACAAAAAATTGCAGGTCAGATCACTTAGAAGTTCACGTTTTTTAGACACTGTCAATTCTGAGACGAACACGTTTCCGACTCTACGAGAAGAATTTACCAAAAGTTCATCGTCAGAAGCACTCGAGCCTACCAAGGAGGAGCATTCGGAGGCTGAAGGTGTCTTCATCCGACAAAAAATCAACGACGTGATTCTACAATCGGTCCATAACGATCAAAAATCATTTGTCGATCGCCCTCAATATTTGAAGCTGCAAGATTTTCAAACGTCTGCAAAACCTGGTATGAGAAGGAGGGAAATATTATCAAAATGAAATCTGAGCAAAACTCAAATTAAATTGTTTTGAGATCTGCCAGCTTCAAACTCGAGATGCTGATTGATTGGTAATCATAATAAATAATGCCGGATGCAAAATTAGGAATATTGTAAATAGCTGCTATGCGAATTTTTACGCATCAGTACGTGTGTTATATTGAAATGGAAATCAGACTCTATTGCCGTTGATCTCGTTGAGCAAAGATTGAAAAAGTCAACGTTTTTTATTAATGTTTGAGATCAAAATTTTTGGTTTGCAAACAATTATTCTTTATATTTTTCAAGTGTTTTTCTTTCAACCAAATTATAGACGTTTAACGTATTTTTCGGTCCCCAGCATATCATGGAATTCGTGGATAGAGTGGTGGATGAATAGGTCAACGTCAATCAGGGCAGCATTTCTGAACTCCATTCCTAATAAAACTCTGGGAAAATTTATGTTTTTTGGAAAAATGATCAATTTTGAAGAAAAAAGGTAGGGAAATGTTGTTTTTTGGTGTCTCTCGTCATGAAGACTCATTTTACGAGAATATGCTTTGAGCTGTTATTCCACACGTCTTCGGCAGAAATTTATGCCAAATTAACTGCTCCCGACCGCTCCTCAAAACAAGGCACATCAACTAGCCATTCCACGGAATTCTCGTCATGTAAGATTATTATGGTAGATAACAAAATTCAAGGAAATGCATTCATGATTCGCTGGTGAAACAGAAGTGCTCTACTTTTTGCGAAGCACGTGACAGAAAATAGACGAATTTCGCTGAACGGACTTGCATTTTTCTCCAACTTAATCTAACAAAATTCTAAGGAAATCCATCAATTATAGCGTGCAACAAGAAGAAGGGTAGGTTCAGGTTGACATAAAATTTTGGTTAGGTGGGAAACTTTATACTGTAATGCAAACAGTGAATTTTTCCACAACAATACAGAGAACAAGTAAATCCGGCTATGACGAGCTGATCACGTTATTGACCAATATTATCAATTTGCGCCTTTGCCGTGCATGGAACAAAGTTTTTGGTCAATGACTACAGTAAGGAACTCATTAATTTTAAAATAAGTATAAACCACACACGTTCTTTCCCGCCAACGATTTGATTAAAACATGATGAGGCGGAGAATGTACAACAAAATTATATTATCTACTCTGAAAAATTCAGCAGGGTACCACTAATTTTTCATATTCTTGGTAGACTTCAACTCAAAAATCTTCAAAAATCGGACATTATCGACATCAAAACTTCAATTGAAACTGAATCATAACAATAATTATTATTTTTGTCATTGAGTCCTATATTGAAATTCAGGTATGCCTGGATTCTTATAGAACCCGAGGGTTCAAGTAGAGGGTGATTCTAAGGGAGAGTTTTAAGTGGAATACATACAGTAGTTTCCGGCTAGCACATGCGCATCAGTCAAAGAGCTTCCATTAAAATAATAAAAAGTTTCACAAGAAGTGAAACAATGAGCTCTTGTGACGGTAAAAAACGGAAGAAATTAGCCATGAACCTGCAGAAAATTTTTTAGCCCTGTCTTTTGCACCAGAATTCGATATCTCGACATTGAAAAACAACTTTACGTTGAGTACTTTCAGGCATTGTCAAAATCAGGGGTGGATCATGGACAAGGAAAAATAACTTGGCCGAAACCGTTCTACTCATCATTTTCACTCTGTTGGCCATATTGGCATCATCGGCTACGATTTTACTCGTCATTGCTTGCTGCCAAAAACGGCGAAAATCTGCTAAAATTAAACGTCTGAAATTAGTGAAACAAATGTTACAAAGATTCAATGATGGTCAAGATTATTTCGACAGCAGTCGTCAGTACAAAAATAGTCGAAATTCATTTTCGTCAACATCATTTTTGTGTCCCGAATTTACGCCAGTAGATCCATCGTCCCGTCTCGACCCGACCGTTCAAAATCAGTGGACAAGTATTCAACGTCAAAGATTTTGCACCGATCGTCAAATCGAAACCTATTTCACATCGCCGGACACGTTGCTGGCGTCAAAATACGGCGGGAATTCTTAGTCGTCATCGAAAAACTTATTTCTCCACAAGCTGCTCCTGGCGCCAGATTGATCAACTGGATTTTATGATTCACAAGATAATCGTTAAAGCATTCTTCAGAGTTCCGAAGAAAAATTGTGGAGTTAGATCAACTGTTATTGTACATCAGAATGTATATATATCGCCAGCAATAAAAAGATACAAAAACTGGCGTCTTCTTCACAAAACTCTATTCTCTAAAATCTGAACGGTTCAACCATAACCAAATATTTATCAAATAGCCCATCAATCCTGTATTTTCTCATCTTTAAATTATTTATGCCATACCATGAGCTGGATTCACAGTAAACCACTGATTTTTTGACATAAATTTGTAACTTCATTTCTTGAAAATTAAGTAATTATAGTCTATATTTGGTACCGCTTCTTCAAGATCAGCGAAGCTGTTGGAGTGTGACTCCTTGTAACCGATAGCAATAGATATTGGCTTCCTGCATGGAGAACTCTCGGAGGAACGAGAGCCTGCTGAACATAACTGCATGAGCTGTATTTTTCTGATTTGGCAGTGCTTATTCAAAATCAGCAATACTGGCGAGCTGTGACTTCTTGAAAATGATGTCCAAGTAGTAAATTCCTGGATAGAGTATTTCCGGAGACACGATGAGCGTGACATGGATGAGCTCTCATTTGTGCTCGACTATAAAATACGTACTTTCATCGTGGACCAAAAGTTCAATGAAAATTTTTACATGTTTCGAAATATTTCCCCTTTAGCGCATGTGCAGACATCAGAAGATCATCAATTTTACTGATTTAGCGCTTAGAATTATAAGGATTATTAGAACATTTGCATACCGTTTTGGACATACATGTAACGGGGCCCTGAGAACTGGGGGGGGGGGGTCGGACCACTTTTTTAGGCCAAATGTATTCGTGGCGCGAGGCGCCGAGAAAATTGACGTTTTTGACCAATTTTTGTTCACAAATTGACATTGTTCAGTATTTTTCCGACCAAAAGTATCGGGGTTCCTACGGCTACCATATCGCTAGCCATGGGATTGGAAAATCCTGAGGAGGGGGTCGCCCAATGGCTAGCCATATGGTCGACGATTTCTGGGGGGGCTTCCCATAGCACATCCCCCCCCCCCAATTACATGTATGGTTTTGGGAGCTATGAAGAGTTGCACACACTGTACTGTCATTCAAATATGTTTTCGAATCTGAATAAGTAGGTCGTTGAATTTCTACCAGTTATTCTGCCCAAATCTACCTTATTTTTACTCGTCTAGTCTGAATGTTTTAAATATTTCATGCATTTTATTGATGGCGTATTTAGCGGGATTTATCAGCATTTTGTATCACTTTTCAGTAAGTGCAGACACTTACAGCTCCAAAAACGGTGAACAGATATGATTGAAATTTTAACACAATATGTTGGAAATCAGCGGCTACAGAAATGAAGAAAAAAAATGTCAAAAAATATAGATCTGAATATAGATGGTCTTCTGCATGTAATGAACATTTGGCTACAGAGCCACGTTTTTTCTGAGCTGTGATATTTCGAAGCACATATACAGGCCGAACAATGCCAAAAAATGGGAAAATTCTAAAAACTTCTGAGTATCGCAATTATGCTAATTCTAACTATTATAGGGAATAAATTCTGCCACGATGCTCAGCGTGTAAAACTGGGCCTGTCCCACTATATAACGATTGTGTCTCACTTTGGCGCCCATCTCACTTCGGCGCCCGTCTCACTTTGGCGCCCATCTCACTTTGGCGCCAGTCTCACATTGGCGCCCGTCTCACTTTGGCACACGTCCTACTTTGGCCATTATGTCCTAATGAACAAGCAACGTGCAAATTTTACGCGCTGTTTTACAAGTGGCTATAAATAGCTCAGGCCACCCTGAATAGCTCTCTATCTCTAAATATTGGAAAATAAAATAATCAGTTATCCTGCTTAACTTCACTTAATAAAAAGGCTTTCATGAAACTAAAATAGCTGATTTAGAGGAAGCTCGCTTTATCCTATCTTTGCATGGTCAAATGTTAATTTTTGTTTGTGAAAATAGAGTTAAACCGGATCATTTTTATTTGCTCAAAAAGAAAAAAATGAAACGATTAGCCATCGTTGGTGATGATGTCGTGTACTTCGAATGCACTTCTTGCAACAGTCATGGGAATCCTATGGGTCATGATACAGTTCATGAGCGCAGAATGCAAAAATCCGGATCACGGTCACAATCCACTTTGCGTGCCTCTTACCCTGTCCGAAATTGAAGCTAAGCGTATCAAATGTGAAATGATTTTTTTTTTCTAATTTTTCAGTAATTTTTATTACCATGCGAATTTTATGCGAAATCCTACAATTTACAATGTTCTCAGGGAAAATTAGCAATTTACATAATGCAATATAAAAATAGCCTTCGTCTATTTTTAGAGAAACAGGATTTGACAATTTTGAGGAATAGGAACATTCGAGAAAAAGCTTTGAAGCATTCTTCGGGGAAAGAGGAATTTCGGGGAAACTGGACCTTCGGGGACTGATGATTCGCCCAAATAAATGATCAGCATGAATGCCGAAAAGTAGACTATGATAAGGCGCCAATGTGAGATTGGCGCCAAAGTGAGACGGGCGCCAATGTGAGACGGGCGCCAAAGTGAGACTGGCGCCAAAGCGAGATGGGCGCCAAAGTGAGGCACAGCTTGGGCGCCAAAGTGAGATGGGCGCTAAAGTGAGACGGAAGCCAGGTTAGGACATCCGAGAAAAGTCATTATTAAACAATGGGCGCTAAAGTGAGATGGGCGCCAAAGTGAGACGGGCGCCATAGTAAGACAGCAGTCTCACTTTGGCGCCTACAACGTTGGACGCCTAAGTGAGACGGACGCCAAAGTGAGATGGGCGCCAATGTGAGACGGGCGCCAAAATGAGACGGGCGCCAAAGTGAGACTGTACCCTATATAACAACCGTTCCATTATAGCAACCATCGCACCATACCAACTGTCCCACAATACTAACCAATGTTATAAAATTTAAAAAAAACTAAAAATAGAAATACGTATGTCACGTGAATAAAAATTTGCGTAGCTTACGTTCCCACGGTTGGGTAATGTAAACTAGCATTGATGTCAGGAATGTAAAATCCGTGGTTTTCCGAATAATGTTTATAAATTTCTTTCTACGCAAACCAAGCGGCTTGCACCAAACAATGTCTGTCAACTTGTTACGAATGCATTCATTGTACCAAATTAGGATGCGGAAAGAACAGTGACGATCATAAATGCACAGCACAGAAGTTCTGCTGGGGGTCAGCCAGGACAGGGGGTGGTATACAAAATTTTTTTTCGTTCTTGATAACGAAAAGAAAGGTCTCAGAAAGTCTTCTAACATCTAAGCAGCATATTTTTCAACGTATATTAGTCACATATGTTAAATTACTTGCTTACAGCACTATTTCAAGTTTTCATGTTACTTTTTTAATCAAGTATGATTTGTTTAGAAAAATTGTCAAACTACAGCATCATTTCCATTTTTATCACGACTTTCTCTTGTCTCTTGCTCATTTTCCTTCGTCATCTTCTCAATAATTGCTGGAAAATTCAAATCTACTGGGGGACAGCAAGAATCTGCTGGGGTTCAAACCCCCCCCCCCAAACCCCCCACGTGCATGTATGTTGACGATTAGAAATAATCGAGTCGTCAGCGATTTAATAGTTGACTACAATAATTTGTGTGCCCCATATATTGAGTTTGTAGTTTGCATGTTTGTATGGTCATAAATAATGATTCAAATGTTGTTGATACGAATATAATTACACCTTGGATGATTTACTCGTACAACTCAAGAATACTTTGACAACACATATGCATAAATAATTCCTTCTAAAATTAAAAAAATAAGTCAATTCTTATCGATTCACTTGTCATTCGATGCTTGATTCATTAGTTGCAGTGTACTGTACCTAAACTACAGTTCGTAAAGTGGGAAAGTTGGTGAAGTGGGCCAGTGGGTATAGTGAAACGGTTAGTACCGTGGGATGATTGGTATGGTGGGGCACAATCGTAAAATTACTCAATATATCTCATTTTCCTCAGACATAATTAATTTTCAACTTATCGTAGGTCAATGAAACAGAAGGTCGAATCTTTCAATGAGCACTTTTTCCTGCTTTACATTTGTTACTACGCTTCGCAGTTTAGGAATCTTGAAGAAGTTAGGTTCGAATGGTTGCTATGTTGATGCAACTACTGATTTCATACTTTTCAAACGACTAATTTGCCCACCCCGGCTTTTACATGGCTCTCCCGGACGACGGAGAACGATGGCCCAGCGCACCGGATCGCACTTTGGAAGAAACTTATATGCGTCATAGCCGTTTCAAACGTCGAAAAGTCCCGCCCTCTAAACCCAAACGTCCGGTCACCGGTTACGACATCTTTTTCCGCAACACCTACCCGCAAATCAAAAAGAATAACCCGTCAATGACGCAACCACAAATTTATTCCTACATCGGCCGAATGTGGCGCGAAAACACGACCTGGCTAGATAGGCAGGTGAGGGTATATTTTTACAGGAGTTTCAATTACAGTAGAAAATCAGGAAATCATGTTTGACATATATGCACACGTCAATTTCTCGTCAAGGTCATACTTGCCTTGAATTTTGATCAGATAGGAGCGTATTTTGGAAGGACAACAGACATGCACGGCGAGAATTTTCCAGGGGGGAGGGTCCTTGGACTTTCATCGAGCTGGGTTGGTGGGTGAGCAAAAAAAGTTCCCTAAGGATGTTTTTCATACAAAATATGCATAAAATCATCAAAAAACAGCCTTCGAAAAAGTTCAGGGGGTGTTTGACGACTTTTTTGGGCCAGGGAAGGATCTCCCAGGGTCTCAGGTAGGAGCATGCATGCACATAGGGGGTAGGCGGGTGAACCCCCTTACCTGAGACCCCGGCCACATCCCCTGGCCGAAAAAATCGTCAAACACCGCCCCTGAACTTTTTTCAAGATAATTTCTTTGATTATATTAGTGCATATTTTGTAAGACAAGCTTTCAGAATAAATGTCTAGCCAATAAAGTTCTGGGAACACAGAATAAGCGTCTTCTTTTTTTTACTCGCCCAGTCCCTACCCCCTGGATAAAGAGTCCAAGGACCCTCCCCTCTGGAAAATTTGCCGTGCATGTCTGGGTAGCAGGGTTTACCTCCCTCTGACCCCCTCTATGTGCATCTGTGAAAGACAATTGTTAGAATTTCGCGGAGTTGATTGAAGTCTTTGTTTCCTAGAGGTTTCATACTTTGAAGTAAAAACTTGGAAGGTTTTGAGAAATTCAGATACCACAGGAAAAATCCTGAAAATATCAATATTTTGCTTACGAGCAGACCATTGCTCGATCCTATATATTGATATCAAGAAATAGTTCATTGTGGAATTCAGTATATATTCATCAGCTTGCCTGCCAACCTCTCAAGTGAAAAAATTGAATTATTTAGGATATTTGATGTACGTCTGTATTTCCGAGATAGTGATTAAATGACTTATAAAAAATGTCTTCATGAATTTTTTAACTTTATAGCTATGAACTTTTAAGTTGATGCATATTGGCCCTAAGCTAGGTGGCAGGAATCGGAAACGCTATTGAGATTATCTTTCAGGGGAAAGAAATTTTGATAAAAAAAGTTCTAGGACCTCAATCCAGGATCGCAATCGTTCAATTTAAGAACAGTTGCTCGAAAGTATTTGAAATCTGTCAAAATTCCTAATTTGATTTTAACAGTGTAATTTGATTTAGAGGAGAACACCGATATTGCATTAATCAGATAATTCCGGAAGAGTTCGATGTCAATCAGTTTTCAGGAATTGAATTATGAATACAGTGTCGAAGTTTGTAACCTTTAAAAATTGAAGAACTTCATCTGAAGGAACAGTTCTTGAAGTTTTTGACTTGGAAAGGGTTCGTGTTCAAAAATCGCAATCGTTGGAAACAAGTTAAAAAAGTATAAATACGCAGTACAAAGAAACTAATATCAAAAATTGAGGAATTGGATCAAAATGTAACGAATTTGGAAACAGGCAATTCATGGAAGTTTAAATAAATTGTAGGACTGTCAGTGTCAAACCAGATGAAGAAAATTTGATTTCTGCTGTAAGCATTAATTGGCGGATATAATCAGATCAAGTAATATAACTGACCGTGGTTTAAGCGATCTTTTTTGGATCAGTTGATCTCGCTTAATCCCGTCCACATGACCGCGAAGCAGTTTTTTTAATTTAAATTTTAGAATTTGTAAGCATAGGTTCAAGATTTCATTGTTGCTGGAGGTCAGCTTCGTTTTTTAATCGCGTTTCGTCCAATTAAATCTTTTCTCGACCAGATTTGTTACGATTTCGCCGACGACGAAAAAGATCGATATTACGCTGAGGTCATAGAATGGCGCAAAAAGCGCGAAAAAATGTTGGAATTCGATCGCGAAGCTAGTAAAACGGTGATCAAACGACGCGAACGACGCATAGGTGCAGGATTTTTCGTTTTTTTCAAATGTTTAGAATAAATGCAATTCAACGTAGTTGAAATGTTTCGTTTATCAAGTTTCGCGTCAAAAAATAGAAAAAGGGAAAAATGTAAAGGAAAAGAAAATGAAGAAAGGAAAGGAAAGAAAATGATAAGTTTCAGAGCGCGGTTTGCAATGAGTCACAAATGTCACTGTTTTTAAAGTTTGGCCGCTGCATATTAGCAAACTATCTGTCTATAATTCACTACTTTTCGGGTTCTCGCTTTTCAGTCAATTATGTGAATTTGGCAGGATAAAAAAAAGATTACCTTTCTGTATGCTGTAATCATTTTTCTTTTGGATAGTAGACAAACCCGATTTTTTCAGTGCCTTCCTCTTAATATTACCTAAATGACTGATCTCGAGGAAAAAACAATGTCAAAATTGTGCCATTTTATTTTGATCTGATGATCTGAACAAAGTTGCCAACGACTTACATTTTTTTTGTTTTCAGCCGAAATTCAACCACAAAACGTTGCTGAAGAAGTACGGGGACAAGGACAGGCCCTGCCACAAAAATGTCGCTACGATGAACGGATAAACTCGAGAGATGTCGATGATTGCAAGATTCAATGATTTAATTTTGTCGTTTCGCTCTCCGACTTCTCTTACGGTGAAAAATTTACTGTAACTCACGTTTCGCGCGATTTTATTGATTTAATAGAACATGTGAATTTGACAAAAAGTTTTGTTCGACGTCAGCAATCTTGTAACTCTTTGGGTCGAAATAAATGTCTACAACGAATGCACAAATTAAGCTCATACAGTTTAAAATCACAGACGCAACGAAAAACGAAAAATATCTCAATTCGATGCACAGTTTTTACTTAGTGGAAAGCTTCATACTGTAAAACACCAAATTTCACCATGAGGATAGGAAAAGATATTATAATTGAAACAAGCGCAATGCCGATTCGGATTAAACTGCATCGATACCTGAGTACTCGAAAAATTTCGACCATTTAATCAGGTTATTGAAAGAAATTCCCGTTGTTTTTTTTGTCGCCAACTGACAAAAAACTTTTTCATTGATGCAGTTTTAAGCTCACAAGTTTTTTTCTCTTTTGAACTTACTTTCATGGCATCGCTGTATGGACCATTTCAAAATGAATAAAGTACAGTGATCGTCCGAAGGTCAAATTTTGAAGCATCTGCCATTCAGGTTAAACGGATATTTGGTTGGTCTTTTTTTGACATTCAGGTAATATTATTGGAAAGTATATACGCTTTTGGGATCATTCACGTCAGGGTCCAATGCAGACGACCATCAGATCAAAAGGGGTCTAAGAACGTTTTTGAATATGCTACAATTGTATAATCACCCGCATATTGATACAATCTCGAAACTCCTGAAAGACTAGCATAATATTTATCAACAATGGCGTTGAATTTCTGTGCCCAAGAAATTTCTTCGACTGACAACCATTCGATTTTTTTAACCCTTAAGGCCCTGTCATACTTCGCCGCGAGGTACCAAACGCGAAATACAAAAAATGCGAAAAAGATGAAAAAAACGAAAGAAATCGAAAAATAAAAAGCGCAAAAGAAAAATGAAATCAATCATTCCTGCACGGTGCAGACAGAAGCGTGCAAAAAGCCTAGCATAAAGATTTTGGGCTCTCGCTTCAATTTGCTTCTCATTCCAACGATTAATAGCTCTTGAACTGCTAAGAAATATCAATTTATATAAATTGATTGTGAAAAATTGAATATATATGCACGATTATTCATCCACATATGTGCTATATACAGGATACAGATCTGATCTGGGTCCGGTTGGACCTGCTGTTTAGGACCCAGATTCAAAGTCGATCCATTCTTTCCCAAGTATTCGAATAATCGGGACGTTCAGGGAATAGGCACTAATGCATTTTTTGGGGAAATAGAAAATTTATTCATTATTCGGGGAATCGGGACCTACGGGGAATATGAACTTTCGGACAATCGGGATATCTGCAGAAAAGGAACGTTGGGGGAATAAAGACACAATCAAAATGTGCGAGTACACTTGCTGTAAGAACATGTTTACACCTACTTTGCATATTCATAATTTTTATACATTAATGTCTTCATTTCAAATAAAGTAATCAACTTCTTAGTAAATCTTCATTGAAAATTTTGTAATCAATTTGGTAAAATAATTTGACAAGTGTCAGAATTCACCATTCAAGTGAAAAATATGATTCAACTACATGTACAGATGTCACAGTATGCAACAATTTGTTACAACAACAGTATGCTGCAACTTTACAACACATAACTTGTTCGAAAATATCGCTTCAGTTGAAACTTGATGGCAGCGCCGCGCAGCGCCGCAAAAATTACAAAAAACAATTCATACTTCAAAAGTGGTACCGCGCGGCACCGCGCGTCGCCGCTTTTTAGTATGGATAGAACAGTCATTCCTGCATGGTGCAGATTGAAGCTTGCAAAAAAGCCTTGTCAAAAAATTTTGAGCTCTTGCTTCAATTTGTTCTCCTGTTAATGCTTAATAACTCTTGAACTACTAAGAAATATGAATTCATACAACTTGATTTTGGAAAAGTAAACATTATATACACGATTACTCATATGTGCTACACGGGATCCGGATCCGACCTGGATCCCGCCGGATCTGCTGTTTAATACCCGGATCCGACAATTACAGTTTTCTAGATCCGGATCCGAATCAGATCCATCCCATCCCTAGTATTGGAGTAATTGGGAAGTTTGGGTAATAGCGACTAATGCATTGTTTAGGGAAACAAGAATTTTATTCATTATTCGGGGAATCGGGACCTTCGGAGAATAGGGACACAATCAGAAAGGCAAAGTTGAGGGGTTTCAGGAGAATTGTGTCCTTATTCCCCGAACATCCCTTTTTTCTGGATATCCCGATTCGCCGAAAGTCGCTATTCCCCGAACGTCCTGATTCAGTAGTTCCTACTCCCCGAACGTCCCGATTCACTGAATACTAGGGATGGGACGGGTCCACTCTTTTGAAATCGGATACGGGTCCTATATATATGTGAATAAACAATTATGTATATATATATTTTTAATTTTTGAAAATCAAGTTTTATGGATTCATATTTCTTAGCATGTTCAATAAATATTATGATAGTCATTGGAATGATGAACAAATCGAAGCAAGAACTTAAATCTTTAGACTAGACCTTTTTGCAAGCTACTTTCAGTTCGAATTTTTAGTCAGAAAATATTTGTGTTAGATTAGACAAGGATGAGTGTGAGAGAAATCAATGATTTCATGTTCATCGCAATAGAAAAATTCCATTAAAATAAAAAAGTGATTTTCAAATTTCGGTAATGGCGATTTCCGATGCATCGTTAGAAAAAATGTCAGTAGACCATAGTCTTCCATCGAGTTACAAAGTTAACAACAAGATCTTAGTAATTTATTTGTTGTACAATAATTCAAACTTCAACGGACACTAATATTCTATAACGGTGCAAATTTTGTGCGAATTTTCGAGGGAATTTTTTTTTGATTCGGGGAAACTTGTGATTTACAATGTTCCCACGGGAAAACTAGCAATTTACAAAATGAAACCTAAAAATAGCCTTACTTCGGAGGAACGGGATTTGACAATTTCGGGGAATAAGGGCTACCGGTGAAAAGGAAAATCAACGTTTCATTAAAAGCATTCTTGGGGGAAACGATACTTTCGGAAAATCGGGACATTCGGGGAAAAGATACATTCGGGAAATGGTGATACACCCGTCGGGAGAGCCAGCCTGGAAAATCACTCAGGGCCGAATCACAGAACGTGGAACAAGCTATAACTATACTCCAATCATTTTGAAATGATCAATGCAGTTGTCGGAGTTTCAGGGCTAGGACGCATGATAACTTCACAACTACAGGTACCCAGAAATTTGATTGGTTACTTTTTCGACATCAAAGTGAAAATTAGCCATTCTTCATTGATGACTCATGGAATCGGGTAAGAATCTTGCAGATCTCGCAACATGGCAGGTTAGCCAAAGAGTCAGGGGTAAGTTACCCCGGGTAACATATATAAATCCCACGTATGGCTGTTCCAAACACTTTCACAGCTGTTTTCATCACGACCTTGCATGTATGTATTGACATTGTCAAAAAACTGAATTAAAATTGACATGACTTATTTTGTTTACTCATGTTACTGATAAGGGGAAACATTTTCCTACTTTCTAGACAAGAATTTAACTAAGGTTTTCATGACCATGCGTCAAATAATTATAATACTCTTATTTCGAGCAATAGTCATTAATAGTTACAGAATTTTGCATGTAGCACCAGGCCACAGTAGTAGCCATTTGATGTTCAATGCTCGAGTTGCAAAAGCTTTGGCTACGGATGGTCGCAATAACGATATTGTGTTTTTAGTTCCCGAATATCACCCGTATTTACCCCAAAAACTTAATTTGCCTAAAAATGTGAGAGAAATTCGAGCACTCGTTATTCAAGATCCAAAAATTTGGCAAAAATTGTCCACTTCAAACTCCGATATTTTTGACGATGAATATCAAGTTCAAGGTAAACATAGGTTTCTATCGCCTACAATCCATCAATGTTTGGCTTCTAATCATATTCAGGTATTCGCTCACAAATGGCCAATTTTTATGCAGAAATTTTCGCCGCAGGATGCAAAAATGTGGTGCAAAATCAGTCGTTGATGTCTTCGCTCACTGAGCAACGCTTCGATGCTGCCATTTTACATATGGCGACTTTCTGTGAATTTGGTTTAGCTCATCTGCTCAAAATATCAACTATTATTTGGATGAGCAGTGGTCTACCTTACGACAGTCAAGTTAGTTACAATCTTCGAGCTTTTGTCGGTACTTTTGTCTATTTTTCCAAGTAAAAGACAAGTTTCTCTGTTTTACAAGTGGATTTGAAGAAATTAACAACAAAAAAGTATTCAAACAAATATTTAATTTAGTTTGAACTTACAGCCTCGGATAATAGTTTAATATGATAAAAACATACGACTATATGTAAATAGTATAACAACGAATATGAGGTAAGATTGAACTTTACCGAGAGTATAGTGAAGTAAAAATCACAGAAACATAAAATAGAGAAGAATCTATGTGGCCAAAAACCGGAGAAACATAACAAAAAACAAAAAAACAACAAAACACAAAAAATAAAAAAACAAAAACAAAATAGAAAAACAAACAAAAACAAAGCAACAAATACAAAAAGTCACAGGGAAGATAACAATACATGGAACAAACACATGTAGTGAACATAATGAAAAATTCAAATTCTCATGGTTGGATAATTTTACAGCTAATCTTCTTCCATTGCCTTTTTGATCTGTACTCAACAGGTGTTTCGAGGCATTTTATGCAACTTCTCGGCTTAGAAAAAGAATCAGCGCAACGGAAAGTTTGCAAAAGATTTTTTAGGCATATTGTAGCTTCAAGCCAATTCAGCCTTCTAACTTTCTAAAAATCTTACTGTCAGCTAGCTTATCAGAAACAAAATCAATTTTACTAGGCTTAGAAAAAATGAAGTATCAAAAAATTCCATACCGTAAATTTCAAGTTACTGGTACACCATAATTCATGAGATCTTGTAAGTTACAACGAAAATTAGTCCTAGTTAACAAGCTACAGACAAAATTTCGAGAGGAACAAATTAGTGTTTTTGGTTACCGTAGGTATAATTGTAAACTCATAATTCAAAATATTAAGATTTGTTCAAGAGTCTATCGGATATGACCTGAGACACAAAAAAATCAATAATCTCAAAATTTCTCACCGTAGATTCCATTACAGTGGCATACTGTATATTACTGACCAACAGAGTTGGCACTTTCAAGTCCATCAAAGGAATACTGTAGCTAATCAACCTGTAATCATTACTGTATAACCTATGAATAAGTGCACAACGATTTTTAACACAATTTTCAATGTGACTGATCCTGAGGTATGCTGCAACAAAAAATGGTTCACTTAATATGAACTTCCTTATTTTTGGATTTTTAATTTCTTTAGTTTCCTGAATGAACAATTGTTGAAAATGTACATCTGTGACTACAGTATCTTTAAACATGATTTCTTTCAGTTATGGAGCCTCAATATACCTGCACCGTATAGCCATGTTCCTCAATTACTGTCACCTTTTAGTGACAAAATGGCCTTCCAAGAAAGATTAAGCAATACATTCCATTATTTATCATTTCATCTATATGATCAATATTCGATTAACATTCCGCAAACTCTAGCCTTCAGGAAAATTTATGGATCATCATTTCCCGATTTATTCAGTGATATAGCATCTAAAGTGACCCATGTCTTCACCAATAGTCACTCATTTTTGGACTATGCTAGACCGGTCAGCTCCCAAATTAGTCATATTGCGGGTATTGGAATGAAAAATTGGTCAAATGTGCTTGACGACTATTGGACTAATATTGTTAATAATAGTATTGATGGTGTAGTACTATTTTCTTTGGGATCAATTACCAATACGGAAGGCATGCCTGAAAAATGGAAGGTATCTGAAAGTGATCGACCATACTGTGAAGCCTTACAGAATAGCTTTGTATTCTAGAATTCATTCATCGAAGCATTCTCTAAATTTCCAACATTCACAGTTATATGGAAATTTGATGGTAAGATTAACATAAGAACTTTACCCTCCAACATCGTCATAACATCGTGGATGCCACAAAAAGAGCTGTTGAGTAAGGTGACCAAATTTTTTGAGACAATTATTTGTATATTCCATCTTTCAGATTCTGGGAGAGTAAAAGCTTTCATAACACATGGTGGTTTCAACAGCATTATGGAAGCATCCCTGGCCGGAGTGCCTTTGGTCATGATTCCATTATTTTGGGATCAGTATAGAAACGTCGGCCATGCTGTTAGTCGAGGAGTTGGTATACAATTGATTAGACGTAGGATTCGAGATCCTCGATATGTTGTGCATACTTTAACTGAAGTACTATACAATATCAGGTAAAAAAGTTGATGCGTTGATGATACACTACTTCAGACAACCAAAATTTGCTACTTTAGCTATGCCAAAAGTGCAGAAAAGAGTGCAAATTATTTGGCAATGGTCAACGACCAAATTGATCGAGATTCATACATTGCAAAAAGTGTCGGATTTGTCATCAAGCACACAAACTTTTTGTCGAGGAAAAAGTCTAAACTGAATTTGTTAGAATACTTCTTGTTGGATATTCTATCTGTAACATTGATACCTATATTATTGTTGATTTGTTTTCTGAGAAACTTTGTTGTACGTGGATTGTAGTTTTGAATCATTGTTGAAATTTCATCTACAGTAACCCTAATTTAATGTTTTACAATAAATTCGAATTGGAGGATCAAGGTAGGGCCTTGCCTGCTAAAAATATGCCACCTGTGTTCAGTATGAGTGGGGACTACTTGGATCTGATTGGTCAAATTTGCTAGTGGTCCCACTGTGTGCAAGCTATGACAGTTTATCCCTAGTCAGCACCCATCAGAGCTATGATTTTCAGCTATTACCTGGAATGGTCCTACAAAAATGAATTTTGTACGTTACCGACAATTACATAAATATTATAAATGTTGTAAAAATAACAAAAAGACAGGCCAAAAGGCTGGGACCAATGGTGAAGCTTGTGATTCGGTGTTGCAATAAATCGAAAATTGATAAGGCAAAATTGGTTAAAACTCGCCACAAAGCGATAAAAATCAGGGACCACGTTACCTATCCGATTTTTGAGCTGTTTGTTCAATGCGACCAACTTTGTCGGGTCGTCACATTTGCAATTGATGTAATATTTGACCATGAAGTAGAAAAGACTGGCGGCATGGTTAATCGGTGACAAAATTGACAAAATAATTATCGAACACGTGTATACCAGCGCTGAAAAATACCCATGTATTGGAGTATACTAACAGCATCACACCTGTTTCTGAAGTCACATTGCTTGCCATAGCATTCAGGGAAACTGGAATATCTCCATTTGATGCCCAGGTTTTGAAAATCGTGACGACTTAATTAGGTTGTGCAATAATGCAATCTGTTACTATAGTTCCTACGAAATGTAATTACCAAAATTGAATCATGCCATATTCGATTTTTTTCCATTTTTGCATTTACAGGGTCACGTTTCCGGGAACCAGAAAAAATGCATACATCTATTACATAGGGAAAAAAAGGTATTTTAGGAGTTTATGGATTTTTATCAATGCTGAGATTTATGATTTTATATGAAATTCTATATTTGTATTCGGAGCAATATATGGGTTGTAGAAAGTACGATCTTAGGACATTAATGTGCCAAATTTCGTATCACTGTAAAAAGGATGAAGGCGAGCCAACATCAAACCGACGACTTCAGCATTCAAAATTCTACTCTGAAATCCAAAGTATGTGAAGGTCGACATCAAACGAGTTAACTGAAGAACATAACCTAAAAATTGCAAAAATTGGCTTAAGGCCAAGAAAAATTCAGAAATCTGGCTTATAGTCAACAAAATACTTGATTAAAAAGTCTCTCAATCACTCATCCATAAAAAAATATAACATTAATGACCATTAAAATTTGGCTGCGACCTTGCTTAATCGATCATTTTTCAGGATGAATGGAGTATAGGATAAGGCCAGGAACAGTTCCCAGGGACAAGAGCAATGTCCGAATCACAAAATTTGGGACAGGAATAGAATAGATATCCCAGGAATAAGTCCGATATAACTTTTTTACCTTACGAAAACTGCAGCATTTCTGTCTTTAAAAAACGTTCAGCTTGTATGTACTTTCTCACTTGTATTTACTATTCTTCTCGCAAACAGGGAATATGGCCATGTAGCTCAACGTCGAATACTCAATTCAGCGGATCATATTATAATATGTAATAACCCGTATATCAGAGCTGATAATGTTCAACGCCAATTTGTTAGCCGTTCCATACTATCGTCAATTATTTTGCCGAATTTATTTTTGCTGAATCTGTATCGTCTTTAAATTTAATGTCAGTATAAATTTTTTCTCATATTTTATATATTTTTTATTATTTTATTATTTTTATATTTTTAAATTTTTTAAATTTTTAAGTGTTTTAATTACAGGCAGAGTAGGGACAATCAATATAAAAATTGAAAAAATCAACAAATTCAATTTCTTCCGCAACTTAAACCTACATCCTACCAGGTATAAAACAGTGAGGTAAGTTGGCTCAAAATTTTATCAGGGATAAACAATTCCACATTCTATGATAGAGGCTGAATTAAATGGGGAACTTCAATCCTGGGATAAGGCGAATTTAACTCCGATAACACTATTACAAGTTCTGTGATTCGGGCTTAAACGGCCAAGTGTGTTTGAAACAGAATAAATATCACGTTATGAAATCATGCTGCTTTTCTTCATCCTCTCAGTCCTATGCGACGTACGGGTTGTCACATTAAGTAGAAATTGGGGAGCCATGTCACATTGAACGAAGTAGTGATCAGTCACATTGATGGGAAACCCATAGCATATCCCATAGGTAATATGGCCATGTCACTGAAAGTGGCATGCTGTGACCCCGTTGGGTGGCTCCATTTGGTTTATCTACTTCGGGAACCCAACCCAGCTGGTACTACCACAGGTAAACCTATGGTGTACCTCGGCCTTGTCCTAGGGTTAATGCTGTAGAATAATGGACAATGCGGCCGGGTCAGGGGTGCCAATCCCTAATCCTCATTCACCGGAATGGGGGACGGTGCCATTCGAAGAATGGTGTACTGTAGGGGACCCGATTGTTAACCTAAATCCCCTTATTGGCCCTGACCTTAAGGGTCTGAGGGCTTTCTTAACTGAGGGTCCTTCCAGGGGAAAACTAGCTTAGGGGAGACTCCCACAAATATACCCTCAACAACAATAACCCCTGAGAAGACTTATGACACCTCTTCTCAAATTACTCGGCACTGGGCGACGGGTTCGGGGTCGAACGGGGTCCTACGGACGGCGATGTACGGGAACGGGAATCCGGGCGATTCGGCGTGAGATTCCGCGGCTGCTGATCGGCAGGCGGCGGTAGCGGATGTTTCCTCCGCGAGGGGCGACGGGGTTCTACAATTAACGGCGATGGGGATGGGTTCC
The DNA here is from genome assembly GCA_963922205.1 of Romanomermis culicivorax. Lineage (NCBI taxonomy): Eukaryota > Metazoa > Nematoda > Enoplea > Mermithida > Mermithidae > Romanomermis > Romanomermis culicivorax. The sequence goes on along the minus strand of CAWUHX010000015.1, from coordinate 1,022,561 downwards.
TACGGTCGGGTTACTGTAGGGCGACGAGTATGTGTAGGCCGGGGCGAAAATATGTAAATTTATTCGACGTACAGCAACACGCAGTTGACAATAACAAAATATAATAAAATCGACGATTGGGAATGCGACATAAGGCTAAAACGACGAAAACCAGTTAGGCCCAATAATGAGTGACAAAAAGACAAAACATGCCCTTTTAAAGGGCTCCATAAACTACAGTATGCCTTGGGCGGAGTTAACACTCCCCCAAGCTAACTTCTGCAGTGGAAATCGTTGCAGAAGATGCCTATGATCACATAGACATTTTCCAGTTCACAACGTTGAGCATTGGGGCGAGTTTTCACTCTCCATGCTTAACATAGGAACATCACTAGTGAGAATTTCCAACTAGTCGTTTCACGTTGCGAAACGTCGCTAGTTTTTACTGATAAGAAGTGCACGTTGTGCTCTAATTACAGCGATGAGCTCGGAGAGCTTATCTCTAACGGAAATTCTTGACTAGCGGGTACATACCGTAGTCTACGTGTGCGATTGAAAATAATAAATGGAAACGGAAATAAGAGTGCGTAAAAGCAACAGAAATAAACATAAAAAGTACACACATAAATTGCATGTAAAAAGTATAAAAACGAAACGCAAAATTGATGTGAATTACTGTAACACAAAACGTAACGAAAAACGTAATGGAAAATTGTGATGTGAATCACGTGACATTCGACGAAATCCGTCGGCACGTGATATGGCGGTCCTTCGAAAAAGGGCGTCCTCGTCCTTGTGCGCGTCTGTGGGGGTCAAACCTTCAGGTGATGGTGATGGCGAGCGGTCGATGGTCCAGTGGTTTTTCGGTGCATTCTGGTTTGTGAAATTGTGTCAATGTTGCGTGGAGTTGCTGACGTCGGTTGGAGATGCGTGAAGTTGCTGACGTCATTTGATCCCTTCGGTGAAGTTGCCAATTGTCGGTTGATTTGTGAAATCTGAAACGAGACTAAAAGAAAAATTTTAGAGGCAAGGTATAGGCTATCGCACGGATGTGCCTGTAATGTGACGAAATACCTAGTTTAGACGCATTGATCGCTGCTCATTCTCTTCTTTACACTGCTATCCCAGCATGGGACAGGAGTGGGTACTCTGTAGGGCATGGCAGTCCTTCGAAAAAGGACGACCCCGTCCATAAGTAAAGAAGAGAAGAGCTACTTGATTACAAGTAGGAGACCTCTGCATCAAGATGTGGGTCAATGAGATCTTGTGTAAAATCTCTATTTGTTGACAGAATCAACAAAGGTGCCGTCTCCATGACCTTCGTAGTGGAAGGTATCTCATCTTCTTCTGTATGCTGAGCAGGTGACACGCAGCGTCTAAGCTGGTTGACATGTACAGTATCTTCTTGTTCAGTCTCAAGTCGAATAGTGACATTGGGATATGCCACATTCATGACAAAGTAGGGTCCATCATAAATGGGCAATAGTTTGGGCGTTAGAAAACGTTTTCCGGTGGTGGGCAGTTTGAGCACCTGATCCCCAACTTTGTAAGAGACATCTCGTGCCATGCGGTCGTAGGACCTAGCATAAGCCGCCTGTGATCTCTCAATTCTGCTCTGGATCAAGGTCAGAGCATTTGTAAAATGCCGTTTGACCTCCATATCATAAGTAGAAACATCTATGATATGAGCCGGAGGGTTGAATGAGAGCGCTGCATCAACAGGGAGCATGGGTGTACGACCATACATGAGCTCAAAGGGTGAATACCCTGTGGACTCATTCATGCTGATGTTGACAGCGAACACAGAGTACAGCAGGTGTTCATCCCAATCAGTGTGACCTTGGTGGACATACATACGTAACCGTGTAGCTAGCGTTTGATTAGCTCTCTCCACTTCTCCGTTTGTCATGGGATGATAAGCGGTGGAGTGGATTTTCTTAGTTGAACAAATGGCAGTGATTTCAGTCATCAGTTTGGACGTGAAATCAGTACCACGATCAGACTGAAGAATCTGTGGTGCCTCATGTCTGCAGACAATTTGTGTAATAAAGAGTCGAGCTATGGTTTGCGCAGTGATGTCCGGAGTAGCGAAAGCTTTGATCCATTTAGTAAAGTAGTCTATAAAGACTACAATAAATTGGTTTCCACTTTAACTACTGGTCATTGGTCCCATACAGTCGACACCGACTCAGTGAAACAGACCCGTAATGGAGATCAGTTTCAGAGTTGCACAGGTCTTTTGTCTTGCGGGTTTATTCCGTTGGCAAAGATCACACCACTGACAAAAGGACTTGACGTCTGCACTGAGGGAAGGCCAGTGGTACCGGCGGGTGATAAGCCTCGCGGTACGTTTCGCACCAAAGTGTCCAGCAAGAATGTCATTGTGGTGAGCCTCAATAATGGTAGTAACCATTGATCGAGGGACAACAATCTTGTTGGACTCCACTTTTGAAGGATGTTATCCAACAGGTGGTAGCCATTAACATCATTCTGATCACCGTAGGGTTTTAGTGACCTAAGAATGGAGGCTATTTCCGGATCCTCAAATTGAGTTGTGAGAAGGTCATGGTGCTGCGCATCTTGTGATATCTCTGCATAAGACTCAGACCTGGCCAGGTGCTGCACACCATTGGTGGTCCTTTGGGATGAATTCGCCAGGTGCTGCGCACCGTCGGATATCATCATAACTTCTCCCTCGGGTCTGTATAGGGGAATATCGTCAATACTCTCCCCGGCAAGGGAATTAGGATCAGGAAGGCGTGATAATGCGTTGGCATTACCATTAGACCGACCTTTTCGCGGCCGAATAGTCAGTTTGAATTCAGCTAACGCGAGGCCCCACCGAGCTATCTGGGACGAAGGGTTCGGTTTTTCTAACACAGCCTTAACAGCAGTGTGGTCGGTCTGGACGACCACCTCATGTTGAAAGAGGTAAGGCTGAAAGTGCTTAACAAAATGGACAACAGGGAGAGTCTCTAACTCTGTAATAGTGTAGTTCTTCTCAGCTGCTGTTCACCCTCTACTGGCGTACGCAACAGGATGGTCGTGTCCATTTTCGTCTAACTGGCTTAGGACTGCTCCTATCCCCAAAATACTTGCATCAGTTTGAAGTATGAAGGATTTCGTAAAGTCCAGATGGCGCAGGACAGGAGGGTTCAACAACAGCCTTCGGAGTTCGTCGAACGCCGCTTGCTGAGGTTTTGACCACTGGAAGGTAACTTCCTTCCGTAAGAGCTTGGTCAGCGGCTCGCTGAGCCAAGTGCAACCAGGGATGAAACGCCTATAATAAGACACAAGACCAAGAAAAGACTTGATGTCTTTAGCGTTTTGTGGAATGGGTAAATCCTGGACGGCAGCCAATTTGACTTGATCCGGCTCGAGACCTTTCTGTGAGATGCGGTACCCCAGATATTCTACCTCAGAGTGTGAAAACTTGCACTTGCTCAGTCTGAGCTTCATTCCACCCTGACGGAGATGCGTAAACACATCCATCAGGTGCTCAAGCATCTGGGTGTGAGAGTTCCCCAACACCAAGATGTCATCAAGATAGGTCAGTGCAGTGCGCCACTGCAGTCCCGTGAGAAGCAGATCCATGAGGCGTTGAAACGTCCCAGGGGCATTGCAAAGACCAAAAGGCAGATAGTTGAACTCATAGAGTCCAATAGGCGTATTAAACGCCATTTTCTCTTTGTCTGCCTCAGCAATAGGTATAGACCAGTAGGCGTTAGCCTGATCAAGGGTAGTAAAGTATTTCATACCCTTGAGTGTGTGGAGGATATCATCAATCCGTGGGAGAGGATAAACGTCCTTTTTCGTAACCTCGTTAAGACCACGAAAATCAACACACATCCGGTGTGACCCATTTTTCTTGCGAACCAGAACAGTGTTAGTAGCCCAGGGAGAAGTGCTAGGCTGAATAATACCTTTTTCCTGGAGCACCTTGACCTCTTGTATGATGAGATCCTTTTCCTTGGGCGCGGTGCGGTAAGGGAAATGGCGGACTGGTGGAGCATCACCCGTACTGATCTCATGGTGCACAAGGTCAGTGGAACTTGTGTCCTTTTCATCAACAGTGTAGAGGTCAGTAAATGCGACCAGCAGATGGAGCAACGCTGCTTTATCCTGTTAGGAGATATCTGAAGATATCACAGCATTGGCTTCAACCCACTTACGGTCAAGGATGGTATCAGACTTGACCGCCAATCCCTGTGAGGAATCAGTATGCATCTGCACATGACCGATGGTCGTGTGGGGGTAAAGAACCACTGAGTGTGTACTTGGGTTAACTACTTGTAGGGGTATGCGACCATTGGTCACAGTACTCACAGTACCAACAAAGTATACATTGCGTTGCTGTCCCAAAAGAGGCTTAGGAAAGAAAGCTACCTCGGGCACAGTTGCATACATTGAAGGTACAGGTGCAGTGAATTGCATTAGCGAGCGAGGCTCAAGGACAATCAATTCCTGCAATGGTAGTGCCCCACGAGCAGAAGGTGGATTGTGGATGAGGCCTTCACACAGAACTCGAAGTTCCTTGAACTGAAGAAAGGATTTCTCCCAGTTCAAACTGACACAATTGAACCATCCGAGGAAGTTCGTCCCCAAGACTAGTTCAGCCGAGCAATTCTCTTGAACTTGGACTTGAATCCGTTCAGAGACATCAGCCACTGTCACCGTGACATAGGCAGCGCCTAGCAGTAGAATCGGAGACCCATTGGCTGCTATGGGGCGAGCCCTAGTTTCTGTGAGTACCAAGTTGGGTAACTGGACCGCCAACTTGTGATCCAGGAGCGAGAAAACTGCTCCAGTATCAATTAGAGCTTTGGCCTCTACCCAATTGTTCAGTAGAACCTTGATATGAGGGGTCCTCGTTTCAGTTGGGTAGAAAGCTGATACGACATGACCTGGGTCAGGCACAGAGTCATCAAAGCTCGACTCTGGGGCATTGGTTCGCTTCGGGATCGGCAAACCAGTGCGTCTGAGTAATCCTACCAGAGCACAACCAACCAATGTTTCCGGATTGGTCCTAGGAGTAGGATTGACCTGAACAGTGAGTACATGATCTGATCTTTCTCCTGAGCTCTGAGTAGCTCCTAGTGATTCGACCTCAGCATCAGAGAGTGGTGGCACCTCTAGTACAGGGGATGCAGGTGCATCAGAATCACTAGGCTCGCGAAACCGGCCTTTCTCTAGTGTAACTGGAGAATTTCCAGGCGGGGGCCGAGGACAGTTTGATCCTGACCTGGCCATAAAATGACCACTAGCCCATCTAGAAGAAGTCCGGCTTCCTCTGGTCGACCCAGGTGATGAGGCAACGGAGGAAGCTCGTGAGGGTAGCCGAGAAATGGACGATGTCCTTGATCTTGATCGGGACCCGGACTGGAACAAGGCCCTTGATAGTGAACGCGTGTTCTCCCACCAGGGATCAACCTGATCAATCTCAGCCGTGGTCAAAAGGAGGGGTAATTCTACCGCATTCAATCGACAGACACAAATGTAATATTCTGGAATTGTTCGAGAAAGTCCAATCCAAGAATCAGATCGACCGGTGCCCAGAAAGGAGACGTAGTCTTACACACATGGAGATGTATATTCACTCTTGTATGTAGCTGACGGGTTCCAGGCAACATGATCTCGTACGGTCCTGAAAGGAGAGTATGGACAACTTTACCATTGATACTCATCAATGGGTTAAAGTCGTGATGTTGCTGGAAAGCCATCGCCACCTTCCAACTCTCTTTGATCAGCGCATTGTGAAGGCGTTGACTAATGATAGTCCGTGGGCAACCAGTATCAAGGAAAGCAGGAGTTTCCTTGTGGTCAACTAGTACGACCAAACACTGAGTGATCCTGTCTAACTGAGTTGGCACATCGTTCTGTACGTAATGAAAACCTACCTAATGTTGAACTTTCAGGAAGAGGTTCAATGGAGAGTATTGGCTAACAAACCGAACTTGTCTTTTCCGCAGGCAGTAACTGAGGTAATAGGAGATCCCCACGTAGATGAGAAATCCTGTACCAGCCAGTATTGCCAGGGCAATGAGTGTGTTAAAGATCAACTGCACTGGTCCACTCAAAATAGACTGTAAGCCCTGCATGAGGTTGTGCTGTTGGCCAGTAATCACATGGTTTGCTGCCAGACCAACACCTTCCAGTGAGGATTTGATGTCAGTTCCTACCCCGGCAACCGCTTGATAGATAGTATATGGTTGGAGGGATAGACCAGCAGTATAATTTACCAACCGGTTCAAGACCGCTTCAATTTGCTCGGTCTTCTAAATGTACTGTTTAAAGAAAGCAAAACTTGAAGAGGTCATCGCCAACTGATCATGGAAGAGCGCAGGCGCGTCAAAGTGAGTGACGTTGAAGCGCTGTTTCCAGAACAGCTCATGCGGAATGTGGCTCACATGGACCATGCCAGGCTCGGTAAACCAGCCAGAGCGATTTCGGAAAATCCCTGTAAAGTGGTGGTCACACAGCACCTTTGGGCTAAATTTAGTGAGATCTGGGCCACCGGGGGTGGCAAAATAAACGGTACCACCAACCTGTACGGGTAGATACTTGTAACAGGTGTCCCCCACTTGGTACAAATGGTAGACATAAGTGGCATTGACCTCTTGACACGGCCATATCGTCAGTGCTTCACCCGTAAATTCCGCCGTCAGATCGTTCCTTTGAAGGAATGCCCGGGCTCCTAGTGTAGGGTCAAAACGAAGCAACTGCCAAGTCAGATCAAGGTAGCGTTGAGCGTGAGAACACAACTCTAGCCACATGAATCGAAAATTGTTAATTTCCGACTCTCTGATCTGCTGAGCCAGGTAATTCAGTTTGGCATTGATGGGGTCAGGACGGGAGTCCTTTGCCAAACCGAACAACCTTTGGGTCAAATTAAATCTTCCCTGGATGCGTAGAAGAAGACCCTGATCCGTTCTTACTGTATTCGGCCGGAGGTCAGGACACAGCCAAAACACACGAGAGTCTCCCAGGATCTTCAGGGCAACCTGCAAATCATCGATGATGATATGGTTCCTTGATACAGACGCAGTGTAATTACCCTGTGGGCGATAATGACACAGTGCCGTAAAATTTGTGGCAGGCCAAACAATTACCCCGTCAAGAGTAGTGCATTGACCTGCAGTGGAACTGCATCCACCTACATCTCCTAAGGTACTTAGAGCTGTAGTGCCATCCCACGAAGCGACCTGTCCCTCCTCAATGAAGAGGTTAGTCACTGTCTTGCAGATGTCATTGCAGCACCATGAGTACATCACCTCCAGTGTTTGGTTAGTGCTATAAAAGCCAGGACGTATTTCCACGAGCTTTTGTAAACCAAACACCTTTGTGCGATGTGCCAGTGTACACGCTGCAGGCGCGAGATGCTGAGTGGTTATGACGTCTGCAGTAATGCCCCTAGATCCGAGAAAACCAGTATTTGTGCATACCTTCGGATTTGGCAAGGTACATTTCCATGCTTTAGTCGTGATTGGATCAGAAATAGGTACATATACTGTAACATTCATGCGTCGTGGACTCCACGAAGATTTTGGTGGTTTGCATTCAACTTTTTGAGGTAACTCAAGTGGATGACCGCTTCTTGAAAGACCACAAAATTGGTATTGAGTAGCATGTGTTGCAGAGCTCATTCCTAAGAACAGTAGTGTTACGAAGGCCCAATTTATTACAAACAAAATATTTACAAATGGTGTTTGCAAATTTACACCAAAATTTACAGTCTTCACCCGTCGGGCCACTTCATTCTTCGACGTCATCATCGTTGGACGACATGGGCTCCTCTCTGGGGAAGTCGATGACCAAGCCTCCGCACGGGTGGACTTCTCGAAGAACGCCAATCTTTGGGGACCGCGGGACGGTTGATGTCGGAAATGGCGATGCCTCGGTGACATTGACGGTGTTGTTAACCGCGGGCAACGGTTCTCTGAAGGCGTTGGCGACCGGTTGCTGTTGCGCAATCGCCGCCAGTGTTTGGGCTCCCGTCGTCGTTGTTGTCGGTGACGTAGCAACAACTGCTGTGGGCCGCACGTTGCGACTGGCCTCCTCCACAGGGCGGCGGACGGCGTCCACTGCTGGCGACAACGGTTCACCATCCAACAGGATCTTGTCCACCGGAGTGGCCCGAATAGTTCCGTCAGCGATGAACTCGAGCGCCCGTCAAGCGACGTCGGGCCCCAAAACTCGCAACACTGTTGGCGCCGATAGCATGACGTCAGCCGCCGTAAGCGCCTCAACCTCGAACGGCTGGTTGAGTAGCACCCAGGGGAGGTGCGGATACTTTTTGTCCAAATCGGTTGACCAAACAGCCCGCATCACATCGGTGACGGATGAGGAATCTGTAAACAAGAAATCGTTAAAGCCGGTGACTTATAAGGACATCTGATTTCCAGATTTGAAACTTCAGAAAAAGAAGGTAGTTTACCTATCAGATTCATCAATTCCAACTGACCGACGACCTCCAATGCGGAGTCCGTAGGAATTCCGGGCGGCAGTCCCTGGTTGATAACACGTGCCGGAGGTGCCGGTGTACCTTCCGTCAGTCGCTACTACGCGATTACGCTGATGTTGCCAGTCGTTTTCGGTGTCGTTGATGGGTTTACATTGACTGGCGTCGCCTATTTCGGTGGCCGCGGCGGAAAGGCTGAGGACGGAGTCGATGCCGAAACCACTGCGGCAGCTGAAAACCCAATACTGATTATACAGACAGGATAACACAGTTGTGAGTGATCCGCCAGATGTTCAGCCAGAACTTCATCATCCAGATCAAAGAGATCTGGGTGAAGAAGACCGTCGGTAGCCCCTACGGCATTATTTTGCCGTGGGGGTGACCGATATTGGTTCCCTGTCCCGTGAAGAGTTGGATTAGCATATCGCCGAAAATTTCCACTTGCCCCCTGAGGAGAGTAATTAGAATTACCACAATTAGTCTCACCAGGCAATGTCGAACTTCGGTTTGGGCAGGCCGAAGCCCGGTGCACTCGTAACTTTCAGCAATGCGGGCAGGATCTGTCGCATCGGTCGGTCGGGTGCGCCCTCGTTTGACAAAAATAGCAATGGCTGGCGCCCGTGGCGGTGGCGGTGCTAGGGCCGGCGCTATCGGGATGTTGGGCCCGGCAATTAGTGTCGTTGTGGGTGCAGCGTCCATGGTAGGAGCACATCTGTAAATGTGCCCCTGACGGGCGGTCGCCGGCGGTCTGGACATGCGTCCACGGCGTCGATGATGGCATCGAATTTCTCGGAGGTGGCGCCGATTGCTGAGCCGTAAGTCGAGCAACGTGAGTAGTAACCCGGGCCATCTCTGATTGTAAACATCGAATTTCATCGGATGGCGTTACCGACGGATGTTGAGCGGTGCCCCTTTGCTTCAACATTGACCTGACGTTGTCGGCGGTCCTTTGTTCTGAAGAGAAAACAGCATTAGATGGGGCAGTATACCTAATCTCATCCCGAAAAATCTGCGATTCCGCGTAGCAGGCTGCTTTGAGAATCTCTTCAAGAGTTGTGAACTCCCTGAACTTAATACTATCTCTAAGGACTGGTTTCAACCCTCTCAGAAAGATAGGTTTATTAATAGAATCCCTAACGTCAGTCGTGAGATCCGGATAAGCCACCCTGGACAGTCACTTAAGGTGCTCAAGGTAGACTATCGCGGACTCAGTCGGCTCCTGCAGGCGATCTTGAATCAACTGCTGATGCAGATCTGAGTCACACCCTACTGGAAAGTCTCTCCTAAGAAAAGCCGTGAACTCTTCGTAGCGGGTAGGCTGCGGAGTACCACTGCTAAAGTCCCAGTAGGGTGCCAGAGCAGGACCTGTGAGGCAAGACTCCAAGAACACAATTTTTCATGCATGATCCGCTTCTGTTACCCCTTGAAGTGTAAAGAAACGGGTCAAGTGGGATATAAAATCCATTATGGACTCACCAAAAGCACCTGAAAAGGCAGGAGGGGCCATGAAGCTGGACACAGGAGGGTGCCTTCTGCCATTCATAGCCTCCAGCTTTTGGTTGAGTGGTCCAAGGGCATTCTCAAATGCAGCTTGGACCTTATTCTCAATCTGTGAAGGTAAATCAATTTCTGACTTCATAGATGAGAATTCGTCTTCCTGAAAGGTGTCCAAGACTGATGATCTTGCCTGTGAAGTTATTCGATCAAACTGAATAGAGAGGGGCTCACTTGTCTGCTTAAGCTTAGTACTAAGGCGACAGGAACGTTTAGGTGTCTCTATTTTGTAGAAGTGAAGTAAGAGTTACTTTTGTAGTCGCGTGGCGAGGAAGCGCGGGAAGTACGAGATCGTTTGCGCGACGGCGTGTTGAGGCTGTAACTTTTGTTCTTTACAATGTCTGGCGGCCACTCAGCGATGGGGCTAGAAAAGAACAAGGTTTTAGCTCTCTGAACAGCCAGAAGAAAAGATAGGTTGACTCAGAAGGGAATTTATCTGGTCACCTACGTAGTTAAAGAGGGGATAACCCAAGTGTAAAGAGAGGGAAAATTATACCCAAACTTTAGAGATGAATGGGGCAAGACCCAGTTATTTGAACCAAAAGTAAAATAAATTTGAATAAAAGTGGTGGAACTCCAACCATAAAATTAAGGAATCGACGTGAGGACGTATGGATAAACCTGCTCAAAAGGGAATTTTATTTGGAGGTTAAGTCCGGTGTGCTAGTTTACAAACTTTGGGATATGGGAGGGCTCGTAACCGACAAAGTCCTACTCACCAGGAGTAGCACATGGAGTAGCCTAAGAATTAATAAGTAAAGGGGGACAACTTAAAGTAAACTTAGTAGGTGCTAATAGATAGGGACAAAATTAGTTTACAAACCAGACTACACAAAGGGGAACGCACTATTACGCAATCGGCCTCACTCACTAGGAGCAATTGCGAACTCTGAAAAGTGTGATGACTAGACAGGAGGATCCCGGGAGGACATCATTCGCGTATATGCTACAACCGTGCCCAAAACGGGAATGCGCGTTTCGAACAGAACGGGAACTCTCCAGGAGTATTATATACAGCTGGGGGCCGGGTTTCTGTTCACTGAGATGAAGTGAGGATCGCAGGTCACCAGTTGAGATATAAGAGCACCAGGTACCAAGGTGCTATTCTGACACACTCAGTCAGTAAAAGGGCATGGGGGTCCTTGGCCCAGCTGTGCCAGAGGTGGAGGTGGGGAAATGCAGGCTTCCTCCTATGAATCCAGGCTAGGCTCAATGCATCTTGAGATCAGGGGTACAGTCTGTCTCAAATAAATAAGTGTAAAGTGAGGAGCTAAGGTGGACTTAGTTGTAATGTGTTTAGGCGGACTCGAACACCTTCGCTTAGGCGGACTAGCGGTTATATTATGCTAAGGGACAAACCAATGGAGGCGGACTCAGGATTAAGGGCGACTCTAGTGCGGACATTATTAGGCCAGCTAATGAAGGCGTTTGAGTGTGAAGAAAAGAATACAGGGGGGTCTTTTACACTTCAGGCCCAACCAGTGGCTGTGCCGTAATTCCTGAGGAATTATTCTGGTGGGGACACTAAAGGAGATTATTGATGAGAAAGAAATGCGAAAATTTAGATAAGAAATTTACAAGAAGGTTGTCAACCCTTGCTGTTGTTAGACACAGGCAGTACTGACTGCAAATGCCCAATGGTTGCGTATGTTGGACAACCAACCCAGCTGAGGCCGAGTGTAAACCCGTTCGAACCTGCAGTTAAAGCTTAAAAGAGTAGTCACGTGCTGATCCATCAGTGCTGCTACCCTTACGGACAACTTGATCAGTATCACGGACCGAGTGCATCTCAGGTTGCGTGAGCATGTTGACTGATGTTTCCGAGGCACCAGTGACACACAGACACAACCCTCAGACAAGAGCCGTAGGTGAGAAAGTAATACTCCAATCAACACCTAGAACTCAAGTGGCATCTTGGAAACCCACAGTAACCCGGTGCTGACGTCAAAAGATGTGATATACACCACCACACACTCGGTGCTGACCTCAGGTGACTGGGATGTGTGTGCCCTAATCTCATATTGCAGTATGTACGCCAAGAAGTAAGGGCCTACGGCTACAAACTTCTTATGGCAATACGGGGCATGGCCATTGCTGACGCCAGAATAAGACCGTAAAGTCTTAATTCCGATACTGGAATAGAGACTTATCATTGTGGACATCAGTAGACAGGGCCCTAGGCCAGCAACCTTGCTACGACAACACGGAGCATCGCCGTTGCTGACGTCAAAAGGTAATAGCTGAGTGTCAGTTATCCTACGACAATGATATGAGATGCAGTTGTTGCAGACGCCAGATGTGCGGTTTGTAAGGCCTCACATCTCTGAACAACAATATGGTGCATTGTTGTTTCTGACGTCAAGGACTGAAGTCGGAATAGACGACCAATCCTAGTGCAACAACACGAGCCTCTGCTGTTGCAGACGTCAGAAAGACAGTGCCATACGGTCACCATCCCGCAATAACAACCTGTTACGTTGCCATTGCTGACGCCAGAGGTAGAGCCGGAGGGCCACCCAACCCTTAAAGCAACAGCAAGGGATGCAGCTGTTGCAGATGGAGGGAGAGGACACGGAGAACCATCAACCCCTTAATGGCCACATGCTATGCGGCCATTGCTGACGTCAGAGGCATGACCTCGCAAGTCACGCCTCAGTGCAACAGCAGCATGTGAGGTAGTTGCGGACGTCAGAGGTGGGGTCGCACAAGACACAACACCTCATAATAACAACCCAATAAGTAGTTGTTGCTGACGTCAGTGGTCCCGATCGGTAAGATCCCCACCATGTGCAACTACCTAGAAGCAGAAGAGAAGGAGAGAAAAGAAAACCGTGCAGTAGTGGAAAAAATAATAAAAATGACCTACTGAACGGTTGCCAACTATGATGTATGTGTGACCAATGAAGAAAAAGTTTTGGTTTTTGATAAATTTGAATAGAAGTAGAAAAGAGAATGTTTGTGTGTTTTTTGGTAGGAAAAAGGGTAAAAATTTTTTTTTGTTTGTTTGGTTAGAAAAAGGGGGAAAATGGGTTATTAGTTTTTATTTGGGTTGATTTTTGAGATAAGAAAATTTATTGGGTGAAAAATTATTATAATTGGGTCACACGCTCCGCATAGAAGACCGAGAAAAATAAAAAGTAAAGTAAATAAAATAAAATTTGAGACCCGAAAGATAAGCAATGTGAAGTACGGTGTTATATGTGTCAACAGTAAAATTTTGGCTTGTTTGGCCGGAAAAATGAGCAACTTGGCAAGTGCTCAGTGAAGATAAGAAAAAGTTTCGAAAAAGTGTGTTGACATACATACCAGACACAGATAACAAATTACGACCACACTTGACGTCCAGAATCAAGAGTGGAAGGTGTACTGTATCTCCTGATCGGAGATCCCGAAACCCTCAGGGGCTGTGAAAACCTCATGGGCTGTGATACTCAAGTACCCGTACCCAGGTATACTGTAGTTAGAGTACGTGCAAATCGCAGTCCTACTGTAACCAAAAGGCCTACGGCGCTACAGTAACCTATTGATCACACACAGTGAATGGCGGCCCAAATTGAGAAAAAATGAAAAGAAAAAATAAATGAAAGCTCAGAGGAGATTTAGGCAGAATACTCTATTTACTCAACTCTGGGGATTTTATGACTCTTGGGGATCAAATCTGGGGAAAAATTGACACCAGTTGATGAATTAAAGCTTAAGGGAGTTACTATACTCATAAGGCATTAATTTACACGCAAGAATCATTAAATTAATCACACGTGGGGCAAATCCCGACCTACAGTAATTAAATTTTACTCAAATGCAGTGCTATCTGAGTTGGCGTTAAACTCGAATATAAGGGCCTATTCCGACCTAAGGGGCAGTGTACCTTCTTACGGGCGTATCCACTTACATGAGGGCAAAAATTTCATCCTAAGGATCAGTGATCCCACTCGGAATGCGAATCAGCAGACCTGAGAGAGGTTTCCCCACTCAAGTGGTGATTCTCATGATCTGATGGAGGTTTCCCCACTCAAACCGAAAGTTTACCCAATTGAAAGAGGTAGCTCACTCAAAAGGGTAAAAGGTTCGTTCCCAAGGACTGTGAAGTCAGACTTAAAGGTCGATTTTCCAGCCTCGCCATGTCACATTAGGTAGGAATTGGGGAGCCATGTCACATTGAACGAAGTAGTGATCAGTCACATTGATGGGAAACCCATACCACATCCCGAAGGTAATATGGCCATGTCACTGAAAGTGGCATGCTGTGACCCCGTTGGGTGGCTCCATTTGGTTTATCTACTTCGGGAACCCAACCCAGCTGGTACTACCACAGGTAAACCTATGGTGTACCTCCGCCTTGTCCTAGGGTTAATGCTGTAGAATAATGGACAACGCCGCCGGGTCGGGGGTGCCAATCCCTAATCCTCATTCACCGGAATGGGGGATGGTGCCATTCGAAGAATGGCGTACTGTAGGGGACCGGATTGTTAACCTAAATCCCCTTATTGGCCCTGACCTTAAAGGTCTGAGGGCTTTCTTAACTGAGGGTCCTTCTGGGGGAAAACTAGCTTAGGGGAGACTCCCACAAATATACCCTCAACAACAATAACCCCTGAGAAGACTTATGACACCTCTTCTCAAATTACTCGGCGCTGGGCGACGGGTTCAGGGTCGAACGGGGTCCTACGGACGGTGATGTACGGGAATGGGAATCCGGGCGATTCGGCGTGAGATTCGGCGGCTGCTGATCAGCAGGCGGCGGTAGCGGACATTTCCTCGGCAAGGGGCGACGGGGTTCTACAATTAACTGGGACGGGGATGGGTTCCTACCGTCGGGTTACTGTAGGTGATGTGAGTATGTAGGCCGGGGCGAAAATATGTAAATTTATTCGACGTACGGCAACACGCAGTTGACAATAACAAAATATAACAAAATCGACGACGGCGAATGTGACGTAAGGCTAAAACGACGAAAACCAGTTAGGCCCAATAATGAGTGACAAAAAGACAAAACATGCCCTTTTAAAGGGCTCCATAAACTACAGTATGCCTTGGGCAGAGTTAACATTCCCCAAGCTAACTTCTGCAGCGGAAATCGTTGCAGAAGATGCCTATGATCACATAGACATTTTCCAGTTCACAACGTTAAGCATTGGGGCGAGTTTTCACTCTCCATGCTTAACATAGGAACGTCACTAGTGAGAATTTCCAACTAGTCATTTCACGTTGCGAAATGTCGCTAGTTTTTACTGATAAGAAGTGCACGTTGTGCTCTAATTACAGCGATGAGCTCGGAGAGCTTATCTCTAACGGAAATTCTTGACTAGCGGGTACATACCGTAGTCTACGTGTGCGATTGAAAATAATAAATGGAAACGGAAATAAGAGTGCGTAAAAGCAACAGAAATAAACATAAAAAGTACACACATAAATTGCATGTAAAAAGTATAAAAACGAAACGCAAAATTGATGTAAATTACTGTAACACAAAACGTAACGAAAAACGTAATGGAAAATTGTGATGTGAATCACATGACGTTCGACGAAATCCGTCGGCACATGACAGGGTACTTGGAAATGGCAAAAATATGAAATAGTACTTGATTTCCATCCTCAATAATTACAAGCATTTGAAGAAAAAGACAATAGATCATAGTAAAAATGGAGAGTTGATGATCGAATGGGTAATGAATGAAAAATCTAGAAACGTTTGATTAAAAGACTGCATTGAGACATAATTTCCATGAATGGCTGAGCAGAGCATACTTGAAAATCAATAATAGAATTTGGATATCCTGAATTCAATAAATAATAAAACAGACTGGAAATTTTAGTTTGTGCTCGATTTCTTTTCATTCGTGAAGTACAAAACAACAGTGTTCAATACGAAATTTTGGCAACGTCTCCCTAGACCCACTGTCTCACCAGGCCCACCGGCTCAGTAAACCCAATGTCTCATTAGGCCCACCGAAAGGGTGTCATTAATCCCACTGGAATTCTCAGTAGACCCACTGCGCCAATCCGAGGTGACTCACTAGACCCACTATTAAATTTGTTGCATTATTCCCACTGTCTCACATGGTCCACTAGTATAAAATTCGAGTAATGCGCAATATTTTTCAATCAGGTGAAATATTATATAAATACAAAGGAACATGACCGTTTCAGCATTATATAACAATCAACGAGTTAAGCATTATGAAACAAGCGAGCAAATATGCAAATCAGGTCTTTGTCAGGAATCTAAAAAAAGATTTCCAAAAAAACTTAGCATCTCATGTCCAAAAATGGCATAATACGTGGTATGACAAAGATGTTCGTAGTAGTGTTTAGTTTTGGATGTAGTATTATTTGTTAGTTTCACGAAATTATCCGTTTGTTAGTAATATTAGCAATGAATTACGCCGTTATGCAATTGTTGACCAAAATCTCAGAAATGCGAAAACCGGTTTCATCAACAATCGGCATAGGATTGGAAATGATCCAAATAATGATTTGCTTTTGGAAGAAATTCAAAATTACGCGAATTATGTGTATCATTTAATTGGATAGTTATTTTAATTGATATGCGTTAAAAAGGCAGATTTGAACAAAAAAAGTTGATGCCAAACCAAACAATGATGGTTTCATTAAATTGGCAATAGTGCAAGAATGACTAGCAGTTCAATTGATACAAGGGTTGCGAAATGACCTGTTCCCTCCAGAAACCAATTTCCATACTTGATCGCAAAAATTTGTAACCACTACCTTATAGCGAATTCAATTCTGCATTGAATGGTTTAGCTGGCATTACAGATGTCCAAATATTGAATGTTTTTTCATCAAAAACAGAGCACGAAGTCAAGATTTCCAATTTTTCAGCATATTTATCAAATTCGACAGGATAAATGATAACATGCAGCTTCAAACTTTCATTTAGTTCTGTGAAGGCAGCTAGAAGAGAATAATGATGCTTGGTAGTAGTTGTAGTTCACCGTTTTCTGAGACATTTGATGAGGAAGTAAAAATTAAAGGAGAAAAAATGTTTAAAAAATTTAAAATGTGACTTTTGCGAATTTTTACTTTTTTCATTGCCCCATTCACTGCCGAACATTGCTTAACTTAATTAAGCACCTTAAACACCATAAAATGTAAGGTTGAGACCGTCAAATTTGATCCAAAGGATGAACAATTCCTAAAACTGGACATGTTTTGTTTTTTATCAATAAAACATGCAATATTTGCACTTCTGTAATGCAAAATACATCATTCAACGCAGAATGGAATTCCCTACAAGATGGTGGTAACAAATGTTCGTGATCATGTGTGGAATTCGGTTTTCGGAGCGAGCAGATCACTTCGCCACACCCTGTCGTTACGTCATTTTTTCGCCAAGATTGAAAAATATTGTGCATTACTCGAATTTTATTAGTGGGCCATGTGAGACATTGGGAATAACGCAACAAATTTAGTAGTGGGTCTAGTGATACACCTCTGATCGACGCAGTGGGTCTACTGAGAATTCCGGTGGGATTAATGACACACTTTCGGTGGGCCTAGTGAGACATTGGGTTTACTGAACTGGTGGGCCTAGTGGGACAGTGGGTCTAGCGTGGCACAATCGAAATTTTATGTCCCGGAAAGATGGATTCATGCCCTTAATCTAATTTTATGATATTGGATGAAGAAAGATATATTCCCAAATTCTTGCATTCTATCAGTTTATCAATTCTAAAGCGATAATGAATTTATGAGATTATGACCTATCCATGCTTTTTTGTCAAGTTTTGAATGATGTTTGTAATTCCACGACTATAAATGCTTTACTGTAGTCTTCATGTCGAGGACTTTCTTAAAATTCGTTTTCGTTCCATATCTCGTTCTCGTTCCGTCCAGCTGTGTTCGTTCAGGCAGGAGAAAACTATAATCACTCACAAAAAGACAAAGCAGTAATTATTCCGCCGTAATTACTGACTATCGACCACCTTCGACAATTTCGTCTGCTTGACTCTTGAGTGATTCGTCGTTGTTACAAAACAATAAGTATACCAACAGAGATGAGAAATAATGGGTAAACAATTTTGTTTTCTATTTTTTCTCCAAATTATTCAGACGAAAATGTGTTGTTGAGTTTTCTTCCAGTGTGTCGGAAGTCGCACAGCGTTTTTTTGTGCACGAACATTTGTGCCAATAGGCACAAGAGGCCAAAAAAATTTGTGCCAATGGCACAAAAATTTTTTTCCTACTAGAAACATACTGAAAACTGCGGAAAATTTTTAGGCCAAAATTTTGATAAAAAGTTAACGTTTAACGCATTAATTTTTTTGTAGAAATCGTGTCCAACCTATTTTTCAGCTAAACATGTCAGTGAGATAAGGAAAAACTGTGCAAGTAGTTCGCGACGACTCGAAAAGAAATAGAATGCTGAGAAAATTTAAATAACTTTAGGATTGTTCAGGATGTTCAAACTGATTAAATTTTCGACTACGAATCTATGTAAGTATATATGAATGAATGAAAGACTGAATGAAAGATTTTATTACCTGTCGAAGTGACCGCAAAATTACAATACAAAATATAATTAGTCGAGAACGAGGAAAAAATGAATAAACGTGAAAGATAAATTTTAGAAGATTCGAACGACTAAATTAAAGATCAAAAGTGGGGATATAAGGTCGGTATTAGTGCATCTGGTGGCCACCCATCTTATAACATGTGTAATGCAAAAAAGTACCTGCAGTAATTGGGTAAAATGTGTGAAGAGAGGAGGCATAAACGGTATAACGTGCCTGCTAAATGGTATCTTAAGCCTAAAGTCCAATTTAGCAGTGCAATAGCCGACTGTCGACGACAAACATCATAGGATTTTTTCACTTCTGAATAAGGCCCAAGTCTAAAGGGTCATTTATATTTGATTTTTCGACGGAACTGATCGCCAACAGCTTGAAACGTTCAGCTTGAAAATCCACTTTCGATCGGAAAGAATAACTGCAATATAGTAGAAAATGACGACAGTAACCTACAACCGAACCTAACGGAACAAAAATTTCCTTTCGTTCGGTAACGTTGGGTTGATTGTCTGTGCATGAGTCGATTGCTTAAGCCAGTCTAAGCCTAAGCCTGAGCCAGGCTTCGTACTGTCGCCTTACATTACGCGACATAACCAGTTATTGTAGGTACCTCTTGCATCTTTTGCATTACACACGTTACAAGATGGGTGGCCACCAGGCGCACTAATACCTATAAGGTCGATTGAGAGTATGCGCTAAGAGTATAAACAACTTTTATTTTATTTCCATTTATTTCCACTCATCTCATCATTCATTGACAGCCTGTTAACTTTGCTGCAACAATGCTGATACACTGTTCAAAGAGAACTCATTCACGTTCGGGTCAATTACGAGTAGATAAAATTATATTCATAGACTCGGCGCGAAGCGCCAAAAATTTTTTGCATTTTCGGCCCCTGAATCGTTTAAAAATCAAGGAAATTTAATGTTTGAACAGCCAAAAGTTTTGTGCCAATTGGCACAAACGCTCAAAATTTTTTGTGCCATTCCAAATTTTTTTGTGCCAAAAACCATGTTTTGGCACAAAAAAAACACTGAGTCGCAATTATTCCTAAATTTCCAACATTGGCATTTCACAAGCGCCAAGAATCATAACCATACCTGTAATTGGGGGGGGGGTGGTTGGGGGGACCCCCCCAACTCAGCCAACCATATACCCGACCCCAAACCCTCCCCCCAGTTTGGAAAAAATTAAAAAAATTTGCAAAAAAGCAGGGTCTTGGAAAGGCTTTGGTTTTTTGGTTTTTGGTTTTTTTGGTTTTTAAAAAAAACCAAAAAATTGAAAAATCTCTGGTTTTTTTATTTTTTTGGTTTTTTTCCAAAATCATTGGGAAACTGTTTTTTCACATTAGATGATGTTCTAGGCATGTATTGGTGTCTATCTAAATCAACAAAACAATTAATTTAGTTGAATTGACTTCATTACAAAGTAGAAAAAAGTCGTATTTTTATGATACATTTCGCACTCAAAAGATGTAATATAAATCAATCGATATCCTTTGTTTCTATCTTGCAACCACAAATTTAGTATATGAGACAACTTTGTTATAATTTGCTCACAAAAAAGTATGGATGCGAAATCTTTCATGGAGTGTACTTTGACTATATGGGGCGACATCCATTGATCCATATCATCATCAAAATGTTATAAAATATGATTGTGTTTAATATCCTGAATCTATTGTTACGGTAAGCTTTTTAATTTTCTTAACTCGAAATTTCAAAATATAAATGAGACAACAATAATAAAATTTTATACAGATCAGTTAAGCATACTGTAGGTTAACAAAGAGAAGAGCTTTTGAATGGGTTCATTTTTATGGGACTTGACGTCGCTACTAAGTAGAAAAAATGGTACAAAAATATGTATCTATCACGCAAGTGAGAATTGTATATATATAATAAGACCCATTTGCTGTAGTTATAGCTCGCAGACAGGTTTGAAAAGCAAAAATTTGGAAACATCTGAAATATCTATGTGTGACCCTCAACTTCAGTTTGTAATAATAATAACATATGTAATAATCTATCAATTTAAAACCCTCTTATCGAAAACGGTATGCCTAAAAATTGTGTCATTTCAACTTCTCTGTGCATATGTATATATGTGATGCATTGTTACAATTCTGCAGTTGATTTCTTTTGAGTTTTGATTACGTACATTGTGTATTGTATATTTCTCTTCATTCGTAATTTTTCTTCTTTTCCTTGAATTTGCCCCTTACATATCGCATGCTCTGTTCCATTATTACTTTTCTTGTGTTCTTCACTCATAGTTCCTGTTTCATGTGCCCACTATTACTGTATTTCTATTGCTAAATAGGGATTTCCTACAGCATAAAATAATGACACTTCTGATAAGATTAATACTTCTAGCTGCCATTTTACGGCTCCCTAACTAGTCTTAGATGATACAGGGAGCTTCCAGCACTTTTTTACATAGTTATTTTGATGTACCAAACATTCTAAAGAATTAAACCAGAAAAAAAACCATGGAAAAACCAAAAAAACCATAAAAAACCCAAGAAGTCGAAATTTCAAAAGTTTGGTTTTTGCCAACCCTGCAAAAAAGTGTATGTTTTTTGGCTTTTTTGGGAAAATTTTCGACTCTTTTCGACCCCCCCCCCCCCCCCCAAAAAAAAAAATTTCGGATTTGCCCTCCCCCCCCAACTGTTCGGACCTCTTACAGGTATGATCATAACTGTAATTGTTTTTCGACACTTAGCTTCCATACCTGTAGTAAGACCTCCGACCAGTTGGGGGGGGGGGTCGGCTGGACAACCCAGGGTTAGCTTAAGTGTTTATGAGCTTTTTAAAGCATTCTGATAATCATTCTGATCATATATCTCAAAAATTAGATTTATATTTTGTGTTCATAATCGTAATTTCTAGAAATTTATAATTCGAAAAATTTTAAAACCATATTTGTTCGTAACCTTTCATAAATTTTGCCGAAAAGCTATGAGTCTGTACAAATTTTCCAAAATACTTCTGTGAAGCTTTTCAATTGAATTTACGTTAAGAAAGGAACAAGCGCTTCAAAAAGTTTAGAAATTTGACGTGTTGATCTTTCTCAAAAAATAAATGAAGGAAAAAATGCGAATCTTCATTAAATATAAAGATGTAATTCAAGATTGCCAATTAAACATGAAATAATACGTTTAAAACGATGATAACTATTAAAGATTAAATGGTAAGTGAAGGTAGACATGCTAAAAGCCGTGCCTAAGCTTGGTAATAAATAATAGTGATTATAAAAGTTATAAATTTTGAGATTTTGACCTCCTAAAATGCACCAAAATGCATCTTTTCAATATGAAAACCCCAAATTTTTCTTCCACATTTATGGAGAGACCTCAAAAAAATTTTCCACATTCCAGATTTTTTCCCACGTTATAGTGCAAATGTTGAAAAAAAACAGCGCGCTGAAGCGCACTTTGTTGAAGAAGATCAAAAGAAGTTTTCAGTAGTTTCCGATAAAGTTAAGTCTACCGTTTTCTCACTAAAGTAGACTTTTGAAATTCAAGAATGGCGAAAATTTAGAAACTTTTCCAAAAAACATCAATAAATAATCATTTTTTAATGGGAAATCTGTCTAAATAGAGTAAAGTGACGCGATATCGTAATTCATTTTGAATGGTATTTGCATTTTAAGAAAATTCTCTTGATAATTATCGCGCTCAAAATCGACATCTTATTCCGATAGTTTTTGACTAAATATAGTTTTATTTTATAACATTGCTTCTCTGTTGCAGATAAACATCCGAGAACTCGTCATCCACACGTAGGTCGATTGCCCAATCGGGGCCGTCAAATCGCTCAGGTTATCCGTAGTTCTTCGCTCCACAATGTAAACAAGCAATTTTTAGATAACGTTCGTTTGGAAAAACATGATCCGGTCTCTTCAAAGGCGTCCGATGCTTCGTAAGTTTGTTTTTTCACAAAGGAATCATTTGCTTATTCCGTCGCGGATGTGGAAAATGTGATTCTTTGATTTTATTTCCGACCAAAAGTCCTGTCACAACGCCATGAACAGCAAATTATGATTTCGTCATAACCTGTAGTTTGGGCGGATAACTTTTGAGACAAAAATGCTTTTTTACCCAAATTTGGGTTGACCCCCAACCAGTCGGACCTCTTAGAAACACGAATTTCTTCCGAAGAATGCAAATGTCTTGTTATATCAAACTTCGAAAAACGATTTGTCCTTAATTCTTCATCGTAAACAAGTTATTTATTTGCAGGTCGAAAATAAAAAATTTAATGCGAGAAATCTACGACGTCAAACACGAAATCAAACAACTCAAGTGCAAGGTAAAAACCTAGAAAATTCTCAACTTCTTATTTATTTTGGAATGTTTTTAGACTTGTCGGACTGAAAATTCTAAAGATGTCACGAAGCGCGATTGCCAATGCTCAAAATTAAACGATGCTCAATTGGAGATCGAATCGTTGAAGAGGCGAGTAAGATTCGATTTTACTTATATTGGTCAGAAATCAGAATGTGCAGATTGCAGAGTGCATATAGTGGTTTTTTAAGATTGCAGGATTTGAAGAAGAAAACCGAAGATTAAACGAAAATTTGGATAAATTGAGAACGCATTCCAATAAAGTAAATAAAATCTATGTAGACAGTCTTTCTTCAAACAAAAATACTATTCGGAAATTCTTGTTGCGTTCTGTACCTGTTATTATTTTGAACTTTTTGTACTTCCTTTCTTAGCTTAATTTTTCCGAATGTTCAATCAAATCGTCGTGCCAATCTTTTTCTGAGTAGTTGATCTGTTGAGCCTATCAGCTCGAAAAAATCGAAATTCGCTCTCCTTTTCAGGTAGATTTTTTTGCTCTCCGTGCAATTAAAAATGATAATTTTCCTTGGAAATAAAATTCCTAATCCACTTTTAGAGCACCCACACAACAAAATTATCATTATCGAAATCGTATTGCTCTTTTCAGGAAACGAGTTCAAAAGATGATATACGAAGAATAAAAACGGTATTGACTTTGTGAACGTTACTCTAAGTAATAAACACTATTTTTTCTAATTTCCCAGGAAAACGAAGATCTCAAAGAAAAGTTGTCGAACGCCGAAACGAATCTTTTACGTTGCGAAAACCTATATAACAAGAATGCGAAAGAAAAATCAGATCTACATCAAGCTTTGACGGATTTGAAGCTGAAGAGTAAACTAGAATTACAAAGCAAATTAAAACCACATTTTGGCTCTGAAAATATTATTCTCGTCATGGAAATTTCTAGGCCTCCAGCTGGTTTCATTTGATAATTGCCGAATCAAATTCTATGTATAAGAATTGGGAATTTTATTTGCTTAGACGAACAATTATCGCGAGAAATCGAATCTATCAAGCGCTCTCATCAAAGCCAAAGCGATGACCTGTCAAACTTTCGGCCGTTGAAATGGCGCAGCGATCGGGATTTATACGCTAGTAGTGTAAAATTAGGTGTCAAAGGGGACTTCAGGACCAGCGGCGGCGGAGGTGTTGGTCGAATCACCAATCCTTATTGTCCTGTCTGCCGTAACACGAAACGTGACAAAAGTCGAATAAAAGATAGAGTAAGAATCGGTTGTGGATATAATTAATGTACAAAATCATTGTTTCCGACGCAAGGTGTTTCTGTTTCAAACGATCATTTTCGTAGAATTTTCATCCTCTAATGAAATTATGCGATTTTCAAATCACGAGTAACGTGCTGAGATTTTTGTATCATACCTGTAACATTTTTGTATGATACCTGTAAGAGATCCGATCATTTGGCCGAGGGTACCAAAATTCCCAGAATTTGGGGTCCCCATTAAACCGAAAAAAGCCGAAAATTTCCCCCAAAAAGGCCAAACAAGCTACTCTGCTTTTTTTAACACTTGAAACATTTCGGGGGGGCATGCCCCCCCACAACCTCCCAGCCTACAAGCCTGAACTTAACTGGCTCGAAGCGCCGGAAAATTTAGAGTTTGATAATCCAAAATGCGTTTTTTATCTATATGTCGTCTGCTAATAATTGAAACTTGACCCGAATCATTTTGACTTTGATGATTCTGGACCCTAGTTCAAAATTTTGGCAATATCGTTGCCGAGTCCTAGTCCTGAAAAATACCGTTCAATATCTAATTTCAGTTTCGGGTCCTAGAGCTTGGTTTAATCTTAATGATCACGGTTGATAGGAAACTCATATTTATTTCATTTTTGAATTATCTCTTCTGCACGTCTAGAATTTGGTCTAAAATAATACAATTATGCGGAAAACTACATCTGATACAGCATGAGGAAAACTTAAAATTACTCACTATGCTTATGAACGGATCTCGTGTATTCACTAATTCAGAGCTGTTCAAACCTACCGGAATTCGGAATTTTATAATCGTAGAATATTAGATTTGGAAGACCGATTGCACGTAGGATTATTTCACTATTCACCATACCTGTTATTGGGGGACCCTCCAACTTGGCTAACCCTATACCCAACCCCTCCCCAAACTTAAAAAAATTAGAAAAAATTGGCAAAATGTGCCTTTTTTGGGAAAATTTTCGACTTTTTATCGACCCCGCCCCCAAAATTTCGGGTTTACCCCCCCCCCTCCCCCAACTGGTCGGATCTCTTACAGGTATGCTATTCACAATGACCTTTCGATTGAATGTAAGTTTCTCACGTTTCTTGAGTAAGCTGAGATCAATCATAAGTCATTAAGTACATTTATGTTTCCTCGTGGGTGAGTAAGCAATCTTCATCAAATAATATTCCCAAAAATTTTCTTTTACTAGACTGCTCTGCTGTTTGATTTTTTGCACTCAAATCAATTTTTTCCTCCTAATTATAGGTTAGTTTTGTCAAGTCGGGCATTGATTCAGCTGTTGACAGTGGTTATACGGATAGAGTAAGTACAATTAGTTGACAAAACGTTGTTTCATTGATTTTCAATTTTAATCGTTTTGTTCTACATTTCAGGATTCTAGTCCTGAATCTGTCAAGAAAATTCCCGTAACGTTGCATCAACACGACAATCAAGAAGTTAGACGTCTAAAATCATCTTTACACAAGTTAAAAGTGGAAAACGCAGTTTTAGAAACGGAGAAATGCGGTCTGCAGCGATCGATTGATAATGTATATATTATTAATTTTTAGTCTGAAGTGTTTCTGAATCAAGCCCAAATTTTTATTTACTTTCAGTTAAAAAGCGAAATTAGTCGTTTAACGATCGAAAATTCGTCGTTGAAACAACGCGCACCGGACGCACATTGCCAATGCCGAACCGATTTTCCGAAGAGAATAAAAAGTACGAAGACTACAACCATTAACGACAGAAGAATTTTGGACGAAAACGAAGAATTGAGGAAGAAAAACCGTGACTTACAATTGGAAATAGAGGTGAAAACTAGTTTAATACTATGAATTATTATTCCAGCTTAGCTTAGTACATACATGTATAAATTTCCAGAAATTCCTATGTTTTCTATAATTGCTTCAAATTTATGCATTTTCTTACATTTATGGTTTGTATATTGCAGCAGAATTTTCAAGTTTTGAAAATTCAAAAATAATTGATCTGAAATTGTGTCGAAAAATTAATGATCGTCGCTTGAATGTTCTTATCATGGCCAACGAAAATTTCTCTTATTTCAAAATCAGGAGTGCTATATGAGAAAAGTCACCCTGGTCTAAGGTCATCACGTACCATTGTATTCGTGACCACCTTGGAATGGCCAACTCAACATTGTACCTAAACTCAGCTGTTTTAACCCAATCTTATCTATCATAAATGCACTAAAGTTCAGTTTGGAATGGTTAATTTTGACTGGGAAGGTGTGTTAAGTGGCAAAGTTTTAACGCTTCGGGACATTTCGTTGAATGAAAATGTATTTTCGGGGCATTTGGAGATTTCTGTGTCTAAATTCACCATTTTCGATTGCTACCAATCTTCTCCAACAGAGGAGCCTGATCAGCCGACTCTTCCCGAAAAATGACTGCTAATCCCCGTAGCCTCATGAGCTGTTGCATGCATAATAGAAATTCTCGCGTGTATTTGCATGTTTTTAGCATAAAAATTATTAATTTAGAGCGTAAAACAGAAACTAGATAGAGAAAAAGCTAGATACGACGCGAATCAAAGTTTGTTATCCGGTCAAAAGCTAAAGGTAAAAAATCTGTCATTCTTTCTCGCTATTTTTTGGTTCAATTTTTACATCATCGTATATTTCAGCTCGAACAAGATAACGCGTCGTATCGTCAGAAAATTGACGATTTAAATTTTCGATTAAATCAAATTAAACCGACGAATAGCCAACCGGACCTATCGAAAAGTTTAGAAAGTTTCATGAAAGATTTGAAATTCAATCTTAAAAAGTAAGTGCAAGTGAACTCCAATAGATTGTTACCGATGTATAATCAATTCATATATTTTGTAGCGATGATATCGATAACCTGAAGTATGCGATAGAAGAATTAAAAAATAAAATCGTAAAGTTGGACCACGATAAAGGAGATTATCATAGGCAGATAGGTTATAATTTAAATAATCGGAAATTTTTGGTTATTATGTATTTTTGATGAATAATGGAGACCTAGCGGTATCGAAAATTGAAGCACGTCTGTTGAGTTGTATTTCAGTTTTTAAGCTGTTGTTAATTTTTTATCATATTTTCAAAAGATTGTCTATTGATTCTAAGGCTTGAAATCGGACGAATTCAAAACTTAATCAATAAATTTGTCTGAAAATCAAGTTTATCATAAATTCGTTCTTAATCAATCATTGATAATGAATTTTTCCATGTACTAGATGATTTAAATCGACTTCTGGAATCTAGTCGAAGAGAAAATCATTCATTGAGCGTCAAATTGAACGAAATTTTGGAACAACAGAAATTGGAAAATTCAGATTATGAACAAATGATTAGTAGAAAAGTGAACCGTATGAACGATCTGTCTATGAATATTAGTAAAAGTTTCTCATTTTTATAGGACCAAGATATTTCCCGATTGAAAATCGTTATTCGAGATTTGGAAAATGAATACGAGTAAGAAAAAATTCTAAATTTGCGTACATACATATTATGCCTTTTGTTTGAAATTAATCTCAGGAAATTTCGAAAATGCCTTTTCGAGCAAGAATCGAATTTTTCCAATCTACAACAGGAACTCGCCGCTTGTAAAAATACTCTGGAACACTGCCAATCTTCAAAAAATCGTCTAAACGACGATTATCTGAAATGTAAATTCAAATTAGACGAAACTAACGACCATAATCAGGTGAAAATATTTTCAAGTTCCAAACACATAAATTCGTTTTTGAAAATTGGTTTGATCCAACTTTTGATGGGCACGTAATTTTGTCTTCTTCATTGAATTCCGATTTATGTATGTATCAAGTCTTCAGGTTTTGACTAGAGAATTGCAAGCGTGCCTGGATGAACAAGAAAAACAAAAGCGCATTTTCAACGACGAAATGTTAACACTAAAGAAGCTTCTGGACGATAAGGTTCGGTTTGAGAATTAATTCTACTTTATTGTGATTAATTTGAATTTTGTACATTTCCAGGAAAAAGAGCGGGACGACATGTTCAAACGGTATAAAGAAATTTCTATCGAATTAAAACGATCGCAGATCGAAAGCGTTTCTAACGAAGATAAAGTAACGTTTTCAATCCACCGAAAATTAAGGAAAAAGGTAAATCAATTTTTTGTTGCATTCAGCAAAAATTAGAAGCCAATTCCAGATATTACGAGTTACAAAAGGCGAAAGATGAAGCCGAAAATGCACGATTAGAGAACGAGAAAGTAGGACTCTTTACAGATTTTAGCTATCGTTTTTTAAATGGTTAATTTTTTTTAATAATTTCGCTTTCTCCACCCAGGTTTTTGAAATTTTATACCAGCTTATTAAAATTGTAAATTTTATTATTGATACTGTGATTATATTATATAGAATTTTGGAAAATTGCACGTCAAAATAGTAGAAACAATACTATAAGTAAGTATTGGAAGAGCCACTTTTAAGATTGAATTTTTTGTTCGAATTTAATTGCCATGTCTTTTTGATCTTTAATTTAATTTTTATTCCGTTTCGAATCAGTTGCAACGCGATAGATCATTATTACGCGATCAATTAAGCAAATGCGAACGACAGCTGGATCGTCTACAAATTAATCTTCAAGAATGTTCGGAAGAGAACGAAAATTTGAAAAGAGATCTACATGAAACGCGCCAGAAATTGGTGAAAATTGATACGCTCAAACTCGATCTGGTGCAAGAAATTTCGGCCAAAGAATGCGATATTCAAAAGGTTAAAAAACCTAAAAAATCTTTCCTTTTGGACTTGGAAACGTTTTGTCATTAAGACTTGCCACCTCATTTATGATTCCTAATTTTTTCCGAATTGAAACATATCTTTTTGATTTTTGTTTAAAAATGAAACTGACTGACTTGCCAATTGCAGCACCATGTTTTAATGAATATTGTCTTTTTCATTCAGTTGAGGCAAAAATTGGACGAACAAGGTCGCGATTTGCAAGTTTATCAATTAGAATTAGAGAAAGAACACGGTAACGTAATTTCGATCGATCAAGATTTACAATCGGCCCGCGATTCGCAATACAAAGCCGAAATTGATGCTCAAAAACGTCGCGACGAATTGAAACAACAACGAGAAAAGGTTAAAGAATACGAAATTAAACTGTAAGTGTCTACTTCTTTGTTTTTTCTTTTTGAAGCCTCATTTTAAAGTTCCTTGGCTCCAGTTCTCGAGGATATCTGTACATCTCACTTATGATGCCCTCAGAAATCGAAAAAGTGATTATGGTCCATTAAATTTAGAATGATAACCTATAGCAAAGATAAGTAAGTTCAATTCCATACGCAATTCTCAATTAGCAGAAAATTTTATACTGTAGGAAAACGCTAAATTTCATCATGAGAATGGGAAAGGGTCGATACCTGCTGTTGTGTTTGCTGCTCACCGACAAAAAATTCATTTATTGATAACAGTCATGAGCCAAGAATTCTAGGCACGTGATTAAAATGAAATATTGAGAGCTTTTTTCGAACCTAACATGCGATCAAATTCTTACTGATATTTCAAGTTTTTGATTCTCCGCTTTGTTAATTGTAGTTCTCTATTTGATCTTGGCGATCGATTTTTAAAGCTTCTTATGTCTATTCAATTTTTGTTGTTCCAAGAATTTCCTCTCAATAAGTTGTAATCTTTATCAATATAGATTCTCTGTACACAATTCGTGACTTGATCCAGATTCATCTTGTAGTTTCTAAAACCGGAATAAAATAGGTTCAACGGGTCCTATCCGTATATTTATTTTTTGTAGCTTTTCCTCTGTTTTTAGTGAATTCCAAGGCGAAGATTTAAAAAGACTGCGGTCGAAATTGTCGAACGCCGAGTGCGAAATCAAAAAGTTGAAAGCTTTGATCGCGAATTATGAAGAACAGTCGTCCGGTTGTTCTTGAATATTCCAGTTTGTTGTTGATTTTTATTTACTTATTTATTGATCTCCAATTTTTACTGCCCGATCACACACATTAATATCTCACTTGAATTCGGAGCCGCAATATTGACCCATCATTGCCTCGGATTTATCGCAATTTTATTTTTTTCTCTTTTATATTGTGATGATTTTAGGTTTTTGCGTATTTTAATATGGACGTGTCGTTTTATATCAACCGGATGAGTCGAATATTAAAAATCTGTTCCGTTTTGTATAACCTATATTAGTCATGAGGTCTGTTTTGATAAAGTGTGCTATAATGCTGCAGCTGACGTTCATCTGGTGTGTAGTTACATGTAAAAGGTTATTTATAATTGTTGTTCTCGACGGAACAAAACGGACCGACGGTAACCACCAACCGAACTACGTTCCGTCAATTGCATTCCGTTCCGTCGGAAGAGGTAAGTATAAATGGCCTTCAACAAGGGAGGGAGCAAATGCAAAAAAACCGAATTTTGATAAAATGCATGTTCAAGTCCCACAAGGATCATGGTTTCAGCCGTAAATAACGAAATCAATGTGATTCGCAAAAGAGCGAAATATATCTAATGTGTGTTTAGAGAAAGAATGATAGACAGAACATGAGACATTGAAAACAAGAAGGAAAATGGTTGATAAAAGAAAAAACAGAAAAGAAAAAGAATGAAGCAATTATTTGTAAAAAAACAGAACAATGGAACACAAGGAGCGAAAAGCAGAACAGAAACAAACAACATAACTTTCGAAAAATGCAAAAAGTCAAGTGAAATACAAATATTTCAGCCAATAATTTTTGAGTTCACAAACTAATTATAAGGCTGCAGAGAAAAAATAACAATTTTTTTCAAGTATAAAGAAGACGTGAGAAATAGTTATAATTAATTCTAGTGACGAATCAAAATCAGTATGGTATCAAAATATTAAAAACTGATTTTGATATTCAAGCAGTTTGATACTGGTATTCATAAACATTTTTGATATTGATAGTTGGTACTACTAAAACGTATGATACATCAAACTTGGACATTTTCAATCACACACTAACCGTCGATTTTGATTTATATGTGGGTTCTCTGATTTTCTCAGCAAACCGCATCCTAAATACTTGTATCGGAGGTTAATATTCCGTTTTTTCGTTCTCGTTTTTTGGACACCCTGTACACTTTCAATTAGATTTGTTCATTGAAAATCGCTTTTCTAGGTGAGCTTGCATTTGAATTTCGGCGCTTATGAAGACACCTCTTTGTGGTAGCAGTGCCAAAAAATTTGACTTTTTTCACACTTTTTCATTAATATTGATCATTTTTAGCCAAAAACTGACATTTTCCTAAGTTTTAATCTGATAAAATGTAATTGAATTTGTAGTGAAAAGACCCATCAAAAAAATCAGCCATCATATAGATCATATAGGAACCCCCATACGTTTGTTTGGAAAAAACTGGAAAATTGTGATTTTTCGATAGAAAAATGGTCTTTTTTGAACAAAAAACGGCCAAAAATGTCGATTTTTTTTTATAAAATTTTTTACGGTTGTTCAGACAAAAATTGGTATTTTCTGAACCGTTTTTCAGCTTTTTGGCGTAAAATTGAAATTTTTCCATCTTAGATGAATTCGAAAATTTTGATTTTGGACAGTCGACTACACCGTCCCAAAAATCGCTCGCTCAACACCAGTGTTCGGAATTCTATTGCTTGTATGGTCCGATACGGTCAGGGGCTCAACTCATCTGCTCTTATTTCCCTGAGTTCTATACTGTCGGCCCAAGGGGATCACATGGTAACGTGATAGCTATTGGATAACATATTCTGCGTGAAACTCACTCCAATTCAAAGTATTTATAACTAGTGTAGTTTACCACTTCGGCGCAGACATTAGAACGCAGACCGTAAGAATCAGACTGACGCAGACTTTACATAGGAAGCAGACATCAGGACGCAGACATTGAGGCGGTTGGCTTAGTTTAATGATACTATTTCGGTCTTTAGAGAGCTCATTGTGTGCTGATTCCTGGACTTCCGGATTTATTTACCTTTATATATTTTGCATCGCGTCCTAATCTGCGTCCTAATATCACGCAATCTTAGTGACATGTACCACTCAAAGTACTGTAAATTTACTGCAAATAATAAAGCGTTTCCTTGCAGAAACCCTGTCATACTTTTCTATGTATAATTTCAACTTCTTCATTGTAGCAAAACTTCGAATTCTTTAAGGCGATGCCTAAATTGGCTCCAAATTCTCTTCTAACTTTCTTATTCCTGTCATTGGATCACTGTCCAAAGTCCGATACAAGCTGTTCTTTCTCTTCACGTCACCCATGAAACCTCATAACATTCTTGGAGTTGGATGCTCAATAGAGGAATTGTCAGTCAGTCTTACGTACCGAATCACTATCCAATATAGATCGTCTTGTTTGATACATAAAATCTTAACGCCGCCTGCACGAATCAAGTCTCCCAACTTTTAATGCTAAAGTTACAGTAGTCGGATTTGTTAACCTTACATTTAGATGTCCAAATCAAACCCATAACTTCTAACCCATATATAAAAATTTCGAATTTTCACTGCTTTAGATGAATTTCTTTATCCGAATCGTGGGAAAAAGCATAATTCAATCATTAATTGAATGCCCTGGAGCGACAGGGTGTTATGTGCCATTGTTCTTATGGTTACATAACACTTTGTTATCCAAGGTATTCAATTCTTATTCATAAATCAAAGTCTGCACACTCCTTAACGTCTGGGGGCCACTATAACCAACCTATTCATGTAGCGGCCGCCGTCTGATCATTATCAGATCGACGATTACTCGGACGTTGCCAAATTCTTCACGACCTTAGATGTCAAGGCAGGATACTGGCAAGTTATATATATATCCCTCAATGATTCCCGAGACAAAATTAATCTTCTTATATTTGGACAATAAATATTTGACATGTGACGAAAAGAACCGAGATTTTCATGGTGTTTTGAGCTACCATACAGTAGGCTAGATGTGATGTAATTGGAGGAGGTGTGAATGAAGTGAATTAAAATTTCATCTGATCGATGCACACGATCAAAACTTGTGGTACAAAAAGTTCAGGGATATTTTCTGATTTGAATTTTAAGCCCGTGAAGATGATGTTTCAGTTTCAACAGATCATGGAAAATACTAGTTCGAAGTTTGTTCAATGTTATGTTCAAGTTTTTGAAGGCTATCCATTAGTGGTATCCAGAATTAGTTCTCTAACCACGGCGTATTTGAAATAATGTGACATCCAAACCGTTCCAAGAATGGTCTGTCCCTGGCAAGATGCGCACGGTTCATTATGGATACCTGAAACTTTAAACCCCAAATTAAATGCGTATGTTTCCCAAGTATCCACCAAGCTTCAGTCCATATGTCCAAAAATAGTCATCTGGCTTGGGAAATGAAATCATTTTTCCAAGATTTTTATCATCGGTTCAATATGCTCTTTCAAAGTACTTTAAATTTTCAAGTCGGAAAATTTCGATCATTCGACTGTATATTTTGGTATTACATGTTATTGCAGCGACGACCACTATTATTTGGGGAAAGAAAAACTTATTTTCCTTAAAAGGATTTTTCTAAACAAAAATTTTGAAATAAATCTTTAATGCTTGAACTTCTAATCTAAAATTTTCAAAATGTTCGGAACACGCCTCATAGAAAAATGGAGTTTTTTGGGCCGAAATCGGTTTCAGATTTAAGGCAGATTCATACTTCGTCCGGCATCCGGCATCTGAAAAAAGTCTATTTTTAGATTTTTCATCCGGCAAATCGTCCGGCAATCCGGTACCGGATGACGTCATTTTTTTCCTTTTCCCACGCTGACGTCTCATTTTTTTGCCGGAAGACTGGAATTTTGCCGGATGGGAAGAGTAGAAACAGTTTGTACTTTTCCGGATGCCGGAAAGCATATTTTGTATGTAATTTCAATTGAAGCGCGTGTTTGATTGATTTTTGCATATACAATGTATGCAAGAGATATCGATTTTTTTAGTTGACAAATTTTTTTGTTTTTATGCTGAGTATTTTGTATGTTTTTTTCGTTCTTGAAAGCATATATATGTGCAGGATAGTCATGTAAAGAATTTTTTCTAGACGTAATTATAGTTTAGTCACGCCTATGGAAGACTGACAAATTTGACAAATTTCTCTTCAATAAGTAGTACAAAGTTTTCTTCGTCTGACATCGTAATAATTACGAGTAGACCTGGAAAATAATATTATATATATTTTCCATACGCAATTTCTCCCGAAACAAAATACTTCACAGATTTCAAAGCATTCTAACATAGTGAAAGCAAGAATAAATTGTCATCCGGCATTTCCGGCGCCGGAAGAAGTATGAATTGCCATCTCATCCGGCAACTTGCTGGAAGCCAATTTGCCGGATGCCGGAAACCAAATTGCCGGATGCCGGACACTGAATGCCAGAAGCTAAAAATAGCTTGCCGGATGCCGGATGCCGGATGCCGGACCAAGTATGAATCTGCCTTTACTCTCAGAGAAGTGTTCGAATAATGCGCTCCGAGAAATCATCTAGTGGAATGTCGACCGGGTGGAAAAAACCGTGATATTTTGATCTCTTTTTCGATTATGGACGCTTTTGTTGAAGGTGTGAAGACTGTCTTCGAAAATCCACTTCTGAAGGTTTTCGCATTTCGGCAGCTGATACATATTGAGTTACCATCCAGTACAGAATAAACTGCACATTTTCAACACATTGACAAGGTAGCTGACAGTCATGATTAGAATTCTTCTCCTAGAGTGTGTTTTGCACGATTCAAAACGTGGCTGCAGGGAATTTTCTAAATCTACTTCCGATTCAGAATAAAATCTTGAATTTTTAATTTTTTAAATTCCAACGATGTCATTCAGTTGTCTATAGCAGCAGGAACGTAGATTCAGGGTCGCCAATACTGGACTTGTCTAAAAAAATCTGCGGCGTATGTGAAAATTTTTTGTCGAAACAAGGCTGATTACCAGGCTTTGTATGGGTCCAATCTAGGTAAATCGACTTTTAGCTTTGAACTTTTAGCTTACCTATCGATTGATTTATGTTTATAGAATGTTTCGAAATCTTAAAAATGACAAAAGTACACAAAGTAAATACAAGAAAAATTCAGTGTAGAATTAGAATTTTTCATGCAAAAATTGTTGAAGGATACCTTGTACAAACAAAGAGCCAAAGTCCTACATGGTACAGAATGCAGAAAAGAGCGAACTCTCGACTTTCCTTTTGGTGCTCTCATGCTTTTTTATTAGGCATTATTTTATACACATCCGCCATCTTTCTATTAAATTGGACTAGAGAAGTTTTTGGAATTCTTGGAAGTATATAGATAGCAAACTATCAAATTGGTCTCATAATTCGAATTCTAGTTTCTAGAGATTTTCGACGAATAGTCGTCGTGTTAAAAAATTATTTACACACATATTTGTCTAGAAATTATGCGAAAGTTGTGGTCACATCTGAAACTTGAAAAAATCCTACAAATAAAACGCATTCCATGGTTTTGTGTTTTGGTAATACTTTCGTGAACAGTAGACATACAGCCTCCAGAGAATGAAGCATATAGGACATGTCGTTTGCTAGATGGACGTGTGTTTTGTATATGAAATGACCACCACCATTGTTATTGTTCCTTATCTCCGCTTTGTCCAGTACCCCTGTCTAGCCGTTATATGCATGTTCTCAGTTGCATTGTGAGTTCCTGTTTTTAGGCAGATTGCCTGTATATTTTCGCAAATTATCTCGTTATTTTCGTCAAACGTCGATCGATCGGATTTCAATTTCTTCCAACGAATAAAAAATGGACGAATTGAAATTTAAAAATATGAAGCCCAATCCATTACTCAAAGCGAATATTCTATCGAAATTGACTCTTTGGTAAGTCAGCACGGATTTTATTCCATAGCTTGATAGTGATTTTTAAGCTGATTCTCGTTTTCTAGTAGGAACCTTGTAGTAGAACATCTCTTTCTGTGATTATATCGATTAGTAGTGTAGACGTGACACTGAAAAAATCACTTGCAAAAACTTGGCCCTGAGACGAACGCTTTTTCAGGTAAAGAAAATTTATCATCAAAGTAACAATTTTTCATGTTGAACTTTTTTCAAACGTATGTGATCAAAGAAAAAAGGTGTTTCATTTTGACGTCCCCAATAAAATCCCGAAAAAGCTCTAAATAATTTGTTGTAGAATCAAGATCAGCGTTTCTTCAATGCGGCTTTAAAGCTTGACAGGTTTGACCACGCTGGAAACGTACCAAAAATATTAATTTCGATTTGAAGATTAATTGTACAGGGTGTTCCGAAAAAACAGCCAGCGGAAAAATGCTGCTTTGTCAGAGCAGACCTGCACCCAGTTCCACAATGCGCACTTTGGCGTGAAAGTGCCCTTTGTTTAGCAAAGTGCACTTTGTCGTAGTCGAGTTCCACAAATTTTCAAAGGGACCTTTACTAAAAGGGCACTTTGCAAAGTTCCCTTTGGAAAAGGGAATTTTTAAAGTTTTAGTTCCACAATGAACCCTTTGATAAAAGGGACACTTTTCAAAGTGAAAGTAAAGGGAAAGTTTCAAAGGGAGGGGGGAGGTCTCTTTGGGATTAAAGTGAGAAATTTTTATGCGTTTTTTTGACGAAATCGTGTAATTCCTCCCTAAGTTGTTTCCCTAATTAAATCAAAACCTTATAATTTAGGATTATTTTATCAGTCGAAAGTTTTTAGATGTAAAATTTTAGACGTAGATTTTTTAGACGTATCGTCTATAAAATTATAATTTCATTTGTTTTAAACTTCGACGACTAACAAAACCTATAATTTAATTTTCAAAAAGGCGGCGACGCCTACAATTTTTAAATTACATCTCGCTCAAGAAATATCCTAATTAGAAAAAATCGAGATTTTTTTAAACAGCGATTGGCACAATTATTACAACCCCTAACAGAACGCAAGCTCTATTTTGCTAAATATATATCGCTAGCCAGCACAAACTAAGTGAGATTTAAGTCGATGATGACCCCAAAGTGAGAATTTAATTATATCGTAAATAAACATGTTCTAATATAGAAAGTGCCCTTTGCAAAGTGCCCTTCGCAAAGTGTTGGTTGCAGTCTCAATGATGGAACTCCTTTGCAAAGGGTACTTTTGGTAGGGCACTTTTGAAAGTGCACTTTGTCGCAAAAAAACCCTTTCACTTTAGCAAAGTGCCCTTTGCCAAAGGGCTTGTTTGTGGAACTGGGCCCTGAGGTTCAGGGGCCGCTTTCATCAAAGAGATTTAGGCTCCAGCTGAGCTGCAGCTTAAGCTGTAGCTATTAATGTTATAATATACAGATATAAGCTACAGCACAGCTGCAACTTAATTTTCTCGATGTGTTTTGTGTGAATGAGTTAAGCTGCAGCTGAGCTCTTAACGACAGTAGTATAACATATAGAGTTTAGCTACAGATTAAGCTGCAGCTCAGGTGGAGCTTAAGTCTCTGTGATGAAACTGGCTCCCGGTCTTTCGCGTCCCATAAGAAAACTATTCCACTGACATGCCAAAGCATGGCCGAAATTCACAAACTATTCTTTATAGCTCAATAAATATCGATTAATTTTTGGGGATTTTTGTGGGTTGTTTTTGCGACAGATTTTCGAAAAGCCGACAAATTTAACCGAAAATGCAGATGAAGAGTTCAGTTCCAAATAAAAAAATAACTCAATGAGATCATTATTTATGCCGATACCGGTGTTTTCATCCATATTTTTGGCTGCGATTCATCTGTGCTCATGTACTCGTATTTTTGAAATGGTCACGGTACAACTTCTGTGCCAAATTACTTGCAGTGCTCATTGATACTATTCGGGAAAGTGTTCCTTGCATATCTTTTGATGATCATTTTTTTCATCTGAATTTGATTTACTTATCTCTAGTAATACTACTAGAAGCCAGAAAAAATATCACCATGAATGATTGTATAAAATTTCTGTAAAATACCTGATTTTTCGGTATTTTCAATTTGTATCGTTGATCAACCAGAAAAAGTTTGTCAAACATTTTCTCATTAATAACTCATTCACCATTAGAACGCTTTTTCAGGGTCAGGTAAAACCCGGTAACGTATACTGTAAAGTACGTTTGACCTAAAAATTTATGGCGCAAAACGCAAGTCAGTTCCACTGAATTCAGCTGAGGCGAAACGGGTTCTCCGAACTTCGGTCCAGCAAGTTTCAGCTCCATCTTTTACCGGTCTATCTCGGTTATGTATCCGGGTTTCTATACTCAGGCAATTTTTCACTTATCCTAATTCTGAATTCAGTTGCCGAAAAAAGCGGGCTAAATTAGATTATGCACGAGAACGACCCGATAGGAAATGCTACTGTCACATTTTTTTGATCGCTCATTATTTCCCGTATATATATATATATATATATATATATATGTACATATCAAAACTTCCCTGAAACTTCAGCAGAAAGCATTGATTTGATACGTAGGAAAGAAAATAGTCCAGAATTTCTCATGCAAATGGTAACTTATTCTTGGTGATCGGAACGTTTTGTGCTTATACTGAGTGAGCCAAAAAAGGCGACCGGTAAGTACTGACTTTTGTAGCTTTCAAACGGGTGAAGCTTGCAGTTTCCTGTCGTCGATAGATAAAACATCTCGCATAAAATATAGAAGTTTCAGCCAGATTTCTCGAATATTGACTGATTACAAACAAAAATACTAAACGTTAATTTTTTTCCTAATAAATATTTAAAAAATTGACAAAATCAACATGTTTTACAGCAGAAAGGCACAATAGATCCAATCATAAGAACCATATAACAAACTAAAAAATAGCCGTTTCAGTGTGTCCTACTTTCTGTTTCACCATTAATTTTAATCGTTTTTCGATCTGGTCAATGACAGAATTGATTTTGCTTTAATTTTGCTTTTCTCCAATTTCATAACAAAAGCTTTTGATTTTGGTGGAATTTTGCCCATATTAAGTTTCTGACTTTAAATTACGTGTAACTAATAAATCTTGGTCATTTTTAAAGTATTATTGTGTGTAAACGGCTTTACAAAGCGCTTTTTCACAATAGGACAACTTTTACTTTGATTTCACAACTTTTACTTTTTGAAAAAATGACCACTTTTACTAAATTTCTGTTTGTACAGTAACCGTAAACGCTAGCAGCATAAAATTTGACCCTTGTAACCAAGATAAACAGGGAATTTTAATGCAGCAGCAATCCGTATTATAAAAGCTTCATCCGTTCGAAAGTTATGGAAGTCAGTACCAGTCGCCTTTTTTGGCTCACCCTGTATTATTCACTGTCCATTAAAATTAATTAAAATCGGATAGTCTCATGAAATAACTTAACATTCGATCTTATCACGTGTAGAGCTTTAGAAAATTCTTTTTTAAATACAGTTGGATGAATGTACATAGCTTTTTTTGTGTAAACCCTGTTCTTGATACGGGCTAAAAATTGGAATTTTGTGATCATCAGGCAAACGTTGTCAGTAAATTTTTGTTGCTGGTTAACGTAACTCGGATGAAAGTTGATAAGATACATTTCCTTTGACACATTACAGTTTTAAAAGGGATGATTGAAAAGGTTTGAAAACTTTTCTGAAACATTCTTTCAGGATGTAATATCATGTATTTTGAAATTACAGCATCTGAAAGTGTATATACATATTCTCCAGGTTCATGAACCCGCTCATGCGTTTAGGCGCCAAAAGATCGCTGGAGGTGGAGGACCAGTGCGAAGTGATGCCGAACGAAGATTCTGAATATTTGACAGATGAGCTGGAGAAGTAATGTGTATCAAAATTAGCACTGCGAGAAGAATGCAAATATCACTGGAAATGTGTTAAAAATTCAAAAATGATTTTGACATTTAAACGTCTACCTTATCCAAAGTTGGGACATTGGGTCTGAAAACTAATGTGCATTTCTGATTCACTTAAGAAGATCAAAAACTAGCCAACACAAATCTTTACTATAAGGGATTTGGACCCACGGTCTTTTTGTATTTGATGTGCAATATACTGTACCATCCTCGATCAGAATTTTACCTATTTTCAAAATATCAATGTAAAATCACTAGTTTTGATGATTCGAATGTGTTTTTTTTTGACCAGCTCCTAGAAGAATCGACAAATTTCAACACAGTCAGGGCGTCCGAATTGGGATTAAAAGCAATCAACAATATTTTGTCTAGAAAATTTAATTCTAGTTTATCTCTTAGACTACTATAGCTCAGTAATGGAACGATAATAAATATAAACGATATCATTGAATCACGGAATGTACAAGTTGTGATCTCGGTTAAGGAAATACAGTATTTTTGTGCATTAAATTTTGGAGCGAAAATCTGCTATAGACTGATGGGAAACCCAAAACACTACGACTGAAAATTTGGGATACTCAAGACCGACAATATTTTCGGCTTAAGATGTAATTCAACTCAACTTACAGATGCTACGAAAAAGTGAAACACACAAACAAAAAGACCAAGGATCAACTTCATCGAGCGATCACCGATATGTTTGGAGTAGAATTTCACCTGCTCGGCCTACTGCTGCTGTTTCACGTTAGATAAAGTTAAAAGTCGAAAAAATTTGACCTTAATCGGTACCATTTTTCTAGGAATTTTTAAGGATTTTGCAGCCGTTCTTCTTAGGTCGCTTGATAAGATATTTCAAATATTGCTCGACAACTACAGTGTTCGAAGCGTACGTTTACGCGGCGGGTGTTTCAATTACGGCTCTATTGCTTACTGTAACTCACAACTATCCTTATATACATCAGATCAATCTGATCAGCATGCGTCTCACAGTTGCCTTGAATGGACTGATTTATAAGAAAGTGAGAATGTCACGTCATATACCCGTATTCTTACATGTACAGCATCGAAATTTGGTGGGGGTTAGATCCAATTTTTTTCAAAAGTGCTCAGAACCCGGACAAAATTGATCAGAATGCTTCAAAGCTCCGTTTTTAGATTTTTCTCTATGTACTCCTTCAGTTCCAACAAAAAAATAAACCTTTTTTTATAATTTTGAGCATTTTTACATGCAATTTCCAAGTCTTTATATGATCAAGTCCTCAAAGAATTCAAAAAATCATATTTATTTGGGAAAATTTTACTTCTACCTTTCATAGCATAAAAATAAAAAATTCAAATTCCATTTTTCCGCCCAATGTCAGGACCCTAGCAAATCCCCCCCCCCAATAACATGTATTGTAATATCTTTTCATTCTCTCATCTGTATTGTCTGTTCCCTTACTTCCTTTTTCCTTATCTTTCTCTCTTCACATTTTATTTTTTTCCTCACCTTTTTGTTTGTATTTTCTTTTATATTTTTCTTTTTTGCCTGTTTCTGTTTTTACATTTTATCACTCTTGTACCTCATTTCTTTCTTATACCGTTTTTCCTATAAATTTTTTCTGTTTGTTTTGCCTAACTTTTGTTCCTTAGGTGTTAAAAATGAAAGCCAGTTGTTTGCAAGAAGCTGAACGTGGTCGAATCCTGAATTTGATGTCTAACGACGTGTCGAGGATGGAATCTGTGAGCTCACCGGATGTACCTTTCTCATCCAAAGACCAATACTTATTTTCTCAGGTGACCGTCTTTTGGCATTACTTCTACATCACACCTTTCGCACTTTTTGGTTCGATCGCCTTGGCCTGGTACGAAATGGGGCCTTCGTGTTTGGCCGGTTTTGTTTTCTTATTGATTATGATTCCCATCCAAGGATTTTTTGGTCGGAAGTCTGGATATTTCAGGTAGAATTCTATTTCAAACAGCCAGTCGCTAACTACAACGTTTTTTCTCAGAGGAAAAGCCTCGCATTTAGCTGATACTCGTATCACATTGGTGACTGATCTCTTAAATCGTATCAAAGCCATAAAAATGTATGTTTGGGAAGAACCATTGATGAACGTGATCAATAATGTTAGAAAGTAAGGGCCGTTAACCTAGTCCAAAACAGAGATACAGTATTTACAGGTGTCAACGGGATCTGTCTGCATTTTCAAAAAAGCATGCTTGCTATGATAGCTTCAATAAATTTCTTTCACAAGTTGGGATTCGATCACAATCTATGCCAAGTGGATTCTAAAACCTTTAAAAGATAAGGATTTTTGAGTTCCTGCCAACTTTGAATGGTGGTGGAGTCTGAGTCCTTTGGTCTGTCCTAGAAACCATGGAAATATCCATGCATGTCGACTGTCGGACACAAGAAAATCTATCGAGAGAAAATTTTAACCATCCCTTGAGGATTCCAAGTTTACCTTGTTCCCTGAATAGCGGTCAATATTTTAATATGAAAGTTTAATAGTATATAAGGAACTGCTCGTATATTTGATATTGATCCCATTCAATTTTTACTATTTTTCTCCAGGAAAGAAATCAACATGCTCAAAATTCAAACTGTTTTGCAAGGCGTTCTAATCGAATTGCATTTCGTTTCTGGAAAATTTGTCGTTTTGTGCGCCATTAGCGCCCACATTTTATTCGGTCGTCGGATCAGCGCCGAAATGGTCTTCGTGACTGCCAGTTTATTGAATTCTATACGAAACACGATGACCTGGTATTTGGCGTCGGCGGTGCAGGGCTATGCGGAATACAAGGTCACGATCGACAGGATTGAAGTAATTTTTTCAAACGTGACGACTATAATGATACATACTTGGGTGAAATTTTTAAGCTTTGTCTGCTGAATGTGATCTCAAATTCAAAATGTCATTCAACTTGATTGAATTTATTTCGAGAAGCTGACCAAATATGTTAGCATTCACTTGATGTGCGATCGAAAAATATTGATCTATTAAGTGAGATGATTTCCAATCCAGATTGTAGGTTAGGAAACTCATCAGATTCACTTCGAAACACCAAATACACTCATTCTGTTCGATTCCTGTCATCTAGAATACCCGAAAATATGTTTTGGAGATATACGAGTCATACGCTAAAATATCCAATAAGATTCATCAGGATTGGGTGTTTTAGTCACACCCCAAAAAGTTTTTGACCTCTCAGCCGTTTTCCAAGACGAGCATGATTTTTTCCAAAAAGCAGCAAATCTCGCACCAATCAATACGATCTCATTGATATCTGTCCAAAAACAAATTTAGTTGTGTTAAATTTGAATTTTTAAATTAAATTTACTAAATAAGTCTAGTTAAATTTGAACTTGCTTGACTTCTCTCAACGTTTTTTGCTGTTGATGTACATAAGATTCTAAGTGACTGAGGAAAGTTTATGCGTTAGTCCTGATTATTTCGAAACAACAAGTGTAAAATATTGTCAAAAAATAAACAAATATGTATTTTTCTCTCAAATAATATCGTATTACGGTATAAACGACTTGCAAGAATACGCAGTCTGAACCATGCGGAAAGTATAGAAATAAACAGATTCCTAAAGTGAACGTGACCTGCTCTAGTTTGACTCTGAAATTCGATCACAAGTTTAAAAATTTGATAAACGACACGTGGACTGAGTAACTAAATAAGGTAATTTTTCGTAGATTACTTCTGTGTGAAATTAGAAGCAACGCTCCAAGGAAAAAGCAGAAATTCAATAGTAGCAGGAATTCAATAGTTAACGACTGGGTTCAGTCCTTTAAAACGAAGTTTGAGTATGCAAGGGATGGACATGTGTAGATGAAAATCCTGCACCGTAGTCGATATATTTCTTCTACAGGCTGTCTGTGGTAAAATACAAGAAATTTCAATTAAGAAAGCGCTATTGTTCTCTCATGATCTGTTATTTGTGCCTGTGTGTTCTGCATCGATGATACTCTTGTGCAAAAAAGACAATCAAGAAATAACTAGATAACCCTACTGTTATTATTCAGAAACTTTTGAGCGTGGACGATAAACCTCAGGCGGGACAAGATTCGAAGGAAACGTCGAAGCCAGATATAGGCTCGATCAAAATTGTAAACTTTTCGGCCGACTGGGGCTCAAAACAAGTAAAAAAATATTTAAATTCAACGTTCAAATAATAGAAATGTATAAATTATCAGAAATTAAATTTTTGATTAATTTTTTGAAAGAGAACAATACTCGCCACAAGAAAACCAAATTTAAAAGCATTTTAATTCATCTTCATGTGTTTTGCAGTACAGTATTCTAAAAATATTTGAAATTGAAAAACATGTTCTTCTTTCTTCAGGGTACAACCATAGAAAATATCACCTTGGATGTACAACCCGGTCAACTCGTAGTCATTTTGGGTGCGGTTGGTTCAGGAAAAGTAATACTTGCTTTTTACGTCAGAATCTAGAGATGTAAGACGTTTAACGTTTCACAGAGTTGAAGTTTGACTTGGATCCAGTGTATAATATTCAGATTTATATTCGTGTCATAAATTCTGTTTTCGCGCTCAACTGAATCAAAAAACCAGTTTTATTTTGATTTTTTCCTGATCAAATGATGATTATGTGGATGGGATATACAACGGTCCCTTCTTGGTTGAAATGAGATAAAACTTAATCAAACAAGATCAAGGTGAGATGAAGCAAAATTTTCATATTTTGATCAAAAAATACGACC
The DNA here is from genome assembly GCA_963922205.1 of Romanomermis culicivorax. Taxonomy (NCBI): domain Eukaryota; kingdom Metazoa; phylum Nematoda; class Enoplea; order Mermithida; family Mermithidae; genus Romanomermis; species Romanomermis culicivorax. The sequence continues at coordinate 977,997 of CAWUHX010000015.1, read as the reverse complement.
CGATTTCTTCACATGTGAACTCGTAGTAATTTCCAATCCCATTGATGCTTTGCAAGGGACGCAAGTTATGATTTCACATCAACACTCACGACACCTCAAATCTGATTCACAGTGGACGCATGTCTAGTTCTTGGTTACGAAAATTTTTGACCTTATCGAAGGGATTAAGAAAATTCTTTCCAGTTTTAGGGGTGGAATGCGGAAAATTCGGTTCGAAAAATAACACTTTCTCATATTTTGTTATCGGACGCAGAAGACCGGGACCTCAGATTTGATTGTAGGTGAACTGCTCCTTTTTGAACCGTTTTGTCCGCGTATATGAATCCGATCGCCAAATTCTACAGCATATTCTCATCTTCAGTACCCTAAAATTTCTCGCGAAATTTATATTTTTCAGTCCACACTGCTGCACAGCTTGTGCCACGAAACGAATGTCACTGGCGGCCAAATGATCGTCAGTGGTCGTTTGGCCTACGTTCCCCAAGACCCTTGGATATTTTCGGGCACTGTCCAACAAAATATCAAATGCGGCAGAACTGGTGGAAGACTGAGCGATAAAAATTTATACGAGAAAGTTTTGACTTCATGCCACCTCAACCATGTAATTTAATGTGAAATGGATTTCTATAGCGAATCATCGATGACTGTTCTAAGCTTTTTTTAGGATTTAGACACTTTCCCGTCGGGTGATCGAACAATAATCGGTGACCAAGGTGCCACTTTGAGTGGTGGACAAAGAGCCAGGATAAGTTTAGCAAGGTGTGTACAATATGTGAGAAGTTGATCTTTTTCAGACGTAGCTTTTTACGCAAATCGGTCCAAAAACGGCCTGCTCAAAAAGTATTTAATACCTCAACTAGTTGATTCCATAATATTTCACCAAGAAATTTCATATCTACACCGTCCTATTATACTATGAGCTGTACATTTTCATAGTAGACGACTTAATTTTACTCCAATTTGTACTTAACTTCAAATTTCCTCAATATTCGGTTATGCAATGTTACCTAAAATTTCTATAATGAAGGCTGATTGTCTAGTGTCTTTATTACAGTTTTTAATTTTGATAATGATTAGATTTCTTAAATTTTTAGTATCTGAACAATCAAAGAGCAGCGAATCTGAGGTTTGTTTTACATGGATTAATCCAGGAGTAAACAGGAAATCCATGAAAAACAAGAAATTTAGTGGTTTTGCATGTGGCCGCAATGGCCGAGTACCAACCAGTATATGGAATTCGAACATGCATCAAATTCTGGCATACCTGGCACATTCCAACATATGTAATAGATAATTTTTTTATCGAACGCCAAGCAATGTGTTCTGGTTACTGTAGAAAACTTTCTGGAACCCGTTTTTCTGATAACTTTTTGATTGATTGGCTCCTTGGATCTTGCACCTGAATATTCAGTTGTCCCTTTTATCTGCTAAAGACCTGCTTGATTATTTTCTTGCTTGCTATATCGTTGATTTTCTCATTAGTTCAATGACTGTTCGAACTTCGGTGAGTTAATTTATTATCCCAATTGGTTTTCCATCCATGGGTTTCTTAGTTGGTTGGCTGATTTGCTCACCTGCTGGAATGATCTGTTGATAGACATATAGTTTTGAACGGCAACGTTGTGTGTGTTTGTGGGAAATTGCCTGAAATCGTTATTTTAGGACTGAACACATCAAAACACTAGTGATTTATGCGTTAAATAGTTTATTAATCCTTTAGTTTGGAAGTTTCATGAACTCTAAATTTGGTTTTTATTGCATTGATGTTGCGAAAATATCTATGTCTTTCCGAAAAGCCCCTGCCAACTAGAAACTGTACCCTTAATGAACAACAATGAGGCAATGAACTACTTTTCTTGTCATTGGATTAGCTGGAGAGGGTTGTAACTACTGATTTATTGAACTAATAAAACATTGAAGCTGATGCGATTGGTGGGGTCAGACAGTTTTCAAATGATTTCAAGAATCCACTCTTATGAAGCGCAGAAAAATTGTGCTGACAGCTCAATATGGATTGTAACACAAAAACAATTGTTGTTGATGCCAAAAGGCTATAGAATTACTAAAAGAAACCAAAGACTTGATCGAGCATTTTTTGTTTTGATAATTTCTTTTCCACAATCTTTTTAGAGCCATTTATTCCGATGCCGACATTTATCTGTTAGATGACCCTTTGAGCTCAGTGGACGCTTCGATGATGCATTCGCTATTCGAAAAGTATGACTGTAGTAGAGTCTCGGATATTTAGTATTTTTATCAAAAAATATGGAGACAAGGCACTACTCATATCCTAGGTATAAATGAACGAGCCTTATTTTTCAGATGCATTGTCGAAGCACTGGCTGGCAAAACTAGAATATTGGCCACACATCAAGTGCAATACCTAAAGAGCGCGGACCTGATCGTCATTATGAAACAAGTAAGCGAAACGCACGATTTTCCTGCAAATCCTAATTATGATGTCCGCTACCGTTTTGAAGGGGAAAGTTGCAGCAATGGGAATTTACTCCGAATTGGTCACTCTAATTGAAGATTTTTCTCCCACCATACAACAGGAATCTTTGTCCTGTAAAGTCGATGGCACGGTGGAAGACTTTCGAGACTCTAGACTGGCAGAAACTGAAAGTGACGACGTTGCAGTGAATGATAAAGTGAGGACGTAGCTTTTCTTTACTAGTGGCTAACTGTACGAAATAAATTCAGAGTTCAATTTTTTTTCCTTGTTCTTAAACCGTAGTACCGCAAAACAGACACTTTTGGGCCACTCGGGTTATCCTACTACCAGAGATTTTCGATCTTGGCCATACAGACAACGGGCATTTCCTAAGCCTAAGTCTAAGGATACTGCTAAGCCTAAGCTTCAAAATAAACCATACCGCAACATCAGATCACTCTTGGATACTGAGACCCAAAAACAAAAAATAGTTTGTAGTGGGATAACAAGGTTGGCTCTGCACGAATCTAAGAAAATTAAATTCGGATGAATGGTGAAGGACATCACCATCCTGATGCCCGTTGTATAAAAATTTGTGGTAATAATGCCCCTGCTATATATCGCCGGTCGGCGCCGGCCGTCGCAGGGAGATTCTAGTGTCGGCCGGCGAAATTATAAGACTCAATGCATCCGTGATGGCTCCCATGGCAAAGGTTGATAATTTTACTCCTGAAATTTAGCTTCTGACACTTTTGAATTCAACTTTATTAAACTACCATAGCCCATTTATTTTTAAATGAGACTCTGACTTTGAACGTACGTGGACATCTTTTTGCTCAATTGATGGCCTATCCGTTGCAATCATTTCGCGAAAATATTGTCCTTGAACAAATAGTTTGTTTTTTTCGGTCTATTCCCAAGTGAGCGATTCCCAAGTGAGCGAATTTCCAATGAGCGAATTCCTAATTGAGCGATTCCCATGTGAGCGATTCCAAATTGAGTGAATTTCCAATTGGGCGATTCTAAACGAGCGATAGAGAACGCAATAACACTTTCTCCACATTTTCCTTCTTTAACCCATATTTTTCTTTGTATGTATTTCTTTTTTATTCCGTTCTGTGTCTTGTCAATGTTTTCGTTCGTGTATGTTTTGCATTTTTATCTTTTTTCCCTGTTTTATTTCATTTTTTCTTGTCATCTTTTTTCTTTTTTGTTCATGAAACAATACATTATAAGTTGTCATTTTTCATAAGAATTGTCTCCCATATAATTCTTATACATGCTCTATTTCCTATTTAATTTTATCCTATGTCATTTTTTCTTCATTCTCACTTACTTTTCGTCTTAGTTTTTTACTTTTACTTCTTTATCTTTCCTTTTTTTCTGTTATCCTGATCCTTTCTTTTTTTATTCTTTTTTCACATAATTTTTTCCTTGCTGCTTTCTCTATCTTGCTTCTTTCTTGTCACTTTTTCATGCTTTTTTCTTTTTCTAATGCTTTTCCACCTATTTTCACTTATTTTTAATGTCTTCATTTTTGTTGACATTTTGTTTCTCATGCGTTTTGTTCCTTCCAGCATTCTTTTGTTTATATTTTTTATGAAGATTATAAAACTTACAAAGATGAAAGACTCAAGCATGCCGAACTGTACAAGAATTATACGGAAGACTACGGTTATTTAAAATGACAACTTACTATGTATTGTATAATGAGCAAAAAAAGAAAAAAATGGATGACAAGAAGGAAGAAAATGAAAGAAAGCACGATCAAAAGATGAAAACGTAAAAACATAAATAAACGAGGAAAATCTGAATTGCGTAGAAATTCGACTGCAGCAAAATCTATGCTTAGCCAAAATGAAGAATCATAGACTGCATCTGAGTCAATCTCGCATATGACACGAAGCGCCGGAAAAATTAAGCAATACACATAGAAAACGAAAGAAAAAAGAAATATATACAAAGAAAAATATAACGCGAGGAACAAAAAAATGAAGAAAGTATTATTAATTCTCGATCGCTCGTTTGGAATCGTCCAACTGGGAATTCGCTCATTTGCGTATTCGCTCAACTGGGAATCGCCCAATTGGGAATTCGCTCACTTGGGAATCGCTGACATGAGAATACTCCGTTTTCCTTGACATGCTTCTAAATGATACGGTGAAGCAAGTACTTTTTCGTTAAGGTTTTCTGTGAGCCCGCAGAGGACTAAAAGTTTTAACAGCATACTGAACTAATCATTTGAATTTTTCGAATGAAATATTCTTTAGTAGAAACTTCTTGCTGACAATCTTTGTCATTTTCGAATTTACGAACACAAAAAAAAACTGTAGGTTCTTTCTTTCCCTAAGCATCTTTTTGACTTCCAAGCGTCTCCTTTAGAAAAAATGAACTATACTCACTAAAGAAAAAAAATCAGGCGATGGACTCCATCGAACAAATTCTAATCTGCACCTTATTTCAGAGTCAAAAGCCTTAACACGGATGTTGAATTAAGACCACAGAAGAAATTTTGTTTTTCCATTTAGGTTCACCGCTAAAGATCACACCTGTTACCAGTGATTTTGATGCGAACCCACTATGCTTATTCGCTGAAACCTGAACCACAATCTGAATTCTGTGTTTTTCTTCATTCACATAATCCGAAAATTTTGTCATCTAGAAAAAGCTTCAACAGTGGCAAAACGAAGCAACGTCACAGGGATCAGTGAAATGGAGTGTCTATTTCGAATATTTCCGGAACATGGGTGGAATTTTTGCGCTTGTCTGCTTGGCTATGCTTTGTTTAGCTGTGCAGTTGTCCTTCAATTTTTCGGATTATTGGCTTAATATATGGTAAGATCAGACAATCAAACCCTGAAAAAGGCATCATGTTCATATCGATACGGTGGAATCATATGGCTATAATGATCACATTATAGCTTGTGTACCTTTCGCACCTGTTATGCATCTGCTATGGTTCTATCCTAAAATTTTCAGGACCACTAGCCAAGATTTTCTAGTAGTGATGGAAAGTAGAGGAAATGAATCCGATTCACCGATGAAAATTTGTAAGGCTACAGTAAAGCGCAACGACAGCACATACACTTCCGTATTTCCGATCACATCGATCAATAATCGCGATTATTTTACAATTTTCACATCATTGATCGTCCTATTGACCTTACTCAGTTTGATAAAATCAATATTTTTTCGATTGATGATCAACAACGCAGCTTTAAATTTACACGGTCGAATGTTGAAGTCTGTATTGTACGCCCCATTGACTTTTTTCACGGGCAATCCCGTTGGTGAGTAAATTTGGATCGAATTTACTGCACTGAAGTTTGTTAATTCACGTCCAAAATGCAATAGATGCCCATATTTTATAACTTGATCCGCTCTGAACTTGAAGAACAGATTATGACGTGGGCCAGATTGCCGACTAGCCTTTGTTTCATCACTCGCTGAAATGGTAAAAAGTTCCATATAACAGTGAAATGATTAGAAGTAGATCCTTCAGAATTTATAATCTGTTTTTCTTAAAATGTTTCCAAATACGGAATCCGGAAAGTAAGTACTATTTTGTATTTTCAACATTTTTGGTCTAGCTGAACGTCACATGAAACTGAAAATTTGCTACAACACTCAATTGACACTCAGAAATTTGTGGGTAAAAAATTCAACTGAAAAATGTTTATGGGAAAGATTTTCAAGTCACCGCATATTTGTGTCAATTTTAATTTTAGAAGCATTCTATAAAAGACAGACTATATATATAATTAAACTAAATTAAGGTGTGTAGTTTGCAAAGAACAAAAAATAGTCATTTTTTAATAGATTACATTGATGTAATTCATGATAGATAAGATCACCTGTAGCACCATAAAAAAGATTGTGTCCCACTATATCAACCATTCCACTGCCAACCGTCCCACTATAATGACCGCATCACAATACCTACTGTCCTAATATACCATCTGTTATCTAGGTAGAATACACTGTAAGTATGGAATAGAGCAGTGATGAGTGAACAGAGATCTATGAGTTTGTATTTCGGGATCTCAAAACAAAGGTCGGAATTTAAGTAAGTCCTGCCCTGTAAGCTCCTAGCAGCTTTTCCCGATTTTAGGGAGCTTTGATTATTGGATTCTTGACTTGTAAACTTCCATGTTCCAAAGTCATTTAGGGCACACAAATTATTGGGTTGTCAACTTCGGGATCGCTTACGATTCGACTATTCCTTACCGTCGATCTGTCATTTTTTCTCCTTATTTGGTACAATTAACACATTTGTAATAAGTTGACATTGTTCCGCCTGCAAGACGCTTACTAAGTATCTTTGTAAAAGTCATAAAATTATTCGGCAAACGGCGGCTTTCACATTTTAATAACGAATATTTTCCTGCACTGACAAGGTCGAATTTGCTGTCCCAACATCAAAAAGCCAATAATGATAAACTTCATCCAGTACAACTTTCCAATTGAAGCGAAAAACACGAAAAAGCTGAAGTCGGGACGGAGTCACAAAAAACTAACTCATGCACCAGTATTTAGCTTGTGCCCAGACTGTGAGTCTAAGCACCGATACACAATCGTATTAATTGATCGATTTTTAGTTTCAAGCATTTAGTGTATGTTGAACTAATAGTTCACCGAAAGAAGTACATGTGGTTGATTGATTGTTTGTCAGTATACCGAATGTATCGATATCCCTTATGTATCAGTATCCCGAATGTTTCAGTATCCCGAACAGTGTTATATAATTTAAAAAAAACTTCCCCGTATGCCAAATGTATCGTATTCACAATAAAGAAAAATTTCTGTGTAGACCGAACGTATCGGTACCCTGAATAATGTCAGGGCCTAAGCCTAAGTCTAAGCCTCACACAAATTTTGACGGTGGACATCATTGACAAAAAATGCGTATTCGGGATAACGAGAATCAGTAAATGTGACGAAATAAAAAATAAAATTGCATGTGTTCGGATACCGAGAATTAATGCATTATTCGGGATAGCGATACATTCGGTATAGTGATACATTTGGGATACCGATACACAACGGGTTGATTTAATGATTACATGAAGTTGACATGAAGCACATCAGTCTCGGTTCAGTAAATAATGAATGCGAACAGACACAGATGAGTGGATTCTGTCAAATTGTGATCAAAAAAGCATTCTGTCGGTTTTTGGATGCCGAATGCTCGAGGATGTCGATCATACTTATGGGCATGCGTTGGAGTTTTTGGAGTTTTGACTTCACGCAGATAGGTGTTTGACCGCTCTCAAATAATAAAATTTTCTAGGTAAAAGAGATTTTTCGCGGCAAAACGAAATAAAGTGGTTTTCAATCGATAATTCCCAATGGAGCCTATCCAAAAACATAATTTAAAAATATGCTACCTTCTTTTTTGATGGGATTATTGATGGTTATGTATGGAAAGCATAATTTTTTTTTTAATTTTGATTTAAAATCTTAGCGAATCTTATACACAAAAATCTTCATGATCTTGCTAGTCAGAATCCAAGTATAAAGTGATATTTCTTGTAAGTATATTTAACCTTAATTAATGTTGAGGTATAAAAGTTCTCTCTAACGTTTTTAGAAAACATAATTGAATTCCATGTTTGATCCTCTTATAAGTTTTGGAGAAATTTCATAAAATCATTATTTATTAGAAACCATATATCTAAGATAAATACTGATCTTGCAAGGGTTAACCAGATCCTGAAGATTTTTTGAAATTGAGGAACGTGGGGAAGTATTCCTGACGTGCGATTTTTGTTGACGTTAAACTCAGCTTGAAATTTCGCTGCAGTTTTTGCCCCTTTTGTCAGCATTTTAATGAGAATTTGATTTTTGATTGATCTTCCAGGAAGGATCATCAACAGATTCTCCAAAGACACCGGCGTAATGGACGAACAATTGACCCTCTCTACTTACAATTTTTTAAGCGTAACTTTATAATAGAACTTGATTATGTCCACTATTCGTAAAAATTCCCAAATTTTTCAGAGTTGCTTCACTTGCCTCGGTATTCTAGTTACGTTGGTAATTTTGAACCGACTAATTTTGATCATCACGATACCATTGCTCGGCGCTTTTTTGTACTTGAGGTGGTTTTTTATGAAATCATCTCGAAGTATACGGCGATTGAAGGCTTCCAGTAAGCGGTTTCAAATTCTAGTTGGGCACACGCAAGTCCTTGTCGTTGTTTGACGTCAGCAAGATATGAATGCAAGAATTATTAACTGTAATTGATGCAATAGTTATTAGAAATTTTTATGTGATCCATAAATGGTGGGTGGTCCAAGAGAACAAGAGTATAAGAAGCTTTTACCTCAGCCAGTAAGGCTAGAATATTCAGGTTTTAATGATTAGATTTAGCCTACGTGCTTTAGTTTTTCGCCACAAATTCTATACAGTATGAGGTGTACTAAGTCATACTAAACTACTACTTTTTGTGACTTTTTTACCCAAGTTCTCAAAAACTGGTTTATCGCCGCTATTCGGCCATTGCAACGCATGCTTACTGCAAAGATACTTTTACTTTTACACCATAAAAACAGAATTGGCGAAACAATAAACGTCTGGCTGCTAAAATATGATCGTTACTTCTGATAATCGTGAGCAAAAATACTGTTCCTGGGGAAGTTGCCGTTTACTGAAATTTTCAATACAGCTTTAATTAAGTAGTGCATAATGACCCGAAACTTGTTCATTTGATAAAATAAAATTTTTGACCTCGTTTAAGCGTTATTAATCCGAAGCTGAACTCTTCCGTGGTATTTTCCCATTTGTCGATTTTTCTCGGTGTTTTCAGAAAATTACTGATTTTGCATTGAGTTTATCGACCAGTCTGTGAATTTCGAATATACATGAAATTCTGACCTATTGCGAGGCGGGCTGGTTTTTTGAACCTTTCTACTTCCGGAGACGGTCACATTCTCATAGAAACACGTTCCAAACACTTTGTAGAATAATAATTAGTTTCTCAAACAGTCCTCAATTCACTGATTTTATGCTGGAACTGTATTCTTATATCTCTATGTATCATGGAAGGCCAGTATAAAATATAGAGCTGGATAATTTTGAATCAGTCTTGGCAGCCAGTTTGAAATTTCGGCAAGTAATATTTTCGGTGGTTCGTTGTCTTGTGTTAACAAAAAGTTTCTCAATGATATAAGCTTCATATCATATTCTACACAAAGCTTTCACAATAGAATATATAATTCAAAAAATGTTGAAAGTTAATTTAGAGGCTCATACCAGTCCTATGGCAAAGCAGAATATCATAAATATTCGGATTAATATTTGTCTATTGAACTTAAAAAACAGACTTTAGAATTCAGCACAAGCGTATTTTGGGGTCAAGACCTGAAACGGATAGTGTTTGACGACCTCACCCTCACCGAAAAAGTTATTTTTTAACGCGAAAAAGAACATTTTTGTTTTGAACAAAGAAAATTGGACATCAATCGATAAATCTGGTTAAGATCTACTCAAAAACCACAATCTAAAATGGTGTAGCCCCATTTCTGAGGGTTAGGAGTATCTAAAGTTTTTTTTAGTTTGGTTCATTTTCGTTGTTGCAGATATACGGCATCAACTCATTTTTAAATTATTTTTCTTGTAGCCCGGAGCCCGCTTTGTTCGCACATCTCTGCCACATTGAACGGTTTGATTTCCATACGGGCTTATGGTTGTCAGAACGATATCACGAAAGATTTTCATAGGTTTCAGGTTAGGAAAAGTGATATTTTGAGACTAAAAACTATTCACTTTGAAATGATTGATGCAGCGGTCGGAGTTTTGGTAAATGTAGCCTTATTAGAGATCAGGATATCGACTTTGACAATCTTGAAATGATAGAGAAGAGTGATCATCAAAGAGTCTGTATCATGGAGGAAGAATTTGTTGAATAGACTCAAAGAGCTTCCAATAATTTTGAATGACAATTTGGCTGCAACCGCACTGCATCCATCATTTCAAAACTAATGGAGTATACAGAAAGAGCGGGTCCGATTTTTTGATTAAATTTGTTTCTTATTGAGGACCGGACCTGAAGTTTCTCAATCGGGTCAGCATACGGGACCGGATTCGTGTCCTTGTCCAGCGCTTCAACGTTGAATATGAATAACTTTTGAATTAACACTGACCCTAATTTAATTGAGATCAGACCGTTTCACAACAAAATTTGTTTTCAACGATTTGTCATTTCAATTTTGAAATCTGTCGGTTAACGCCACAACATGAGTAGAAGATGAATATAGAGTAGGCATTTAAAACTTTTCTGAAACGTTGTCGCTCACGTTTCAGACAAGTGATGTCATTAATGGTCGGTTCTCTAATTTCGACATTAAGCCCAGATCATAAGCCGATTCCATGAAAATCACATCAACGAACCAACGAAATCTTGCCTATCGGACTGGATCTAAATGCTCGTCCCGTCTTTTGAGTCAACTGAAACATCCTGATCTATATCGTACACAGGAAACTAAGATATGGTTCGTTATAGGGAAATTAAAATAATCTTCTTGCCTTATCTGCGGTTCCTTACTGCCTGGTTCCTTATCCGTCTTACTGGTTCCTTATCCGTCCCAACTCGTCCGCTCCCGCAAAAAGCTCTTTTTAGAAAAACCTTCGATTTTTTCGACTTTTTGGGATCATTTTTGACCGCCCAGGATTTTGAAAAAGTTAACTACCACCCAATCGACCCGAGATTTAGATAGAACACGAATAAATTAGGCAGAGAGTAAACGATGGGAAGTCAAAATCGCAGCCAATGATGGAGTTCCGAAAGACAGCAAAGGTTTCATAAGCTTCACGGTCGTCGACCATGGCCATACATGGATAGCATAGAAATTCTGTTGGATATCAGCCAAGACATGGGCGGAATAGCATTTTTTCCCTTTCTTGATAACGAAAAGACACTTCTTCCAACATCCGAGCGACATATTCCCCAACGTATATCGGTCAAATGCAAATAACAAATGTATTCAGACCAAAATTTCAGCATGTTGAACATGGGCGCTTATCGAAAGAGCTAGAGTAGCTTTTAAAATATAAAAAATGGATAGAATTTAGAAAACAACCTTTTTTTCTGGTTTTTCGATCAGGATTTAAATAATTGAGATGCAAAAACAACAATTTGTACACAGGATAGGCAAATTGCAAACACATGGAGCTCTCTCTCAGGTGCGCATACTTATTGATTTTCAAAATATGACAACGATGAGAAACAGTCGATAGATATCGACAAGATCTACCCAGAAACATATTTATTACATTTTAATCCTCACCTGTAAAGGAGTTTTGGCTGCGTTTATTTTGAAATGATCGATGCAGCGAGGTCGCAACCGAACTTTTATTCAAAATTATTGAAGGCCCGTTGACTCAAATCAATAAATTTATCTTCCTTGACGATCACTCTCCTCACTCATTTCAGGATTATCGAAATTGATTTCCTGATCTCGAGTTAGGCTGCGTTTACCGAAAATCCGCCCGCTGTATCGATTATTTTGAAATGAATAGAATTTTACTAATAATGTTCATTCTACAAGTCTTTTTCTGACGGGCTAAAGTGTATGAACCGATTCCCAAAAAGAGTTACAGACTTTAGCTCGATCTGAATGTCTATGGACTTTAAATTTTAGAATTTTTAATGAATACTGCCGTTTTTTCCTCATATTTCAAAAGTTGTCGGAAGAAGTTATTCATAATAGGCAATAAGCATTGAAAAGAATGAAATAAAATACTTGAAAACTGAATTGACGCAGTCAAATTTGACTAAAATTTCACAATCGTGCATTGCCTGATGTGAAGTTCGAATTCCGCCTGAATTTCCTAATCTCATACAAGTTAATTTTCATATTCCAAATATTATTCCAGAATGTGTGCACGTCCTTGGATTCTGCATCTTTCGCCACCAGCAGGTGGCTCTCGAACGTCAATGATTGGTTGTGCTGCATTTTCCTCATTTTCGTCACTTTCGTCAGTATCGCCTTCCCGTCCAGTAGGCTTACTGTAGAAAGTTGCCAGAATGTCTCTTAATTTTTGTATGTTTCACTAAGATCAGAGTAGCGGCAGCATCGGTTTGACATTGTTCTACGTCACTTGGCTCTTGGGATTCGTCCGATGGTTTGTACGTCAAAGCACAGAGATAGAAAATTCGGTGGAATTTGCAATTTACTTCTGTTTTTCACGGTTAGTTTCAGACCCAATTCTCTTTTTTCAAGATCGTTTCGGTCGAAAGAATTTTAGACTATACGAATTTGAAACCCGAATGGAATGCAAAGTCTAACGAAAAAAATATTTTAAAAATCGATAAACTGGAACACTGGCCAAAAGCGGGGAAAATAGAATTCAATGACGTTTCTTTAATTTATGGCAAGAATTCGACTTTGGCTTTGAAAAATTTGTCGTTCAAGATACAAGCAGGGGAGAAGGTAAAATCGGGCAATTTTTTGTTTTGCTCATTTCTGTATGTTTTGCTGTTTGCTCAAAAACAACCCGTCTTTCCGTGTGTCCTTTGAGAAATCTTTCAGAATATAAGCAGCTTTCTACTCGAAAGTGTCACCGTGAATCACTAGTCAGACCAAATGCCGCTCAGTTTCATAATATGTCAGAAATTAAAATCCGCAAAATAATTGACATTAATCGCCGCCAAGTATTATTACAGTAATGCGGTATATTTCCGTGGCTCGGCATTTGTCGAATTTGATATGAAAATCAGCTGTATGCCATTGTGTTGATGTAAGGTTTTTGGTATGGGGTTTGTATTACGTATGTTACAGGTTACTGTAGCAGGACTGGCGCGATCGAACGGTTATTTACTACAGGGCTGTTTGAAACGAGAAACTGACCTGTGGAGCATGATTTCAGAATTTAAAGTAGAGTTTCAAGATTGTTCAAAGTCTACACTCGATTCTAAAGAATCGTAGAACTGAAAATGATCGGAAATTGTAATAGGGATTCAAGATCGTATTCGACAAGCCATGAGAATGAACGATTTTAAGTTATATATCAGTTGGGATGGACGTTTCTTATTTCCCATGAACCCAAAAGACGATTAGACCGATTTGGGGTTTGTAATTTATTGAGGACGGAAATATGTAAAACATACAGAATATAGTTTTATAGACGAAATATAAGAAGACGATAGAATACGCAAAAGAATAATGACGTAAAACGAGCGAATAGTGTTCGAAAAGGGGCGAAAGTATAGGCGGACAGATGGGATAGGGAAGTAAGGACAGTGGTCAGTCGGAGAAATGAGAAAAGGGAAGGGAGTGAAAACCGACAGAAAAATGAACCAGTAACGCGGTTAATTTATGCAGGTTGATCCATAAAAACTAGTCACGTGACTCAATGAAAGCTAATAAGTTGGGGCGGAGGCGGCCAGAGAAAATAGCGAAAGAAAGAAGTTGGACAATGATGATTCAGAAAATATAATAATGAAAAAGTAGAACAAAGAAAGGAAAAAGTTTTTAAGAAGTGTTAGGCATCGAAATATTTGGCAAGATGGGAAGAAATGATAAGACGAAAAAGTAGAAGCATGACAAAAACAATATAAATAAAGAGAAAATAATGAAAATGGATGCAAAATGATCGGAGAACTGAGACTTTAAATGAGGCGAGGAGGAGAACCAGTGAAACTACAGTTATGACCACTTACAGTAATACCAGGATTCTCACACTGAAATTCGCAGACAAATCGCGGTGACTTAGTGTAAGAGCAAACATTTTTGTCGGTTTTTTAATGATAATTTTTTGCCTGTCCCCGAAAAACCGAAGTTATTGGAACAGATTGTGGAGGTGATAACTACGAATAAGGACGCCATGAGTGTGAGATCCAGAGACAAATAACTGCAGTAGACAGGCTAGCCGGTGAGCATAGCTGCAGCACTCCCGACTTGTAAACTAACAGTCTGCGGACATTCTAGGTTAGTCATTTTTCGGTTCATTGTGAAATTTAACTTAGACAATGCTACAGATTAACTCTTATGGAACAAAATCCAAGTACAAAAAATTGCTAGATCCTTTATGTGTCATGAATACCGATTTTTTGAATGTTTTTGACAAATATTTAAATTATTGAAAATTCTGGCTTTCGGATAATCATGCTTCTTATTCAAATGAGCATCAGCTTGCCCCAACGTGAAAAAAATCCGATTGACCGCCTTTCTAGCATCACGCAGTGTTATGGCCCTTTTCCTCATTTTCATCGCATTGACCGTTCTTTCGCAGTAAAGGAGATACCAACCCTAGTCGGTTACCACTGTAGTTCATTTATTCTGAGATTTCGGATGTAATGAAGACCAAAAAAGTAGGTTCAACTGGATACACAGGTTTCTCAGAGTGGAAAAATTTGTACTGTAGAAAAACGATTAATTTATTCATGATAGTGAGAACGCCAGAATCATACAAAGACCACGCTTTTTATCCACTTTTGATTTGGATAAAACCATCTTAAAACCTGAGTGTTCTCGAGAAGTTTTGATTACGTGAATGGCTCGTATACCCTCAAAAATCTACCTGCGGTGGTTGGGAGTTCATATTCTGCATTCATTTATCGATGCAGCGGGTGGAGTTTCAGCAAACGCAGCCTTACTAGAGATCAGGAAATCAATGTAGATAATCTTGAAATTATTGAAAAGAGTGATTATAAAGGACTCTGTATTACAAAGGAAAATTTTATTAAATAGAGTTTGTAGCCTTCCATAATTTTAAGTAAAAGTTTTGCTGCGACCTCGCTGCATCGATCATTTCAAAATAAATGGAGTATGTATGGTTTTTGCCCTCACGCAATAAGAACACTGACACGAGTAAAATTCCTTAGATGGGAATCTACAATTGCTCCAAGGGTTAGATCACTCTGCAGGCTACTGGATAGGCCTTTTGGCTAAGTATATTAGGAACAAAACGCGAAAACAAAGGAAAAAAACTTTGCCAAAGCTTCGTACCAAACGTCTCGATACAGTAAACATCGATCTATTTCTTAGTGAGGGATTTTCGAGCAAAATTCCACTGGTGCTAATTCTGTATCTTCGAATGCCTTTTTCAGGTCGGCATCGTAGGAAGAAGCGGAGCCGGGAAAAGTAGCATCTTGAACGTTCTCGAACGACTGTACGAATTTCGAGGTCAAATTTTGATCGACGACGTCGATATTCGCCTTATTGATTTGTACGAAATCCGAAAACGTATTACAGTTATACCGCAGGTTTTTATTGTTTGAGTCGTCGATCATTATTATCTGAAATTTTGCTTTAAAAAATTTGTTTCTTGGAAAGGAATCGATATTATTCGGTGGAACATTGCGCAAAAATCTGGATCCTTTCGACGAATTTTCCGATGATCAGTTGTGGAAAGCTTTAGAGCAGGTAATTCCGTACCTTTGACACACACAAACGACAGTTCACTTCATTTTTGATTACCGGTAGAAGATTTTTACAGTAGGCTTACATTTTGATGATTACTTTGCCTGAAGTAAATTTTCGTTTACATATCATCAATTTTATGGAATATCAGTTTTGAAAATGAGAGTTGCTTTGTACCATAGTCTTCTTTCAATTTAAATACAATTTCCCTCTGACCGGCTTTCTTGTAAAAATGACATGACCTCAATTTACGACCTTAATCTAAAGAGAAATTGTGCAAATTTTCAAATTATGACCCGATTGGGAAAAATTTTTCGGTTCAGGATCTTTACCCGATCTGGGCAAAAAATTTGGCTGGTCCCGCCTCTGTCACAGACCCTCACACGTGTAATTGAGCTTATAGGTCTGGGATGTCGACGGGTTTTCTGTGAGTAGGCCCGAAAACCGAAGGAGGCGGGCCATTGATAAGAAAATTATGAATTTTGATAGAAACGTCGGGGAAATCGTTCTACAGGAAAAATGTCTCTTTAAAACTTTTAAATTCGTGTCTATTAATGATCGAAAAATTGACTTCGTGCTGTTCTTTTTTCGTTGTTTCCACCAAAACCTGACATTTTTAAAATGACGAATTCATACCCTGTTTATATGAAAGTCATATAACTGAAGAATCCTTGGATCGCCAGCAATATGGTCGAAAATTTCTGGTAAAATTCATAAGAAACTTCCCCTCTAACCAAAGATAGAGCAAAAAGCGATCAAGGAAAAATTGTGAAATTCTCTGGCTGAGTTCACCCTTTCCCAGATTTCAAAAATCGAAAAAATTCTAGCGTATGTATTATTCTCGCATTAAAAATGTCGATATCGAATGCAAGAAATAATCGTCTTAGTGACTGTAACAATTGAATTTTGAAGTAATTTAGCTTGTTAGACTAAGAGCAGTTTGTCGTTCATTTGAAAATTTTCCTTTATCGAAGGAATAAATTTGCAGCGTCTTCTTCAATTTTCCAGTTTTGTATTATACTCCATTAATTTTGAAATGATCAATGCAGTTTTGAAATGATCGATGCAAATGAGAGTAAGTTCAATACGGAAAAAACTAGTAAGCTTATTACTGTAATCAGTGACAACATTTTTCATCATTGAGCGCCACACAGAACTGTTGAAAATTTCCTTCCATAACCTATGTAGTCAAGTGATCCAAATTTCTAGGGAAGCACTCAGCTATGGACACAGTTCTATCCAATTCAACAATAGATAAACATGATTTTTTCATGTTTATCCCATTCTCGTGGGGAGACTTAGCGTTTTTCTACAGTATAAAGTTTTCTATCTGGTGTCAAATTGAACTTACTTTTTTGATTTTCGCTTCGTATATCATTCTAAATTGAATTGACTATCATTCCTATCCGATATTATGTTACCGAATAATGAAATGAAATTTAACAACTACATTTTTAATCCAAAGTATACGTGTAGCGAAGCTCGGAGGTCTGCATGTTCGGCCATGAGTGTGCTTTTGACTCTCGAATGTCGGAAAAATGCTCAAAAACATCATTTCATCTATCACCGTTTTATGTTCAAAATTTTTTATTTTCTACCTATGTAAATTGACATTTCTCAGCTTCTGTTACCAGAAAAAAAGGTGCACCATACATGTTTCTCCCAGAAAAATCTGTTGGGAGAGGTCACAATATAGCTAGCCGTATGGTCGGCGATTCATATAAATTTCATGGCGGCGTTTCCATCAACAGCATGTATGCATTGTCTTGCTGATAGTTTTCAAAGAAATTCGCTAATACTGGCCTTTAATTTTTTATTGAATTAATTGAGTTAATTAAATTAATTAAATTGAAAATCTGTGATAAGTTTCTTCCGACTTTTTTCTTTGAAATGGTCTTTTTCGTGATCATGGTGACATTTACGACCATCAGCCGAATGCTCGACTTTTTCGTTAAGATTGCGCCGAATTTTTTGCGTTTCTGCAATGCTTCAATTTTAGTGTAGAGTGTGTACTGAATTCCGTATGATTATTTCAAAGTTGCATTCAGCGTCATTTTAGAACTGCTTGTTCATTCTTGTCGTAGAAATCTCCCTTTTTACACTTTTTATGCATTTTTCAAACTGACTTTGAATTGATGCTTTTAGAAAGTTTTCTGCTGTAACCTGCTATAGCACGTCCAAAACCCAGAAAATATTCACGAAACTCAACTTGATTTTGTTTACATAGGTGAAAATCAAGTCCACATTCAAAAATGCCACGGCCTGCTCATTAGATATGCATTTGAGCGACAGCGGTCTCAACTTGAGCGTCGGTCAGCGTCAGTTGATCTGTCTGGCCAGGGCTATGCTCGAAAAGAACAAAGTCGTCCTCATCGACGAAGCTACTTCGCATATCGATCCCATGTAAGATGTTGGGAAGCGCTCCGAATACAGCTAGTTTTATTACATAGGAAATCAAAATTCTTTCGGGCATTTATCCTTATGAGTAAAAATTTTGATCAGTTTTTCTTCTCCAACAGATTTATAAACATAACGACGCCATCTGCCACAACCAATTTTTCTCTACAGCAAACTTTTAAGATTCAACCTGCATTATTGAAAAAAATCAGTTTTTTTTGTGGCATACATAGCTTTTGATCAGTAATCCAGACGGATGGAACAAAAGTAATTTTTTGAGTGGGGTTTTTGCTGCAATTTTACTTCATTTTCAGAGAGACTTTTTCAAAGGGTTCGAAATATTTATATTACGGTTAAATAATTTAGAATCAAGATATGACTGTCCAAAAATTTTGAATATGCAAAATCTGGCGTTCTTGTAGCAGGTTAGAAGCATATACAAAAGAATAGTGTGGCGAAAAAACATCTGTTTTTATGCAATACATCAACCGAAATTCTTGGAAATGTATTGGGATTCTACGTCTCAGTTTTCTAATAATACGTAGTTTTCTAAGAATAGCTTGAACTCTGATGCTCGTTAAGGGCTGAAATTTGCTCAAGAATGTGAGACACAGAATGCGCAACAGCTAGTGAGAATTTGAGAACTCAAATGCGATCTGCAGCTTCAAAAATGGTCACAAACACGAGTACTCGAAAATTTTCCGAATGCACAGCGAATTAAGGGTTAAGATTTTTGGTCGAAATTATTGTGACGCTTATTCAATCCAGATACCGTTCGAATCGCTACACTATTTTAATGACTTTTTGACCTAGTCACGTAGATGAACATTGTGCTATGACACGGTCCAGTGAGATTGCAGCTTCAGCCGAATCCAGACTGTAAGCAATGTCTCAGTGGTCAGGTCATTTTGTGCTCGAAAAAGACCATTCTTAACCAATATTAAATGGACAACCCATTCAAAATGTTCTATTTCAGTTTTTTACCATTTTTGATTTTGGTAATCTTGATGCTCAGAACAGTTCTGAATACTCGCCGTCTATGGAATACCTAAAGAATATTTTTTCTTTGATTAGAATACTCGATTATAGAAGAGAAATGGAGAAATTGGGTTTCCATCAGAAAATTTTAAAATCCCATAAAAAATTATTACTCATAAATTTTCTCAGAACCGATACGATTATGCAAAATTTGATCGCAGAACAATTTAGAGAATCGACAATTTTAATCATCGCACATCGTCTAAGGACAATAATGAATTGTACGAAAATAATGGTAATGAAAGATGGTCAACTAGTCGAGATGGGCGAACCGACGGTCTTGGATCATAAAATTGACAGCCATTTTTACAAATTATTGAAAGAGAGCGCAAATTGATCTTTTTTGTCTATTTTTATCATGTTAGTGAGAAATGCTCTTTTAGCCCCCGTTTATCTAATCACACAATACAAATTTTATCCTGGCATGAATGAGATTATTTTCAACATGATCTGACATGAATACCATATATTGCAATTTTTTATTAATGACGGAAGAAATTTCTATCACCACCTAAAATACATAAATACAGAAAACAAATTTTAAATCATTCATAGAACAAGGCTGAACTTCTAAAAAATGTCAGCGTCCTCAAAGACAAATTTGCTTTTTAATGATGCGATAAATGAAAACGATAACATTTCTCAAAAACAGATAATTTTTCTTAAGTAGATGATACTTCCATAATGTCACTCTGCACCAAAATAACAGAAAAGTTGATGTTATACTCGATTTTTTCTCCAAGTGACCTTTGCAATAAAAAAAAGATGTTTATGGAAATAAAAAAACCTGCAAAGGCCCTTTTTCTTACATTGACTGTAGCAGAAGGACGAAAACTTGAAAAAAATTGGCTTACGATGCATGGTGATACCATACCAAAAGATTTCCTTGGATATTTTTGGATTGTGAGGATCATTTTCATATAAATGGACTATAGAAGGATTCAAAAAGATAGAGAAGCTCTGTGATTAACTAGATAATTATTTTCAAAATTTTTCATAAGGCGGCAAAGCATAACAGAGTAGTGACACATGAGAGCCAAATTTTTTATACTGAGAACTGGATAATTATCTTTGAAACATGGTATGTCGATAAGAAAAAGACTCTCAAATGAAGTAATCGGAATAAATAAGGACCG
The DNA here is from genome assembly GCA_963922205.1 of Romanomermis culicivorax. Classification (NCBI taxonomy): domain Eukaryota; kingdom Metazoa; phylum Nematoda; class Enoplea; order Mermithida; family Mermithidae; genus Romanomermis; species Romanomermis culicivorax. The sequence goes on along the minus strand of CAWUHX010000015.1, from coordinate 957,628 downwards.
ATATGGTGAAAAAGTATCATACGCTCATTTAATTTGAAATGGCAGATCCAACGACAAACAAAAAGTTATTTTCAATTCGAAACGAAAATTTCTTACTGTAACATATTTTAATCTTTCCATGACAACGGTGGGCAAAAAGTATGTTGAAACTTAGGGCATATCTATTTTTTGATTATTGTTTTACCAAATCTAACTATACGAGAAATTTAGACAATTTGACCAACGAAAGTTATCAGGTGTTTGGCCCAACCGAGAAAGCCTCTGTCATTGAAAAAATATACATTTTTTATGGCGTTTAAGGCTTTTGTGGCGTTTAAGGCTTTTGTGGCGCTTAAGGCTTTTATGGCGTATAAGGCTTTTATGGCGTTTAAGGCTTTCATGGCGTTTAAGGCTTTTGTGGCGTTTAAGGCTTTTGTGGCGTTTAAGGCTTTTGTGACGTTTAAGGCTTTTGTGGCGTTTAAGGCTTTTGTGACGTTTAAGGCTTTTATGGCGCCGAAAATGTTGTCGGTAAAACGTCGAAAGTACAGAACTCCGGCCCAATCGTAGATACCTACTAATACAATCAGATGATAAGGAATATAAACTATGTAATTTAAGGAATCTAGGGAAGTTACGGAATTCAGGGAATCAAAGGAACTTAAGGAATCAAGGGAATTTAGGGAATCAAGGGAACTTAAGGAATCTAGGGAATTTATTGAATCTAGGGAATTTAGGGAATCTGGGGAGCTAATCAGGGGAACTTAAGGAACCTAGGGAATTCAGGGAGTCAAGGAAATTTAAGACATCAAGTGAATTTAAAGGTTCTATGGGAACTTAAAGAATCTCTTTAATCATTTGAATTTTACCAATGTAAGAAATTCACGAAATTATCACTGATGAACAAAGGTCCTGTTGGTACTGAATTCGTTCAATCAAGGCTTATACAAGTTGATTTTTGGTACTTTGCACTTACAAGAAAACTGAAAGGCACATAATCACAAAATCTAAATACATAGTACATATTCTCTTAATTTAAGAACTAATAAAAAGCTAAAATTAAGTCATTTAGCATCAAATCAATGTTTTACTATAAGCCATTCAAAAAAGTCGCAAGCAAAAGTTGCTGTCAATCAGATTTTAAAATACTCGAAGTTTACCAGTATGAGCTACATTCAGGTCAAGAGAAGGTAATGGAATTCCGAATAGCCTGGTTCTTTGTAAGCATTTTTCCGAGGTCAACTGACGTATTTTTTGTCATTTGCATACTATCGAGGTCGGCTGACTTTCTTTAGTTAGCCTGGCTCTTGCTTTGTAAGCATTCTTTTGAGGTCAACTGACGCCTTTTTGTCATTTGCATACTATCGAGGTCGACTGACTTTCTTTAGTTAACCTGGCTATTAAGTTTTACATGAGCTATATCGGTTTATTGGTATGCAAAGCTAGCATATAATATCATTTAAGTCAGTGGTCGGTTCAATATTCCGAGGAACTAACGATAAGCTTATTTCTACTATGCAAAAAGCTTTCTTTTTAGGTCAAGGCCAACTGACCTTGCTCTGCTACAGTAATAGGGCATTTGCAACTTTGTTGCTTGTTCAGCAGTTTCATACATCCTGGTGAAATTTTATCCGAGCGAGGTAGCTTCAGTAATATACATGCACGCTTTAGTTTCCTAATAAACAAGCTACCTAGAAACAAACTTTTATTTCGAGCGAGGCGGAAATCAGTGTTGCTTGTAAATTGTCAACTATGAACTTTAGCTATTAAAATATAGGTTATGAATTGTATAAAAGTAAAAAAACAGCAACGCCTAATCGTGTATTCTCTAAATTTCCTTCATTCCCTAGATTCCCTAAATTCCAAGAAAATATATACCATTCTAAAACCCTTCCCGGTGGAGGCATTAGTAGGATTTTAGGATTGGCCCAGAACTCCTGTTCCACTATGCATGTGAACCCGGTGATGACACATTTTGGGCAAAAGGTTGAATAGGTAGCATACCACTAGCGCAAGGCACTGAGTCTCATGGCTGAACGACGAAATAACAGTACTATCCAAATATCGAAATTAAACAGATTATACCTTTCTGCTGAATCTGTTCCTTATATACTACCTCTGGTGTGGCAAGTGTCATGGCTGCCCGTGATCTGATTGGTTTTCGGACAATCTATTCATCGTTCCTTTGTGTGACCTCATGCCAATTATTGGGTCAATAGCTACACATGATGAACAGTGGTGTTGCATTGTCGCGTGCTGTATGCTGTGTAACGTACCTGCTAAAGCAGTACTGTAAATATGTAGCATACTGTATGTGATAGACATTTATTAGATATTATTTTATTTTCGCATTTTATCGTCTCAAGGGTGTCTGGGATTCACACCCAAACATTCCTATAAAATTACGTGAAGTACTTTATTTTGATCCATTCACACCCCGGTAGTCCAATTAAGATGCCCCAATTAATTTGCACAAACGGCAGCTGGTCCCCTAGAACCTACACTAAACTACACATTCCACAGCTACCGTAATTCCCCGTAAAAATCGTAAACAACACCTGCACACAGTAAAATACGTAGAAGCCCCGCCAGACAGTAGTCTCAAGTGTAACGGTAGCGGCGGCCCCACAAAACATGTGTATACAGAGAAACCGATACAGGAAGCATGCACAGAAGCACAAAGGTGTGGCCAAGCCCACCGTAGAAAGCAAGCAAAGCACAGAAAGCATACAGTACCAGGAAAGCGTTAGAGAGGCGTAACTAAGTAAGCATAAAAAGCGTAGCAGGAAAGAACGATTGGCGGAAGAAGATGGACAGAAGCTCGACCTCCTGCGACGCCCAGGGAGTGGCCAAAATTGCCGTATAAAAGAAGAAGCAAAGCGTGATTTGATCGTTCTTATTCTTGTTTTTTTTACATTTTTGACTTCCATGCTCGCCCCATCCTTTTTATACACTTGCAAGCGGCCTATTATCCGAAAGCAACTTAAACCGAGGCCCCCATTTGTATTATAAATCGAAACGCGTTTTTATTGTCGATGTTCAAGCGACCGTCGATCATCCGTTGTTTATTGTAACCGTACCGCCCGCGCCCCCCGTTGTTCCCGCCGTATCGACTGTTGGTTGAAAGTAAAGTACCTCACACAAATCTGGTCGTTACAGCTGTAAAAATTGAAGTAATTATCAATACATTCTGAGGTTGCTCTAAATTGGAATCGTGAAGGTTTTTTTTGAAAAATTCATATCCAAATTATGCACGTCTAACTTCAATTTTTCTTCAATGATAGTGTTTTTCTAGAGTTCAATCTTTGAGTTTTTCGTACCATCCAAGTAAACCTTGAAAACTTTAGTTTTAATGACTGGACAGCAAAAGTTTCATGTAAAACGACTTTGAAGACAGAACTTGATTTCTCATATTTCACTTTGATAGTTCTTTCAAAAATGCTGAAGATCGCTGCATAGGCTTTGTTTCAACTTGCATCTTTTCGAACTAATTTTTTTCATTTGTTTTTTCCTAGTCCTATCACGAAACCCGAAAAAATTTTGAGCATCTTATATCATTTTGAGTTTCAGTAGAACTTGAGGTCATATAAGAATTCTGAAATTTGACGCCGTGTCAGAACTTATTTCTCATCTGTTTTAATCAAAAAGGGAACAAATAGCTGTTTTCTTCATAGTCGGTTTATATCGATTTGAGAATTAGTGTTATAATTTTGTTGATATCTATATTTTTGTGCAAGTTAGCATGCAAAAAATTTTGTGAAAAGTCATTATTGTCTGTTTTTTATGAAGTGCTTGTAAATTTAAAATATGCAAATGATGCAAAAATCGTTCGCATATTACTTTAACAAACTGTAAAATTTTTTATCCAAAAAATTGTCGGTTTGGTTAAACAAGCCAACAAATTTCCAGTCCTATACATGGCATTATACCCGTTTCCCAGTTTTATTTACAAGCTTTTCAGGAAAAACAAACCCTAATAGTCAAAATTGTCAGATTTACTTTTCTCCTGAAAAACATTCTCAAAAGACTTTATTCACAGACCAATTCACAGCACAAAAACGAACTAGAATCATGCAACATGAAATGCAAATATAAGTAAAAACAAAAACACGAATTCAAGCCTTATATGGCAAAAAAACATTACGAAAAAATTTTTCAGCGCGGAATAAAGGCCCTGTCATACTTCACCGCGCGGCACCGCGTCGCCGGTTGTTCTATTCATACTAAAAAGCGGCGCCGGCCGGCGCCGCGCGGTACCGCCTTTGAAGTATGAATAGGTTTTTGTAATTTTTGCGGCGCCGCGAGGCGCCCCATCAGGTTTCAACTGAACCAATACACATTTTTTGAGAAGAGCAAAATCCAAAAGTAAAAAAGCAGCGCCATATGGCGCCGCGGGTCGAAGTATGACAAGCCACCGCGCGGCGCCGCCTGTTAGTATGAATAGAACAACCGGCACCGCGCGGCGAAGTATGACAGGGCCTTAATGGTAAAGGGTCTGTCATACTTCACAGCACCATACCTTGCGGCACCGCGCGGCGCCGGTTGTTCTATTCATATTAAAAAGCGGCGCCGCGCGGTACCACCTTTGAAGTATGAATAGGTTTTTGTAATTTTTGTGGCGCCGGCGCGCGGTCAAGATTCAACTGAACCGAAATTTTCGAACAAGTTATGTATTCTAAAGTTGCAGCATACTGTTGTTATGTTGCATACTGTGACATCTATACATGTAGTGGAATCATATTTTTCACTTGAGTGGTGAACTCTGACACTTGTCAAATTATTTTACCAAATTGATTACTTAATTTTCAATGAAGATTTACTAAGAAGTTGATCACTCAATTTGCAATGAAGACATTAATGTGTAAAAATTATGAATTTGCAAAGTAGGTGTAAACATGTTCCTACAGCGTGTGTACTGGCATATTTCGATTGTGTCTTTATTCCCCCAACGTCCCTTTTCGGCAAATATCCCGATTGTCCAAAAGTTCATATTCCCAGTAGGTCCCGATTCCCCGAATAATGAATAAATTTCCTATTTCCCCGAAAAATGCGTTAGCCCCTATTCCCTGAACGTCCCGATTTCCCGAATACTAGAGAAAGGATGGATCCACTTTGAATCTGGGTCCTAAACAGCAGGTCCGACCGGACCCAGATCAGATCTGGATCCTGTATATAGCACATATCTGAATGAATAATTGTGTACATACAGGCCAAAATTGTTTATATACAGGGTGTACAGCCAAAAAAAGGCGACCGGTACTGACTTTTATAGCTTCCGAACGGGTGAATCTTTTTTAGTGCGGTTTCCTGTCATCGATAAAACATTTGGCATAAAGACTGCAAAGTTTCAGTCAGATTTCTCGAATTTTGACTGACTAAAATCAAAAATACTAAACGTCAATTTTTTTGATAATAAATATTTAAAAATTTAGAGAATCAACATGTTTCACGGCAGAAAAGCACAATAGATCCAATCATAAGAACCATATAACAGCTTGAAACTAAAATAAAGCCGCTTTAGCGTGTCCTAATTTCTGCTTCACTAATAATTTTAATCGTTTTTCGATCTGGTCAATGACAGAGTTGATTTTGCTTCAATTTTGCTTTTTTCCAATTTCATACCAAAAGCTCTTGATTTTGGCGAAATTTTGATCATATTGAAAGAAGAAGTTGTTGACTTTAAATTACGTGTAACTCACAAATCTGGGTGATTTTCAAAGTATTGTTGTGTGTAAACAGCTTTACAAAACTTTTTTTCACAATAGGACAACTTTTACTTTCATTTCACAACTTTTACTTTTTGAAAAATGATCTTTTTTACTAAATTTCTGTTTGTACAGTAACCATCAATGCTGGGAGCATAAAATTTGGGCTTAGTAACAAAGACAAACAGGGTATTTTAACGCAGCAATCCGCGTTATAAAATCTTCATCCAAGTCAGCACCGGTCGCCTTTTTTTTGGCTCACCCTGTATATCCAATTTTTCAAAATCAATTCATATGAAATTGATATTTCTCTGCAGTTCAAGAGCTATTAATCGTTGAAATAAGAAGCAAATTGAAGCAAGAGCCCAAAATCTTTAGACTTGGCTTTTTGCAAGCTTCTATCTGCACAGTGTAGGAATGATTGATTTCATTTTTCTTTTGCGCTTTTTATTTTTCGATTTTTTTCGCATTCTCTGTATTTCGTATTTGTCGAGACGAGCAATGCGCATTTTTTGACTAGAGCAAAATCCAGAAGTAAAAAAGCACAGCGCGGTGAAGTATGACAAGGCGCCGCGCAAGGACAACCGGCGCCGCGCAGTACCTCGCGGCGAAGTATGAAAGGGCCTTAAGCATGAAAAATTAAGAAAAATGAGAAACATCACGCCATTGTTTGCGGCGTTAGGCGTCACGTTTCCGACAGATTTGATCGCCATCGGAAAAACGGGACTCCAAGTGCTGTTACCGGCTTTATTTACCGCTTGAAACCTAAAATAATGAGTCACAAGAGATCCATATTTCCTGAAAAAATTGAATAATGCTTTTGAGAACAAAAAGATTTGTTCACACAAAAAAATTTTTGTCAATCGTACTCAGATTAATAATATTCGAATATTGAAAAACTCTTAGCTTATAAATCAAGGAGAGAATCTTTTATTCTGTATCCAACTTCATTTTGATTGTGTTCTCACAAATCCGTTGACGACAAATATGAACTGCATTCTTGAAGCGATAGTCCATTTTGATTGAAGATCTGAAACGGAACTATTGTTGTCTGGAAGTCAATCTTGATTTGGATGCACAGCTTTATTGCTTCTCTCCTTGGCCACGCATTCATTTGAATATGGGCATTCTAATATCTTTTAACTGAGACAGAAACTGAAAATTTAGTTTCATGCAAAGAACTGCGCAAAAATCAAATTTTTTGATCTTATTAAAGTGTGAAAAAATTGAGGGTAAAGTTGATGTGAAACAAAATATCTGAATGAATTATTGAACATCACGCCACTAGCTTACTCCAATGGGAAGCATAAAATTCAAATTTTTAACATTCGAATTAAATTTTCAATGCGAGAATCACGCGCTCACAATCGTTTAGCGTTGCAGTTCTCGCATACTCAAGAATAACTTTCTTTTCATTTGTTGTTTACGTCAGCTTATTTTTGTAGGCTTAAACCAATTCATTTCCTAAATCTTAAAAGTACTTCTTGATTGTCGAAGATGCAAATAAATCGGTCAAAGATGATGGAGGATTAGATCATGTTAAATTTCAGCACATATTTTATTCGGTAATATATCTATGCACAAAGAGCTACCGTAAGCCTGCCTTCACACAAGATTTTAACTTTCCCTCAAATTTTGCATCGGTTCGACGTTTGCTTTGTTATTTTTTCTTTATTTTTCGATTACAGTAAATTTTCATGGCATATTCAAATCAAAAATGGGTAAACAATGCATCGGAAAAACCACGGGCTTCAATACTAAAGTGACGTATGCGTCTGCTTTATTTCCAAATTTGATTCCGAGATCAATTTTTATTTGTCATTTCCAGTTGGTATTCCACTGGAAACGACAAATAAAAAATATTCATGATTTTTTTCTACATCATAATATTTGATATGGCTTGAAAACTGATTTCTGTATATTGAATTCGATTAAAGTCCGTGATGATTGAATCCATGAGCCTTGAGGCTTTCTTCGGTTGTTCTGATTTAAGAAGAGTCAATTTACATCAAGACTACAGTAAACTTCTGTTGATGTTATATTATGCAGTATTACTATAATCTGTTTTTTTATAAAATGCTTCCAAACAGAAAAGTGACACAAATCAGTAAGGCCGCCAAAATCATTTACATAAAGTTCCGTTTGTAAAATTTTTCACTCGAAAAAAAAATTTCCAGTCCTGCATGACATTTTGTTTATCAGAAAATCGCAAAAATCTGAAATACTACTTGCTTTCCACTTTTATTATTTGGAAGCATTTTAAGAAAAACAGACTATAGATCTGCACTAAATTTTCCAGCCATGAACAGAGCAAAACGATAACAGAAGATTAGTAAACGTCATTTTGAAGCGATCGATGCAGCGATCGAAGATTCAGCAAACGCAGCATTACAATAGATGAAAAAACAAATCCAATAATCACGAAATGATTGAAAAAAGTGATGAAGATGTCTATATAATAAAGGAAAAAATTTGTTGAAGACTCAACTTCCATAATTTTGAATAGAAGTTTGGCTGAAAATGGAGTATTACTCCAATGTCGGTAAACTTTTGATTCTAGATCCTGAGTTTAGATATTTTCTCAATTTTTCGTCTTTAAAAATGAGTCGCCAAACTAACCTAGCTAATGTAGGATTTAGGAAAGTTGCATTGCCAATTCCTCAAAATAATTAGTACGGTGAACATAATAAAATTCTACACGTTCACAACTTGCCCGTAGATCTTGAAACTCATGAACAGGATGTTTACATGAGTCCACCATTAGATCACTTTTCGTTCAATAAAACATTTCTACATCTCGAAACAAATCTGACGTAAGCAATATGTGTTAGAAAAAACTTTACATAAAGGATTCCTGGTCAATCTTGCTCACGCTGTCTCACTTTATTTATCTCAATATTGTCGAATTTTCCCCGTTCCGATTCGCTGTCCAATGACGACTATTCTCACGAAAATGGGCGCCAAACCAGGCACAGTACATCACTAGGCAATGGAAAATGTTCGAAATAACTTAATACTGTATTTCAATAACGATATGTAGGTTTGCGAGCACTCAGATCTTCAGAATTTTTGCAACTGTCTTGCATCCACAATGCTGAGTATGTCTCTAGTCATGAATTTTCAACAATTGAACAGGACCAGAGACACACACTCAGAATTGAAGGCGCATGGACCGAAGTTTTAATCATTGTTCGTTGTTCATTGAATCGGCTACTCACGAAAATAGACGCCGAAGGGCTGTGATATAAACTAATTCAGTGTACAGTATATCCCTAGCCAACGACACCTATACTCATGGCGGTCGAAAATGTTGTCGGTAAAACGTCGAAAGTACAGAACTCCTGTTCCACTATGCATGTGAACCCGGTGATGACACATTTTTAGAAAAGGGCATGACCGTAGCACGCATGCACAACAGAGCAGGGTTCATTAGCTGCGAAAATATTGACGACAACTCCAAACAACCGGGATCCAGTGTCAGGGGCTGTGATATGAAAGTCGAACGAGGCAGCATATCACTAGCACAAGGCACCGAGTCCCGATGCTGAACGATGAAGTAACACTGCTTTCCAAATGTCGAAATTAAACGGATTATGTCCTTCTGCTAAAACTACTCCTTTATATACCGCCTCTGGCGTGGCAAGTGTCATGGCTGCCTTTAATCTGATTGGTTTTCGGACAAAGGAGTCTTTGTTCCTTTGTGTGACCTAAGACTAGGCAGCCGTCGTGGTTTCGGTCAACACACAAGTCATACACTAAAAAACAATACGCTCAGACCATGAACTAAGGCATGTTACCTAGCTCGCTGTTATACTGCGTTTTATTCACTAATGCTACGGATTATCAACGTGAGCAAAAAAATTTTTAGCACATGCGAAAGAAGAGAGATATGAAAAAACTTTGCTTTACTGTCGATCGCCCTGGGAGAGTTCATTTAAAAAAATTTCATTCCAAAATTATCCTATCTGAATTTAATTTTTCTTTTTACATTTGTATTGCTACAAAAATGTTCGCTGGTTTGGCAGTCTATCAATCAATATTTTCATGTTCACTATGATTTTCAAAATCATGTAATAAAGCCTTGAAACTAGAAAATAAAGTGCATACTGATTTCAATAATGTTTTGTGATGGAATAAGTAAGGTGCACAGACCACGGGCTTTTTGGATAACACAAAAATTGACGTTGAGCGGAGTACTGAAGGGTTGCTCGTTATGCTTGCAATTCAACGATTACTGTATGTCCGTGTAAAATTTTAAAATGATGAACTACAATCAATCAGTCAAATCTGAATACTGCAACAAACGTTGTTTTGCTTGGGCAAGCTTTTCACCTCTTTTCATCTCATCTTTCAATGATCAAGCATTTGTATGTGAAAGAACATGATATATCTGTTTTTCTTGAAATTCTTGTAAATATAAGCGGAAAGCAAGTACCATGTCATTTTTTAAACCTACAGTAAAAGCCTCGTGTGAACGACCTTGAGGGCGATAATATTTTTTTCATTTTTGAATTTACAAATATTTACAAGTAAAAACAGATTGTTGAAGTCTTCTTAGTATTTCACTTTCTGGCTATAGTTTCGATTCCAGCGACTAGCTGTTGTTCCCTAATATGATGAGCGTCTTGGCTCGATCCTTCGCGAGACGTTTCATTGACACATTAAATTCCCGGAGCCAATTTGGAGGATTTGTTGAAAATCTGCGGTTTTTTTGAATACGAAACTTTTTACCTTATATCTTTGAACATCTCACATAAAAGAAAATATTAGATTATTTTATATCACTGATGTTTCATTGTGAATCGAAATTTCTGATAAGTGCATTTTCTGTGATGAGAATATATGTGCTGCATGAACTATGGTTTATAATTTTAAGAGTGTTGCTATACTACCATGTCACACAAAGGCTGAAAATTTAGAAGCACACTCAAACAAAACATCTATTTTTTGGGAAAAAAATTTCTCATAAAAGCCTCATGCAACCAATTTTCTAATTTTTGCTATTGTCGAAATCACAAGCATTATACAGTAAATTATAGTTTGGCCCCCTCCGTCATTGACAACATATACAATTCTTTCCATCATATGGCGTTTAGGGCTTTTATGGCACTTAAGGCTTTCATGGCGCTTAGGGCTTACTTGGCGATTATGGCCTTTATCGCGTTTAAGGCCTTTATGGCGTTTAAGGCTTTTATGGCGGTTAGGGCGATTATTGCACATTGACAAAAATGATGCAAAAATAGAACCATTTTCATTTTTGCAATTTTGTCTAAACGAAATTTCGGCTGAACAAAAAATGGCAAAGTTGTAGAAAGCAGGATGCTCACTGTATTTTTCCTATTACTGTAGCGTCACTGTTTTCCAAATTTACTGTAGCTTTTGTGGAAGCAGGATGTTTAATGTATTTTTCGAAGTTTACTGTAGCTTCATACTGTATTCCTACAGTTTACTGTAGATTTTTACTGTATTTTTGCAGTTTACTGTAGCTTTTTTCATGTGATATTTCTTTTTTGGTTGTTGTTTTTTCCCGCTTTTTTTCTAGTCTTTGTTTTTTTGTGCATTTTTCTCGCTTATATACACAAATTTGAGCCTGAAAACCCCAATTAAAAATGGTTCTTTATAATGTGGATTTTTTAGAGCTTTTTGCAAAAAATTCGAGGATCATATCAAAATTTTAAATCTTAAAATCAAAAATTAACATTTGATCATAAAATTTACTCTGAAAATCAAAATTTAATCCTGAAAATTACATTAAAATTTAGAATTTGATTTTGTAAATCAGACATCGAAATTTGATCATAACAAGCAAAAATTGAAATGTGAGCCTGAAAACTGTTTTAAAATCAAAATTCGATTCTTAAATTCAGCATGAAGGGCCCAACCTAAAGAGCCTACGTACATGTTAAACATAGGGGTCCCTTTTATGAGCAGGCGTTTTGGGCGTTTTAGGCGTTTTAGAGGTTCATTATGTATGAAAGAGCGTTCTGGGAATTTTAAGGCGTTTTGGCATTTTAAAGCGTTTTGGGCATTTTGGCATTTTGAGGCGTTTTGGCATTTTAAGGCGTTTTGGGCATTTTAAGGCTTTTTGGGCGTTTTAGGGCGTTATGTTGGCATTTTAAGGCATTTTTGCGTTTTAAGTCATTTTGAGCTTTTTAAGTTGTTTTGAATTTTTTTAGGTATAGTTTGCAGGTTTCAAGCACACATGTGCGAGGAGGATACAGGAAGCGTACATATACCCCCCAGAGGTTTAGATTTTGAAGTTTTTTATGCATGAAATACTCGAAAAAAATGTTTGACATATATTTTGTGGGATCTTGGGCCCAAAAAATCAAGGTCAGCCACCTCTCCAAAAATTTGGAGCTGCACATGTATTGTTTTGCCTTTTTTATTTTCAAGTATTCACATATTTCCTGAAGTCAACACTTTATTGCCTGAACATTGTAAAGCTGCTCCATATTGTCACGTGCCGCTCAATTCCCCAACGTCACGTGATTCCGATCATGTCAATATTTTGTTTTTCTTCATGATTTGGTTATTACTCATTCATGTTCTCATTTATTTGATTTCTACACATGCATTTTGTGTTCGTTTTTATATTTTTCATGCATTTCTATGTTTCGTTTTGTTGTATTTTTATTTCTTTATGAACGCGGGCTACAGCAGGCCCTTTAGCTAAAAACTTCCGCCAGCCGTGCTCCACGAGCACATGGCTATTTTTGGTGCATTCCATGCACCTCTTATCACCAAAAATTAGCGTCGGTTTTGTTACGCAAAAACGACTAGCTAAGAAGTTTAACTAAAGACGTTCATATGCTTAGCATAGGCACTGCAGCCTCAGCGCTAAACGCATGTGAACGAAAAAATGTCTATGTGCTCATAGGCATCTTCTGCATCGTGTCTAGCTGCAGAAGTTAGCTTGGACGCCGAGAAACTCCGCCCAAGCTGCAGCTGTAGCCAAACATGTCCTTAAAAGGACATGTTTCTTTAATTTTTCGCTCATTCCTGGGTTTACCCCTGCGTCCGATTTTGTTGTCAGCATCTGCTGCCTTTCGCCTAATTTGAATAAATTCGAATATCTATCTTCACTGTGTCCGCCGCCTTATATTAAATAAATTTGCATAAAAAATTTGCATAAATTTATATCCCTTCACTGCGTCCGCCGCCTACCCATCTACAGTACCCGCTGCCCATCAGTGCCAGGTGTCCGACCACTCTGGTTAGCCTAGAAACAATCGCGAGTCGCTTCCCGATCGCCTATACCCGTTGCTCATGACTCGTGTGGATCGCTTCCCCCCGCTCTGTGCCAGAAGACTGAAAGTATCCAGGGACTTGCCCCCCGTTTTCGTCGAATCGCTTGAGAAACAGGACTAGGTGAGTCTTCTCAGGGGATTATTGTTATTTGTGAGGTATTTGTTGGGGAACCCTTCTTAAGTCGGTTTCCCAGGTTTTCCACAGATTAGTAGGGCCTCCACCTCTCAGGTTCGGGCTAACAAGGGGCTGTCTGGTTCATAACCAGGTCCCACAAATTAGGTCATTTTACAGGTGACCCTGTCCCCACTCTCACTGAGTAGGACTCGTGGATTGTCGCACCTAGCCTGGCAGCATTGTCCATTACCCTACAGCAAGACCTCAGAACAACACCAGAGAGTACCAGCTATGGGTCTCCCTATAGCCACCATTCGCCAGGTTAGGCCCCCAACGCCAACCAGGGGAGCCTGGGGAAAATGCCAGTATCCATCAGGAGTCACAGCCTATTACTCACTGTAATAGGATCAATCTGATATGGTTCACCATCAATGTGACGTCTAAAACACGGTACTATCTGATGTGATTCCCAAACCTCCCCAGCTCCCCCATCAAAACTGGCATAAACGTGACATGGCGAGGATGGAAAATTGACCTTAAGTCTGGCACCCGCCCTTAAGTGCAAAACCTTCACCCTTGGGTCGGAACTACCCCCAGGTCGGGTCAATTCCCATTTTAAGTCGGACAAGCCCCCTTAAAATCGGGTACTAGCCATCCAATAAGTCAGAGACCCCCCCATATTCGGGTTTACTGCCTAATGGGTCGGGAATGTCCCTTATTTCGGATTACCGTTACTGTAGGTCGGAAACTTCCCCTCAAATAGAGTGTTATTACTGTAAGTCAGAATTTTTCCTGTGCCACCGAGAGTTATTACTGTAGGTCGGGAATTTGTCCCTTAAAATCGAGTTTAATTACTGTAAGACAGAAATCGGCCTTACGAGTGATCTAAATGTGATCTATATGTGTAAATAATTATCTCATGCGTGTGTATCGCCCCTATGAGTAATAAATTCCCCCTGAGTCGAGTTATTTATCTCCAGAGCCAAGCTAAATGTCCTCAGAGTTGAGTTATTTGCTCCAGAGTTGAGTTATATATCGAGTATTCTGTATTCCTCCTCTGAATAATCCTGTATCTTCTACATACTTAGTCTGTGTTGTAAACTTACCTTACTTGTTTCTTTTCCCTTTATTTCCTCCCCTCTCTCCTTTTGGGTGGTATACTGTAACCCTCAGGGTGGGTGCTGTTACAGTACGCCTGTGTCCATTCCCGTACTGTAACTACAGTATACCCATACGGGGGTACTGGTATCACAGCTGTAGGGGTTGACGGCCTCTCCTGCCTGTCGGTGGTCCATGACCCCATGATACAGTACACCCTCCATGTATGATTCTGGATGTCATACGTGGCTGCGATCTCTTAACTGTGTACAGTATTTTTGTATTTCAGCGGAAACTGTCGGAATTGCTCACTTTTCCGGCCCCAACATTTTACACCTACTGTTTACACATTTAACACGCGTATGTACCAATATTGTATTTTCTGCTTTTTGGTTATTTTTCCTCCATTTCTTTCCTTCCTCCGTCATCTGAGAGGAAAAAAAAATTCCCGTTTTTTCGCCACCGCTACAGTATGACACCCTTACGTAAGTTTTTCTCTCTCTCCTTCATTTCTACTTACTGTAAGGTCTCTTCTCTTCTATTTTCGGGTTGTTGCATCTAGACCATAGACTTTACGGGTCATGCTCTTTGAGGTCAGCAACAACAGCGTTACGGGTTGTTGTTGTTGTGTGGTTCAACCTCACGGATGCAGCCACTGACGTCTGCAACAGCCACTTCACTTGCTGTTGCTTTAAGGGGTGTGTAGCCCTCCGGGTTCTACTCCTGACGTCAGCAACGATGACACTATGTGTTGTTGTTTTAAGTTAATACTCCTGCAGTACTGACTCCTGACGTCTGCAACAGCTGAAGCTAACGTTGTTGCAACAGGTTCGGCTGGCCCCTGCACCCCATCTGTGACGTCAGCAATGGTGACGCACGGTGTCACTATTCAAAGATGTGCAGGTCTTACGGGTGCCACATCTGACGTCTGCAACAACTGCATCTCATGTCATTGACTTAAGGTATCGGACCCTCGGTCCCACCTTTTGACATCAGCAACGGCAGCATCACGTGTTACTGTATACAGATAGTTGGCTTCAGGGCCCTATTGCTGATGTTGGCAATGACAATGTATCATGTTCTCGCAGCAGGAACTGAGGTTACATGATCCTATTTCTGACGTCTGCAACGGTAACATTACGTGCTACTGCAGGGGTTTTGCTGGCCTTAGGCACTTACCCCTGGCGTCTGCAACTGCGACATGATACTTGAATACTCTTATCCCAATCACTTGTAGTCAGCACCAAGGTCATGTGTTGGTTCATACCACCTACCTTTTGACGTCAGCACCAGGTTACTGTCGGTCCTATGAGTATTCCACTTGAGTCGTAGGTGGTTGCTGGCGCATGGTCCTATCACTTGCTGCTCTTGCCAAAGGGTTGGTGTGTGTCTGGGACTGATGCCTGGGAAACATCAGTCCACATACATACACCACCTGAGATGCTCTCTAGTCCGTGACTGATCAGGTTGTCCACCCAGGTAGCAGCACTGTTGATCAGCACGTGGCTGCCTTTAAGCTTTAACTGCAGGTTTGAACGAGTTGCACTCGGCCTCAGCTGGGTTGGTTTTTTTGACTCATGCAGATGGTAGGCATTTGCAGTCAGTACTGCCTGTGTTTGACGTCTGCAAGAGTTCAGCAGCCTTCTTGTAAATTTCTTATCTAAATTCACTCCTTCTCTTTCATCTCATGGAGCTGTCATACATAGATCTTCTTTAGTGTCCCCACCATAGTGGTTTCCGAGGGACCGCGGCACAGCCTCCGGTTGGGCCTAGAGTGTATAGGACCCCCTGTCATATTTTATTCACTTGAACGCCTTCGTTAACTGGCTTAAGGATGCCCGCGCTAGAGTCGCCACTGACCAAGAGTCCGCCTCTGCGGTCCACCCGCTGTTAGTCATGTAATGTAATAGGCACTGTTGAGTCCGCCTCAGCGAAGGTATTGAGTACGCCTCAATCCATAACTGGGTCCGCCTCGGTTACTTACACTCAATAATTCACCCAGGGACACCCTGTACCCGTGATCCCTTAGATGTTTTCGGGTGCACCCTCAAAACATCCAGAGTAAATTCATCTTAACTGACTGAGTGTGTCAGAATAGCACCCTTGGTACCCGTGCTCTCCCTCTCTTCCACTGTGTGACCTGCGAGCCTCATTACATCTCAGTGATCGGCAACCCGGCCACCAGCTGTATATAATACTCCTGGAGAGTGTCCATTCTGTTCGGAATGCGGGCTCCCGTTTCGGACATGGCTGTAAATTACTTGCAAATGTCGTCCAACACGGAACCTCCTGTATAGTCCATCACACTATACAGAGATCGCAATCGCTCCTGGCGAGTGAGGCCCGTTGCGTAACTGCGCGACCCCTTTGCATAACTGGGTTTGTAAATTAGTTTTGTCCCTATTTATTGCTCCCTTTTAAGTTCACTTTCAGTTGTCCCCATCCTTTTCACTTTATGCCACTTTATGCGCTACTCCTGGTGAGTAGGATCTTGCCGGCTACCATCCCCCTCGCCCCAAGCTTTGTAAACTAGTACAAATGGTCGAACCTCCAGGAAAAATCCCTCCAGAGTGGGTTCATCCGTCATCTTATTTCTCGACAGGAAAACTGCCTTTTTCTCTCTTCTTATATCTATTCTTCTGTCCTTTTCGGCTATTCTATTTGCCGGGTCCAGGCCCCAACTCTACATCCTTTTGGTCGGGATCAATTCCCCCATATCTCAGGCCATGCCTATATTCATCACGGGCGACCAGATAAATTCCCTTCTGCGTCACCCTGGTGTACTCTGATCTTGCATCTTACAATCGTATTCCCATTCTAGCTCTATTTTCATGGTCGCTAGTCTTAAACTAAACCAAGTTTACGTCACAAACGCCATCGCACACGCGTTTTTCGAATTCACGCCCTCTTTCGCCGCGAATTCAAAAGTAGTACTCACTTTCACTTTACACAATAGAGACACCTCGTCGTTCCTGCCATCTCAGTACCCAGCCTGTACAGACCAGTGAGCCGCTCTCTATTCAATTTGACTTAATTGCTTCACGGGCAAGAACGCTAACTAACCACCTTACGGGAGAACAAACCCTCGGACATGAAGTCGGAAACTGATCTCCCTTCACAGATCGAGAACAAGGTCCAGGCAGCATTTGAGAATGCTCTTGGACCCCTCTACCAAAAGTTAGAGGCCATGAATGGTTGGAGGCACCCTCCCGTGTCCAGCTTTATGGCCCCTTCAACCTTCTCCAGTGCTTTTGGTGAGTCTATCACAGATTTTATGTCCCATCTTACTCGTTTCTTTACACTCCAGGGTGTAAGCGAAACAGATCATGCGTATAAAATCTTCTTTCTGGAGTCATGCCTTACGGGTCCTGCTCTTGCCTCCTACCGGGACTTTAGCAGCAGCACTCCACAACCTACCCGCTACGAAGAGTTTACAGCTTTTCTACGGAGAGATTTTCCGGTAGGGCGCGACTCTGATCTGCATCAGCAGCTGATCCAAGATCGACTGCAGAAGCCGACCGAGTCCGCGATAGTCTACCTTGAGCACTTCAAGAGACTGTCCAGGGTAGCCTATCCAGATCTCGCGACGGATGTCAGAGATTCTATCATCAAACCTATCTTTCTGCGAGGATTGAAACCGGTCCTCCGAGATAGTATCAAGTTTAGGGAGTTTACGACTCTTGAAGAGACACTCAAGGCAGCCTGTTACGCAGAATCCCAAATCTTTCGGGACGAGATTTGGTACACCGCACCATCTAACGCAGTTTTCTCTTCAGAACCTAAACACGCTGGTAATAATCCTGATATGCCTAACAGAAGCGCTAACGGTCGTCAGAGCAATGCTCAAACGTCATCATCCTCCCCCGATGAGGTTTGCCGCTTGGAACAGGAAATGGCCAGGCTAACGGCCCACATAGCGAGGCTGACGGCCCAGCAATGTGCACCAGCGCCAATCCAACAGACGCCGCCTCCACAGCCATCAACATCAAATCAGTCCGCCGGGCGACGCTCGTTGGGAGCACACCTTCAAACACTGGTGCCGCTCCCAGTAACAATACCGCTAACGGTGGTCGCTGTTATTTTTGCTGTACACATGCCCACCCCACGGACCGATGTGATAGGCCATGCCCTCATTGTCGTCAAGTGCGAGTGCACCGATCAACTGCCTGTCCGCAGCGAAATTCGGCAAACACGGGTGAGAATGACTACCAAAATACTGGTTATTCTTCCCAGGGGACAGATGTGTATCATCAGAGAAATGGTTATCACCCTCCTAACGGACTGGGGAACCAATATCGGCAGCCCATACGTTGCAACAACGCCATTGGGGCTACTGATGGCCCTCCTCATCCAGATCCTCTTGATCTGGATGATGAGGCACTTGCTGAACACCTGACAGATCCTTCACAACAGTGTTATCCTGTCTGCGTAATCAGTATTGGATTTTCAGTGGTCCAAGCAGATCAGGTACCCGTACCGATAAATGTATCGGACATACTGCTGCCACCACCACCACAAAGGTATGCAATGCCGGTCACCATGGACCCCTCGACGACACCGCAGTTTGTTGGCCACGCTAACATCCTAGCATCGTATTGCATCCCCAAAACCACGACTGCCGAGCCAGCTCCAGCCACAAATGCGACGTCTTCGGCGCCACCGGCCCGCATCATCCCTCCAGGACCACGGCCTTCGATGCCCATGGATTCGGCCATGGAAGTCCTCGACCAGGTCGAGCCCATGAATTTGTCAGGTATACTACCTTCTTCTTCAGGTGATCCTAGAGTAGGAACCAGAAATCTATCTCAGTCTACGACTCTATTGATTTCTTGTTCACAGCATCATCCCCTGTCCAAGACGCGATATTGGCCATCTGGTCAGTTGACCTGGCCAAGAAATACCCGCATTTGCCGTGGACTCTGCTCAACGAGCCATCGCATGTCGAAGCGCTCACGGCCACCGACATGGTGCTCGCCGCACCTGTATCAATGCGACTCTTACGACCCGAGGTCCCCCGACGGGCACTCGAGTTCATTGCCAATGGGACTATCACAATCTCGCCCGTCGAGAAGTTCTTATTGGATGGGGAGCCATCCTCGCCTTCGGTCGATGCCATCCGCCGAGCAGTCGAACAGGCCAGTTGGATCCTCCTGCCTGCTGTCGAGGCTATATCACCGACAGCAGCACCACCTGTTGCCGCTACACCGCCAACAGAAACGGACACTATTGCTTCCTCGCCTCCGGCCAAGGAACCAGCAAATGATCCCACACTGCCCGCAACAGCCCAAGCCACACCGTCAGCACCAGCCCAAAATACATCGTCGGCAGCAGCCCAAACCAAATCACCGGCGCCAGCCCAAGAGACATCTCCGACCGCTGGGACCAAGTCGCCCATCGTCGAACACATGGCCGTCGACGAGATCTTACGTCCAGTTAATGAAGATGTCAGCATAGTTGAGGAATCACCGTTCCCAACGGCAGTCGCCCCACGGTCCCCAAAAGTTGGTATCCTCCGGGAAATCCACCTGTGCGGTGGGTTGGTCCTTGATTTCCCCGGTCAGGAACCCATCTTGTCTGACAGCGATGAAAAAGAAATCTGACACTGCCCAGATTTGTGAAAATGTGTGAACACTTACAAACTACATTTGTACAGTTGTCTTTGATAATAAAATTGACCATAGTAACATCACTGTTTCTAGGGGTGAGTTTGTCAGCACTGGCGGCTCAGTATCAATTTTGTGGTCTCTCAAGAAGCGGACATCCACTTGAGTTACCCCAGCGTGTAGAGTGTAAACCACCGCAATCTTCATGGAGCCCACGGCGCATGAATGTTACGGTGTATGTCCCTAGCTCAGACCCGATTACAACCACAGCGTGGAAATGCACATTGCACACCCGCAAAGCCTGCACCAACACTGGTTTCTTCGGCTCTAGGGGCATTACTGCAGACGTCATTACCACTCAGCACTTAGCGCCTGCGGCTTGCACGCTAGCACATCACACTAAGATGTTTGGCTCACAAAAACTTGTCGGCATTCGCCCTGGCTTTTATAGCACAAACCAAACATTGGACGTGATGTACGAATGGTGCTACAGCGACATCTGCAAGACAGTGACTAACCTCTTCATTGAGGAGGGACAAGTCGCTTCGTGGGATGGCACTACGGCCCTAAGCACCTTAGGCGATGTAGGTGGATGCCGTCCCACTGCAGGTCAGTGCACTACTCTAGACGGGGTCATTGTCTGGCCTGCACAAAACTTCACGGTGCGGTGTCATTATCACCCCAAGGGAAATTACACTGCGTCCATGTCAGGGAACCAGGTCATCATCGATGATCTACAGGTTGCCCTCAAGATCCCGGGAAACTCCCGCATCTTCCAACTGTGCCCAGAACTACGTTCCACCACAGTCCTGACGGATCAGGGTCTTCTCCTACGCATCCACGGGAGATACAATTTGACCCAAAACTTGTTCAAGATGGCAAAGGACACACATCCCGATCCTGTCAATGCCAAATTGAACTACCTGGCTCAGCAGATCAAGGAGTCGGAAACTAATGGTTTCTGGTTCACGTGGCTTGAGCTCTGCTCTCAGGCTCAACGCTATCGTGATCTGACTTGGCAGTTGCTTCGCTTCGACCCTACCTTGGGTGCCCGGGCATTCCTCCAGAGGAATGACCTGATGGCAGAATTCACAGGCGATGCACGGACAATATGGCCGTGTCAGAAGGTCAACGCCAAATACGTCTACCACTCGTACCGGGTGGGAAACGTTTGCTACAAGTACTTACCTGTACAGGTCGGCGGCACCATCTATTTCGCCACCCCCGGTGGTCCAGATCTCATTAAATCTAGCCCAATTGTGCCATGTCATCACCACTTTACAGGGATTTTCCGAAATCGCTTGGGCTGGTTTACTGAATCAGGCATGGTCCATGTGAGCCACATCCCACTGGAACTCTTCTGGAAGCAGCGTTTCAACATCACTCACTTTGATGCACCAGCGCTCTTCCATGACCAGTTGGCGATGACGCCTTCAAACTTTGCCTTCTTTAAACAGTACGTTTGCAAGACTGAGCAAATTGAAGCGGTACTAAACCGGCTGGTAAACTTTACCGCTGGTCTATCCCTGCAACCAGACGCCATCTACCAGGCTTTTGCAGGGGTAGGAACCGACATCAAGGCCTCCCTGGAAGGTGTCGGTTTGGCAGCAAACCACATTATTACGGGTCAACAACACACCCTCGTCCAGGGCTTGCATGCTGTCCTGAGCGGGCCGGTCCAGTTGATCTTTAACGTACTAATTACCCTGACGGTGCTGATCAGTGTCGGATACCTTGCCTATCTTGGTGTATCTTATTATCTCAGCTACCGTCTGCGGAACAAACAGGTCCAGTTTGTTCGCCGTTTCTCCCCGTTGGGTCTTTACCGCAAAGTCCAACGCTGGATTGGTTTTCACGACGTGCAAAAGGATGTGCCCTCCCAGCTTGACCGAATCACACCGTGTTTCGTCGTGCTGCTGGATGCCAAGGAAACTCCTGCTTTCCTTGATCCGGGTTGCCCCGCACTATCATTAGCCAACGTCTTCATAAGGCCTTGGCTAAAGAAAGTCCGAAGGCGGTCATGGCGTTCCAGCAACATCACGACTTTAACCCATTGATGAGCATCAATGGTAAAGCCGTTCATACCATCCTTTCGGGACCATATGAAATCATGTTGCCCGGAAACCGCCAGCCGAACACACGGATTGATATACATCTCCATGTGTGCAAGACTAAGTCTCCCTTCTGGGCACCTGTTGACCTTATACTCGGACTGGACTTCTTAGAACAGTTCAAGAACATTATGTTTGACTACCAACATAATGTTTGTCGGCTGGACGCGGTAGAATTACCCCTCCTGCTGACCAGGCTGGAGATTGACCAGATCAACCCCTGGTGGGAGAACACCCGTGCTCTCTCAAGAAACTCACACAGGTCGGGATCACGATCGCGGTCCAGGGCTTAGTCCATCTCTCGGCCACACTCACGGGCCTCCTCAGTTGCCTCATCACGTGGGTCAACCAGGGGATACCGGACTTCTTCCAGACGGGCAAGTCGTCATTCGTCGACCTTGCACAGGTCAGGTTGCCCTCAACCTCCGCCTGGAACCTCTCCAGTTACGCTAGAGAAAGGCCGATTCCGTGAGCCAAGTGATTCAGATGCTCCGGCATCACCCGTGCCAACCGCGCCACTGCTACTCAGAGCCCAAGGGACCACTCAGACCACGTACTCACGGTACAGGATGAGTCCACCCTTCTAAATGACCCCGAACCCTCCGTTGGATATGCTCTAGTAGGTCTGCTACGTCGTACAGGACTGCCAATTCCAAAGCGGTCCGGTAAGACCAATTACATTAGTGGTGCCACCACACCTGATTCTGGTCATGTGGTCTCTGCTTTTTACCCAAATGATATTCGGACACCCCATATCAAAGTTCTCCTCAACAACTGGGTAGAAGCAAAGGCACTGGTCGACACAGCAGCTGTTTTCTCACTACTGGACCACAAGTTAGCGGCCCAGCTGCCCAACTTGACACTTACACAAACCAGGGCTCGTCCTATCCCAGCCAACGGGTCCCCGATCCCACTGCTAGGAGCAGCCTACATCAGGGTAACAGTAGCTGATGTCTCTGAACAGATTCAGGTCCAAATACAGGAGAACTGTTCAGCTGAACTGGTCCTGGGAACAAACTTCCTCGGCCAGTTCAATTGTGTCAGCTTGAACTGGGAGAAATCCTTCCTCCAGTTCAAGCAGAGTAAAATCCCCTGTGACGGTCTCATCCACAGCCCACCTTCTGCCCGCGGCGCCTTGCCCCTGAAGGATTTGGTAATTCTGGAGCCTCGCTCCTTGACACGATTCACTGTACCCGTACCGCCAATCTACACGAACGTACCTGAGGTGGCCTTTTTCCCAAAGCACCTCATGAGATCTCAAAGAAACATATATTTTGCTGGGAGCGTGAGTAGCGTGACCAACGGTCACATACCACTTCAAGTAGTCAACCCGAATACTCATTCTGTGGTTCTCTACCCGCACATGACCATCGGTCATGTGCAAATGCATAGTGAGCCCTCACGGGGATCACCGATCGACTCAGACACCGTCCTCAATCGTCAATGAGTCGAGGCCAATGCTGTAATCTCACTGGATATCTCCCCTCGGGACCGAGCAGCCTTACTCGACCTACTGGTTGCATACACCGACCTCTATGCTCTTGATGAAAAGGACACAGGTTCCACTGATCTCGTCCAGCACGAAATCAGCACGGGCGATGCCTGCCCAGTCCGCGGTTTCCCTTATCAGTCCTCACCTAAGGAAAAGGATCTCATCATGCAGGAGGTCAAGGCGCTCCAGGAGAAAGGTATTATCCGGCCAAGCACGTCACCGTGGGCCACTAATACTGTCCTGGTGCGCAAGAAAAACGGTTCTCACCGTATGTGTGTTGATTTTCGTGGTCTTAACGAGGTCACGAAAAAGGATGTCTACCCTCTCCCTCGGATAGATGACATCCTCGACACACTCAAGGGTATGAAGTATTTCACTACCCTTGATCAGGCTAACGCTTATTGGTCAATCCTGATTGCCGAGGTGGATAAAGAAAAGACGGCATTCAATATGCCCATTGGACTTTACGAATTCAATTATTTGCCTTTCGGTCTGTGCAACGCACCAGGGACATTTCAACACCTCATGGACCTCCTCCTTACTGGAATCCAATGGCGCACGGTTCTGGCCTATCTCGATGACATTTTGGTGTTTGGGAACTCTCACACCCAAATGCTTGAGCCCCTGGCAGATGTGTTCGCCCGTCTTCGCCAGTGTGGAATGAAGCTCAGACTGAGCAAGTGCAAATTCTCGCACTCAGAGGTAGAGTACCTAGGCTATCGCATCTCACAGAGCGGCCTGGAACCTGACCAAGCCAAGCTGGCCGCCGTCCAAAATCTACCCATTCCACAAAACGCCAAAGACATCAAGTCCTTCCTAGGCCTCGTGTCTTACTACAGGCGTTTCATCCCTGGTTGTGCCCGGCTCAGCCAGCCACTCACCAAGCTCTTACGGAAGGAAATCACTTTCCAGTGGTCAAAACCTCAGCAGGAGGCGTTCGATGAACTCTGCCGCCTGCTGACTAACCCTCCTATCCTGCGCCATCCAGACTTCTCGAAATCCTTTATCCTTCAAACTGATGCAAGTATTTCGGGGATAGGAGCGGTTCTAAGGCAGTTAGACGAATTTGGATACGACCATCCTGTCGCGTACGCCAGCCGAGGGTTAACAGCGGCCGAGAAAAACTGTTCCATTACAGAACTGGAAACTCTCGCTGTTGTCCATTTGGTCAAGCACTTTTGACCATACCTCTTCCAGCATGAGGTGGTCATTCAGACTGACCATACAGCGGTCAAAGCAGTGTTAGAGAAGCCTAACCCCTCTGCTCGGATCGCTCGATGGGGACTCGCGCTCGGCGAATTCAAACTGACAATTCGGCCGCGAAAAGGTCAGTCTAATGGTAATGCTGATGCATTATCACGCCTGCCGGTTCCTAACTCCCTCACCGGTCAGAGTATTGATGATACTCCCCTTTACAGACCTGAGGGACATGTTATGACGATCACCGATGGTGTGCAGCACCTGGCGAGATCGAGAACCTTGACTGATGGTGTTCAGCACCTGGCGCGATCAAGTATTCCAGCACCGATCACTGCTGGCGCGGAGCGCCCGGTACGATCAGAGTCTTATGCCAAGATATCGGTTGGTGCGCAGCACCCCGACCTTTTCGCTGCTCAGCTAGAGGATCCGGAGTTAGCCGACATCATTCGCTCTCTTAAGCTTCTGGGCGACCAGAATGATGTGCGCGGCTACCATCTGTTGGATAACGTTCTTCAGAAATGGACAGGCGAGTCCAATAAGATCATCATACCCCGATCCATGGTTACTACCATTATCCGGGCTCATCATGATGACATTTTAGCTGGACACTTTGGTGCTAAACGTACTGCGCGGCTCATTGCTCGCAGATACCACTGGCCTTCCCTCAGTCGGGATGTCAAGTCCTTCTGTCAGCGGTGTGATCTTTGCCAACGGAATAAGCCCGCTCGACAGAAAACCACTGCGACCCTGAAACCTATCACCATCACGGGACCGTTTCATCGGGTAGGTGTCGACTGTATAGGACCAATGACCCCTAGCGAAGCTGGCAACCGTTTCATCGTAGTCTTTATGGACTACTTTACGAAATGGGTGGAGGCTTTTGCTACTCCGGACATCACTGCGCACACCATAGCCGGGCTGTTTGTAACGCAAATTGTCTGCCGGCACAGGGCACCGCAGATTCTTCAGTCCGATCGTGGCACTGATTTCACATCAAAACTGATGACTGAGATCACTGCGATCTGTTCAACGAAGAAGATCCACTCTACCGCCTATCATCCGATGACCAACGGCGAGGTGGAAAGAGTTAATCAGACGCTAGCCACACGGCTACGTATGTATGTTCATCACGGACATACTGATTGGGATGAACACCTACCATACGCTGTGTTTGCCGTCTATATCAGCATGAATGAGTCAACAGGGTACTCCTCCTTTGAACTCATGTACGATCGCACACCCATGCTCCCTGTTGATGCCGCGCTCTCATTCAACCCTCCGGCCCATATCATTAATGTTTCCTCATATGATATGGAGGTCAAATGTCATTTCACAAATGCGTTAACCTTAATCCAGAGTTGGATTGAGAAAGCACAGGAGGCCTATGCAGGGTCTTACGACCGGAGGGCACAAGATGTCTTGTACAAAGTAGGGGATCAGGTGCTCAAACTGCGCACTTCCAGCAAACGTGGACTCACTCCTAAATTGCTGCCCATCTACGATGGGCCCTATCTTGTAACAAGTGTGGCATATCCCAATGTCACACTTCGTCTCGAGACGGATCAGGAAGACACTGTACATGTCAACCAGCTTCGACTTTACGTGTCCCCTGACCCAACGAGTGAAGCAGAGGATACACCTCCCACTTCACAGGCAACGGATTCGGCACCCTTGTTGTTTCCTTCAACAAGCCGGGACTTTACACCGAATTTGATTGACCCACATCTTGATGCAGAGGTCCCCGACCCCTAATTCAAGATGTCTTCTCTTCATTGTCCCCGCTTACGGACGAAGACGTCCTTTTTCGAAGGACCGCCGTGCCCCTCAGGAAGTATCCATTCTTATCCATGCGGGATTTTAGTGGATAGAAGAGAATGTGCAGCAACCAAGGCGTCACGTCTTAGGCGCATCCCCACGGGATAGCCTACACCTCACTGGGTGCATCCCCTGCGATAACCCGATATCTTACACCTCACTGGGTGCATCCTCTGCGATAACCCGATAATCTGTATCCCACTGGGCGCATCCTCTGTGATAGCCTACATCTCGCCCTGAAAATTTTTTCTTTTCTGTGTTCTAGACTTTCGCACAGGATATTCAATGTCTGCAACTTCATGCATCAACAATTTCCGGTTACCATACTGTCGAACGAATTACGATCAAAGAAGGCTCCATCCGCCAACAACCCAACGGACCTATTCGACCACTCGCCGTCACACCTTGGAACAACCTACGACCACGGACACGCCGCACAAACCTCACCACTAACCACCACAATGACGAGGATGCCCTTTTTCGAAGGACCGCCATGTCACGTGCCGCTCAATTCCCCAACGTCACGTGATTCCGATCATGTCAATATTTTGTTTTTCTTCATGATTTGGTTATTACTCAATCATGTTCTCATTTATTTGATTTCTACACATGCATTTTGTGTTCGTTTTTATATTTTTCATGCATTTCTATGTTTCGTTTTGTTGTATTTTTATTTCTTTATGAATGCGGGCTACAGTAGGCCCTTTAGCTAAAAACTTCCGCCAGCCCTGCTCCACGAGCACATGGCTATTTTTGGTGCATTCCATGCACCTCTTATCACCAAAAATTAGCGTCGTTTTTGTTATGCAAAAACGACTAGCTAAGAAGTTTAGCTAAAGACGTTCATATGCTTAGCATAGGCACTGCAGCCTCAGTGCTAAACGCATGTGAACGAAAAAATGTCTATGTGCTCATAGGCATCTTCTGCATCGTGTCTAGCTGCAGAAGTTAGCTTGGATGCCGAGAAACTCCGCCCAAGCTGCAGCTGTAGCCAAACATGTCCTTAAAAGGACATGTTTCTTTAATTTTTCGCTCATTCCTGGGTTTACCCCTGCATCCGATTTTGTTGTCAGCGTCCGCCGCCTTTCGCCTAATTTGAACAAATTCAAATATCTATCTTCACTGTGTCCGCCGCCTTATATTAAATAAATTTGCATAAAAAATTTGCATAAATTTATATCCCTTCACTGCGTCCGCCGCCTACCCGTCTACAGCACCCGCTGCCCATCAGTGCCAGGTGTCCGACCGCTCCAGTTAGCCTAGAAACAATCGCGAGTCACCTCCCAATATTGCCTATACCCGTCGCTCATGACTCGTGTGGATCGCTTCCCCCCGCTCTGTGCCAGAAGACCAAAAGTATCCAGGGACTTGCCCCCCGTTTTCGTCGAATCGCTTGAGAAACAGGACTAGGTGAGTCTTCTCAGGGGATTATTGTTATTTGTGGGGTATTTGTTGGGAAATCCTTCCTAAGTCGGTTTCCTAAGGTTTCCATAGATAAGTAGGGCCTCCACCTCTCAGGTTCGGGCTAAAAAGGGGCTGTCTGGTTCATAATCGGGCCCCACAAATCAGGTAGGTCATTTTACGGGTGACCCTGTCCCCACTCTCACTGAGTAGGACTCGTGGATTGTCGCACCTAGCCTGGCAGCATTGTCCATTACCCTACAGCAAGACCCCAGAACAACACCAGAGAGTACCAGCTATGGGTCTTCCTATAGCCACCATTCGCCAGGTTAGGCCCCCAACGCCAACCAGGGGAGCCTGGGGAAAATGCTAGTATCCATCAGGAGTCACAGCCTATTACTCACTGTAATAGGATCAATCTGATATGGTTCACCATCAATGTGACGTCTAAAACATGGTACTATCTGATGTGATACCCAAACCTCCCCAGCTCCCCCATCAAAACTGGCATAAACGTGACAATATGAATGTACACATTGTAACTCTGCTTATTTTCACACTGTAATCTATTTGAGAAACACATAGTAAATACTCGTAATATTTTTACAATAATGATTAATGACACACAAACT
Source organism: Romanomermis culicivorax (assembly GCA_963922205.1). Taxonomy (NCBI): domain Eukaryota; kingdom Metazoa; phylum Nematoda; class Enoplea; order Mermithida; family Mermithidae; genus Romanomermis; species Romanomermis culicivorax. The sequence continues at coordinate 929,230 of CAWUHX010000015.1, read as the reverse complement.
TAATGTAAAGTAAGATAAAAGGATGAAGTACGAATAAGTTACTATAATTTATAAATCAAAATTCATTCACTCCAGCCAGCTTTTCAATGAAAATGTCAAAAATGGACCCTTTAACATCTTTAAAGTTTTGTCTAAAGGAGAATTCATCCAAATGGGCTGCCAAACGATCGTGTGACTTGATTCCATGCATTGATGCTATTTTTTGCTTCACCAAGCCCCAGGCGCCTTCTATCGTGTTTGTGTGGATGCCATCTTCTGTAACGAATTCCTTATTATGGAAAACTACACTGTGCTCATAACCCAGCTCATGAAGTTTGGAATAATTTGAAAGACCATCATGGAATATTTTGGTCGTTTTTGGAATATGCTTTTCTATCAAGGGTACCAGAATCTCTCTTGAATTGGTCGGTACCATATACAGCACACACTTTTTTTCCTTTTTTTCGATGATTCCAAAAACTAAGCAATTTTGTTTGCTTGTGCCTCTGTCATTTTTAGCCTTCTTTCCAAAAAACGATTCATCAATTTCAACTTCATGGGCTTTGTCCCCAATAAATACGTCAGCGTCAAATATTAATGGCTTGCTGATCAAAAACGTTGAGCATAAATCTCGAAATTTTTCGTACCAGGCCAAAATAGTCATATAGTTCACTGAACTGCCAAGAAAACGTTGAACCATATAGGCGGGCGTATCATTACAAAAGAAGAATAATAATAAAGTTCCAATTGATAGACTAAGTGCACTGTTGGCGAATATTGAATCAGTTCGTATGGAAGTTTGTTTTCTGCAGGAACTACAATTCCACACAAAACCATCGGTGGACTGCTGCTTCTTGACAAAATTCATTGGCATATTACACTTATTACATAATCTTTCTTTTCATATTAGTTGCCTATTCTGCAAATATTCTAGCAAGCTCTTCGGGTTGCTAATAATTTCAAAAAGTTTAATAAGATCCATTTATTGCTGAAAAATATGCATAAATATAAAATATTTTCATTTAGAATTAAAAATTGAATGAAGAATGTATTCTGCAATCTTTTGAATATTAAGTTTAAAAAATGAGCATTCCAATATGCATACTCGGAAGATTTCCTTTTCGAAGCTTTCAGACTCACTGATAATTCATCAAAAAATGTTATTTTTTCCTTAGAAACATCAAGTTCAACATGAAGATGCACATTTTTCTGTATTTTAAAAATGTCAAGGGGTTGGATTGAATTTTTTCAAGGTTGGGCGTTCCCATCACCACAGGAGAATCAGACACTCAAAAATTGCAGAGGAAGGGATATGCACAGTTTTACAAAAGCTTGGAATAAGTTTGGTACCAAAATATGCTGTACCACCCAAATGTGACGTTCACATTATATTATGTAAGCATGCTAAAACATATTGAAGCTAAATGTAAGTTTTGAGATACAGTTTTGACTTAAGAAGAGCACAAAAAATTATAAGAAAAAATCTTTATTACAAAACTGTGTCACAGGCTCCACCTTTGGCTCACGCCTCCCATTGCTCGCCAGGCACATGGGGGCGAAAAATACACAAAACAAACATTGTATAAAATCGAAAAGTAAAAAACATATATGTAAATGAGAAATGAGATTATAAATATAATATAGTAAAACACACATTTTATTTTAACTATTTTCATTTTCCTGCAAGGCAGTCTTCAAGGATTCGTAATACTGAGCCCAATTATCTGCTATTCCACTCATTGGGGCTTCACCACTTATATCCTTACTATATATTACTTCGTATACATTTCTTGTTAGCCCAATTTCCCTCAAAAGTGTTGGACACATTTTATCTGGCGCAGCTTTTACGAAGCAATGTGTAGGTCTGGTACCAACTTTCACTTTTTTGTACTCGCCCATGTAATAATCTTCACCTTCTTTTATTTCACCCAAACGTTATCATTGTAGTTGTACAATTTGCCGCTCTTAAACGACGATCTTGTCTAAGTATCATTCTGGAGAATAAAAAAATGCTATGAAAGCGATGCAAGACGCTAAAAAGTTTGTCTTTTGTGTAAAGGCCCAAAATGCCAAACGCCGAAAATCAGCTTTTCTGTTAAAACGTCGGAAAGTATCCTTTTCTGTACAACGTCCAAAATGCCCCAAACGTCGAAAAAGATCTACTCTGTTAAGACAAAAAATTGAATAGTTGAGAAAAATAGAAAAAAAAGAAAAAAATATGAAACACAAAAAATATCAAATATTCAGAAAGAAATAAAAAACAAAAAGCAAAAAAAATTTTAACATTTGGAAAAAAAATCAGAAAAATGAATATAAATCAAATCGAATAAACGCCTTTTTATAAGCCAACTTGGCTACGTAGGCTTTTTAGGTTGGGCCAGTTGTTTCTTTGTCGGTAGTGAAACAAAATTCTTCGCCGTCACAGTGCAGTTCGTGACTTCGGTGAATCTGCCATATTTCAAAATGAATAGACAATGGCTTATTGGCGCAAAAGCAATATTTCTCTTGTTCTTGGGGGTTTTGATGTAGTTTTAGTCCAGATGTATTTTTCAATACATTTTCAGAAAGAGTTTTCAAGAGGGTTCGAAATATGTAGGTTTCGTTAATGGAGTTGACTGTGCGAAAGTCCTGAATATGCAAATTAGATGTAAACAGTATTTCAGGACTTGACGATGTGTAGCAGTGAGAAACATGGCATCAGATGAGTTTGATGCGAAAGAATGATGTAGCGAAAACACAACCGTACTGATGCATTAGATCAGCCACAACATGTTGAGAAACCCTGTTCCACGCCTCACTTTTCTAAGAATGTCTTGAGATCTGACGGTCATAAAAGGTTGAAACTTTTTCAGGAATTTACGACGAAGATCTGAACAGCAACAGAGAATAAGATCAAAGCACAATAAGCAGCTTCAAAACCGTCAAAAACATGATCACTCGAAAGTTTTACGAGCGCAGGATTGACTAGGGTTAATAGAGTCGTTTTTTTCTAAATGGGACTTAAAACGTACTTAGGCAGAGAAAAACGATCTCTCCCCAAAAGAGCGATTCTAAAAGGAGCGACACATACCTGAAATCGTCTCCTATATTTTAAGGGAAGTCTTCAAAGTGGATTTTATAGGTCACGGCCTGCTGGCCGAGGGCGCCCTTGGTTTTTGCGGTGGTGAGGGGTGGCAGAGCATATTATTTTGCTGGACATACTGGTTTTCCATAAAGTTCTTTGTTATTCGAGATTTTTCAGAAAAACATCAAAAATGCTTGTTTTTAACCCAAAGAGCAGTAATTCTGCAAAAAAAATCAAAATTTTGAACTTTGTCGGCTGTTCTAAGATCATGGTTGGCTGTTCGAAGACAATATCCTACCGCTCAGGAAGCCGATAAAGAAACAAAAATTTGGATTATAATCCGAAATTACTGCATTTTGGCAGAAAAGCAGCATTTCTGAAAAATCTCAAAAAATAGAAGCATTTTGGAAAAACCAATGTCCGTCGGATTCCCCGTGCAAAATAAGCTTCCCCTAGTACTATAGAGGGGGGGCCTGATCGTAAAATTCAGAGCAAATACACACAAAAGATAGGCCACATAATATCAATGTTGGATCTGCCTCAGAGCAAACACAAACAGAAGATGGCCATCATATAAAGCATAGGCAACCCAAGCAAGTGTATTGTTTTAAGTTGTTTTTCTTAGCAATGATGTCACAACTTTAGGAATTTAGATTTGAGAGCCTATAGGAAAAAAATATACTCCACGTAAATTATATTTTGACGTGTTTCAGAGCAAGTGTACACAAAAGATATGCTTTAAAGATAAAACATTAGCAAAGTAGCTGGTTTTTTCATTTTTTTGTAACAATGACATCATCACTTCAGAAATTGATGATGGAGAGCAAGCTCACACAACAGATATGGTCACCAGGTGAAGCTTACTTTGTTCTTCATTTTGATGATCCATATAATCTTTTTATTCATATTCACTCAAAGTCTAGTGAGTGTTACACTAAGTAACATTCCATATATCAAACAAAAATTTTTGTTGAATACTCTGTTCTGATTCCCTGCTGAGCCTAACAAGAAAAAGACAAAGTGTCATTAAAAATGCAATGTTACAGTGTCATTAAGAATACAATCAAAAATCAGATACAAAATCAAAAAATATTGAAAATAAAAAATAACCATCAGATTGGTGAAAAAATAAATAAAGAAGTAAAAAATACATAAATAATAAAAAACAACTTGATAAACAAAAAAAAGAAATAAGCGTGTATTAAAATACACAAAAATAACCTATATTCCAGAGACTAATACTGGTCTGTGGATGACTGATATAACAGGCAATGCATAAGGGCAACATGGTAGAATTAGATGCTATATCTAATGCACCTCAGCCTTACTAGAAAGGATGATGTAAGCCATAAAAGATGTGTGGAAAATAAGCTAATATTCATGTTTATACTTCTATGTCTCTAGGCTTTTGCTTCAATGCTGGACTATAAATAAAAACATTATATGGATCATCAAAATGAAGAACAAAGTAAGCTTCACCTTGTCAGCGTTGCATCAGAGGTACCTGTACTACAGGTCAAGCTACTGTAAGATTGATATGTACTTAGGGAAGTTGAGTTTTCGGATTTACTAATTTACAACTTACAGTCTTCGTACAAATACAAGATTCACGTTGATTTGATATGAAATGTAAAACTGGTGTGAAAATATACAAAACGAAATAATGGTCCAGGCGCGGGACGACTCTCGAACACACACAAAACGAACTAACAGTCCAGACGCAGGACGACTTTCATGAGGAAAAAATTACTGACAGAATCCGGCGCGGGATTCAACTATTGGGGACGATGTGAAAACCAAAGACTCGTCATTTTCCCAAAAACAGGGTCTTCTTCTTCATTTCAGACCCACTTGACCCACATTTCAGACATGAAAAAACACCCACAGTGGTCGGCGCGGACCAGACTTGGATTACTGTAGGTTCTGAAATCCACAGGGCGCCACAATTAGCCCTGTTACGCAAGTGTCCATAATTAGTGTTTTTGAGATGTGGCCCCCGTTTCCATTTAAGTGTGCATAATTACAATGAAAAAGGTGTTTGAGAGCATATTACTCGTAATTCCAACAAACGAAAAATAGCTGTATAGAAACAAGTTTTAACCGGAATTTTTGGGGGAAAACATGGTAGAATTTGCAGAAAATGTACATAATTTTTCATAACTTTACATTTTCGTCACTCCTCATGACAACCTAGTGACCATATTTGTTGTGTGAGCTTGCTCTCCATCATAAATTTCTGAAGTGATGATGTCATTGTTACAAAAAAAGATGAAAAAACCAGCTACTTTGCTAATGTTTTATCTTTAAAGCATATCTTTTGTGTACACTTGCTCTGAAACACATCAAAATATAATTTACATGGAGTATCTTTTTTCCTACAAGCTCTCAAATCTAAATTCCTAAAGTTGTGACATCATTGCTAAGAAAAACAACTTAAAACAATACCCTAGCTTGGGTTGCCTATGCTTTATATGATGGCCATCTTCTGTTTGTGTTTGCTCTGAGGCAGATCCAACATTGATATTATGTGGCCTATCTTTTGTGTGTATTTGCTCTGAATTTTACGATCAGGCCCCCCTCTATACTACTCCCCCTCTACCAACCCCTGTAAAAATCAAGCGCGCCCTCTGGCAGCAAGTGGTGACATCAGAAATCAACTTTTGGAGCAACGCCTTTTATTGGCTTCAGAAATATTGATCCTTTGATGTCCGGCCCATCTTTTTTTGAAGATGAGATCATAAGTTTTTTCAAGATGGGATCCTGATTTTTTTGGAGATGGCATCATAATTTTTTTCTTGGTGGGATTTTGATTTTCATCTTCAAGAAGAGATCTTGAGTTTTTTCAAGTTGAGATCTCGATTTTTTAAGATCATCTTCAAAAAAATGTGATGCACTTGAAAAATTGTGTAACGACCAGATTTGTGTGAGGTACTTTACTTTCAACCAACGGTCGATACGGCAGGGGCAGAAAAACGGGACGGGGCGCGGGCGGTACGATAATACGAAAATACACGAATGATCCACGGTCCCTTGAACGTCGACAATACAAAACGCGTCTCGATTTACAATACGAACGGGGGCCTCGGTTTAAGTTGCTTTCGTACAATTGGCCACTTGCAAATATAAAAAAGGACGGGGCGAGCGCAGAAGTCGAAAAATGTAAAACCACAAGAATAATAAAATCACGCTTTGCTTCTTCTTTTATACGGCGTTTTTGGCCACTCCCTGGGCGTCGCGGGAGGTCGAGCTTCTGTCCATCTTCTTCCGCCAATCGTCGCTTCCTGCTATGCTTTTTATGCTTCTTAGTTACGCCTTTCTAATGCTTTTCTGGTACTGTATGCTTTCTGTGCTTCACTTGCTTTTTACAGTGGGCTTGGCCACACCTTTGTGCTTCTGTGCATGCTTCCTGTATCGGTTTCTCTGTATACACATGTTTTGTGGGGGCCGCCGCTACCGTTACACTTGAGACTACTGTCTGGCGGGGCTTTTACTTATTTTACTGTGTGCAGGTGTTGTTTACGATTTTTACGGGGGATTACGGTAGCTGTGGAATGTGTAGTTTAGTGTAGGTTCTAGGGGAACAGCTGCCGTTTGTGCAAATTAATTAGGGCATCTTAATTGGGCAACCGGGGTGTGAACGGATCAAAATAAAGTACTTCACATAATTTTGTAGGAATGTTTGGGTGTGAATCCCAGACACCCTTGAGACGATAAAATGCGAAAATAAAATAATATCTAATAAATGTCTATCACGTACAGTATGCTACATATTTACAGTACTGCTTTAGCAGGTACGTTACAATTGCAATGCACTTGAAAAGAAAGTCTGACATGGAAAAACTCTTGCATCTTGAAATTTTTGTTCGATGGTACCGACTTTTTCAAGTGACAACAAATTTTGTTTGAGTGGTAACGATTTTCTTCTAATCGGTCCTTCTCGTTATTCCCTACGCACCATTTAAAAGTTGTCTCGAACTTTCGTTTTTTTCGACATCTTGTGAACCCTTGATCAAATTTTTTACTTGAGAGAAATGTTGTTGAGTATTCCTCGTTTTGAAAATCGATGTCTCAGCCAAATCCCACCAAACTGCAGATTCTGCGTAGATGGAAAATTGAGATTCTGGCACTACGCTGGACCCAAAACTTCTTGGCCTAGACCGACGCCAAATAAAGTTTAGGCAACGAGGCTTTGCCACTAAAACCGTTGTATAAAATATGTTAATGGCGTCATTTCCGGGTCAGCCCCGTAAACTCGTCCACGTACGGCTACCTTAGGGCAAGTCTATGAATCGCTAAGAACTATATTTCCCTTAAAAGGTCTACGTAGAACTAAAATAACTTTCAGATGATATAGATATAATGACGCGACCTCGTCTCCCATCTCGTTAATTACAACAAAAAGAAGAAACTCAAAAAGCCGAAAATGAGGAAACAAAGAGAAAACGCTACATCCGTGAGCGAAGAATTGCGAACATAATTTTTCAACAAAGTTTTTTCTCAATCAAACTTCTTCCGCCGCAATGATTACACAATTTTATCAGAAAACGTCCGGATCTCCTTGTACCGCTTTGTACCAATATCCGCATTCGCAGCGTTTCATTTCACCCAAATTTATTGACATATAGTTGATATAACATTGATCCGGTTCACCTGAACAGAAAATTAAGAATAAATTCGTGACTTTGGTCGAAAAATTTCTATGGCGGCGTGTGATCAAACCCTCGAGCTTTGAAAAACGTTTTCTCGAATTTATTCATTTTTTGAACAAGTTTGCTCGTAATCGAATGTGATTTATTTTATGATTTTCAAATCTTTCCCGCACATTACTGGAACTATTGCAGATGCAGTTTTTTAATGCCAATCAACGGCTAAAAACATAATAGACGTGCATTTACAGTTAAAGATTATTTTCCCAAGAACCGTTTACCGAAAACGTTCAAACAAATCTAGAACTCGAAAATGTTTAGAGCCCAAATCAAAATACTCCCAAATCAATATATCGATTCACGTCGAGAGTATTTTTTCAAGATCAGAACTATGCTAGGATGATTTGAGTCACAACACCGACTTTGACAACGGAAACAAGATAGTATGCAGTCGGGATCAATTTTTATCTAACGCAAAAATAAGCAAAATTGGACTCTCGAAGAAATTTGAGCATGGTAAAAACCATCTTTCACTTGAGCAACAAGAGTATTTGACAATTCTTCGTTTTTTACGAAAATTTGGAATATCTATCAATGTTCATGGTACCTGCCTGCGACAAAAATATTTTTGGTTCGGGACAAGTGAGATTATTTTGATAATTTTTTTACGAAGCAGAAAGCAATTTTTCAAAATTCTTTATCAGCAAAATCGTTTGAAACTCAAAAACTGGAGGAGAGCATAAAAATTTACAGCGTTCCGTGCCTGATTGTATTCTACAATACTTAGATCGTTCAAGCAAGCTTTACAAATTTTGTTTGCAGAAAATACTGTTTGACATCTATTGAAATAGTAAGCATATTGGATGATTTCTTTGTGTTTTGCTAATATTGGTAGGATCTCAATTTCGAAGAAACACAAGGCAGTAGCAGGGTTTTTTTGTACGTAACCCATTTGTACATGTACAAACGGTACCCAATATTTCATTTGTACAATTTGTACATAACAAAAATACGTAAAATAAGTAACCTGTGTTCCTCTACGTCATGGCCATAACTAATAACCAAATCAGTGTAATTTTCAAATTTTACTTATAACTCGAAAAATACCGTTAATTCATTAAAATTGAGGAAAAAAGTGAAATTTTCGAGTTTCAAGTCTAATTTACAAGCATTGTGGAACAAATTTTGTAGAAAACTTCCAATAGCATAATGACTTTGCATTAGATGATAAATAGATGGTTAAGTCCTCTATGATGATAAGTGAAAGCCCAAAAAGGTCAATCTTTCGGGCGCGAAGCGCCGGAAAATTTTTTTGTGTATTGACATTCGGCGACGCTCGAAAATCAATTTTCCAAACATTTATTTCAAGAATTAGATTCGAATTTTGTGTTCAAATGTCGTAATTTTGAGGATTTTATCCGTTGAAAAATTTTAAAATCAGTAATTTATTCGTTAACTCTTGTGAACATGGCCAAAAAGATATGAGTCGAAGAGTAGAAATTTTCGAAGGCTACTTCCATGAAGCTTTTGAATTGATTTTACGTTAAGAAAGGAATAATCGCTTTGAAAAGTTTAGAGACTTGACGTATTGATCTTTCTCAAAAAATTCTTCAAGGAAAAACTACGTATCTTCATTAAATATCAAGATAAAATATTGAAGATTACCACTTAAAACATGTGATAATACATTGGAGATGATAAAAACGATTTTACATTAAATGATAGGTGAAGGCAGACATTCTGAAAGTTGCGTCTGAGCTAGGTAATACATATTAATAATAACAGAAGTTATAACCGACGCGAAGCTCCAGAAAATTTTGAAATTATGGACTTCTAAAGTGCACCAAAATGGATATTTTCGGTATCCTGTCCCCAAAATTTTCTTCCCTAAATAGGGAAAGAGCCGTTTGTACATGTACAAATGACCACTCCACTTTCATTTGCCCCAAAAAATTTTTATTTGCCTCCGGCAAAAAAAAACACTGAGCAGCAGGAATCAGAGTTTTTAAAAATTATATATGAAAGTAAGACATTTTCTGTTCGCTCATTCCACTATGATGGACAGAAATTGTACAATAAAATTTTTGCGCGAAAGACTTGTACAGAGAACAACAGGAAAAATTTGTGATATTTACAGTGTATGAGAAAGATTTTTTTATAAAAAGATTTCTTGGCCGATCTATGTAAGTAGAGAGATCCACACAGAAAAAAGAGTAGTTACAAACGCATCCAACGACTCGACTCTCGCTGCAGTTAATAGGAACAATGTTTGGATTCTCTTTCGTGCCCGCGGTCCTTTCGTAAATTTTCGGCTCGTAACGCTGCAAAAATTAAACATAAAATAAAATTATGCGATTTTTCACTATTCACAGAAGGAAAATTATCGTACCGAATCTCCCGCCAATAGAGCCAAATATTGCTTCTTTTCTAAGCCGGTAGCCATTTCGATTGGATCTGGTCCGCCTATTGTTAAGGAGAAGAGGAGCAAGGAATAAATCGAAGAGGATACGTGCTATGAACATATGAGCAAAAATTTATCATGCACGTCCTATCTTGACGCCTTGTCTCACTTTGGCGCCCAAGCTCTGTCTTTTAGCGCTTGATTAATCATTATTAAGAATGGGAGCCAAGTTAAACGGGCACAAAAGTAAGACTGTACCGCACAAACTGCTAGGTGACCAAATTTAAATCCCATTAGAATGAACTCAGGTAATTTTGTCGACAAAGAGATTGGTATTATAGGAAACAGACATGCACGGCAATAATTTTCGAGGAGGAGGTCCTCGGAGTTTTCATCAGGAGTGGTGGGAGGTGTGAGAGAAGAAAAAAACAAAAAGAGAGCTCCACAAACATGTTTTTCATACAAAATATGCATAGGAATTATTTTAAAGAACTATTTTCGAAAAAGTTCGGAGAGCGGGAGTTTTTTTCGGGCTAGGGGCGGATGTCTATTGTCTAAGCCCTACCCTCAAACGTGCATGTATGATTGTCAAAAGCATTGATGTTTATCAATTTTCTAAAAAGGCATTTATGTTTAAAATGATCTTACTTCCTTCATATTCCGGGGGAATTTCTAAATTGACCGGTGGAGGTTTAGGTTCGGCTGAAAAGTGTCGTTTGACAGCAGCGGCGTCGCTAGCCGAGCAGGAAGAGCACGTTAATTTATGAAGACTGTGCGAAAAATGGCCGCCGAAGCTTCTAGTGGCAGAAGATAACGCTCGAGTTAGAACGAGAAATACCATAGCGATTCGCGACGCAAAAGGTAGGGTGCAAGTCTTTGAGCAAAAAAATCAAAAGAAATGCTGAAAAGTTGCAAATTTGAAAGTTAAAGAAGGCTGGCTGACAAAAAAACTGTTCAATTGTGATTAATGAGAGGATAATTTTTTTTCAGATGAGCATCAAAACAGTGTCCAAAGAAATCTGCAGGCAGATAATGACCGTCAGTCTTAGAAAAAAAGGCGGCCGGGTACACAGGTTGTTTGACATATTGCACGAGCATATTTTTCCTGTCCACTAGCGCATTTGAAAATAATGTATTAAGGTTTTACATCTTATGAATTGGCACAAAAAACATTAATCCGCACTCTTTTTCCGCAAATGGGGTCTTTTGAGGAAAAAATTTCGAAATGAGGAAAAAAATTTTGGGTATGGTTCTCATTGTGGAAAAATTTTGGGGAATTCAAAATCGAAAAGATGCGTTTTGGTGGGCTGAAAAGACAAAATCTCAAAATTTTCCGGTACTTCGCGCAGGTCATGGGTATATAATGATAACTATATGATAATTAGCATACCTACTTCGACTTACTAATTAATGCTCAACAGTTTCTATCAATCAAGCTTTTTTTTTGAATTAAATATCTGGCCAAGAGAGGGTATCAAAAAAGGCCTGGTCTTACGGCCCGCGACGATAACAAAAAAAACTATACAATAATGTCCAGCAATATAAAAACTTGCATGTAATTTATCTGGATTAACGTTATAACTAAATAACATAATTCTTACCTGAAAATTAAAAATATTCAGACGGAGAAAAAAAAATGAAGCGAAAAAACATAAATGACAATTAAACTACAGTAATTTTACGTGTGAAATGAATTTTGACGATACCTTATTTTTCAAACATACGAAAATAATGCGAAAATAGAAAAATCAATATATATTTTGAAACCGCTATAATACAAAAAATTTTTTTCCCTCAAGAAACGCAAGGATCTGAACGGCCTTAAAAATTTATTAAAATTTTATATCTACTCTTCTTACATACTTTATTTTTGAGGAAAAAATTTTCCAACACCCTATACTCTAATATATCGTAAAGTCTCAAAATATAAACCTGGAAATTTTTTCTAAAAATTTCCCAAGGATCTTTTTGTTCGCTTTTATTCTCAAAAGTCATTCTTGTTTGCCAGATACTTTTTTGAGCAATTTGTATGAATAAATTTGCTAGTATGGTTTTATCCTTGGAAACAAATTTTGGTTTTACCCCAAAAATAAAGTTTTCAATTTCTAAGGAAAAGTATTATCAAGTTTCTTCAAAATTTGTGCAATTTTTACCCATATTTCTGAAACTCTCGGACAGGTAACTAATGCGTGGAAAACATCCTCTCTTTCCTCAACATTTGAGGCTAAACAGAACTTACAATTCTGATCTGAGCTTGGACTCATATGATTGATTTTAGATCTTGTAAGTAAAAATCTATGAATTATAGAAAAATGCAAATTTCTTGTATATCCGTCAGCAAATTTCACAGGTCCTATACTCAAAAGATTTTTTATTACATTAGAATTTACGCCCAATTTCAATTCCCAATATCTTGTTATTTTTGGCTCTAAATTTTGTACTTTATCCTTTGTTAGTTGAAAACAAAGTAATTTTGTAGAAATTTGATCCAAATTCAGAGTTTGATTATTTAGCCCAATTTGCATATTATCCAATAATTCTATTTTTGATTCAATTTCTGCTAATCTAATCCTCTTGGCACTGGTTCTGCTCAATTGTCGTTTTGTTTTATCTTTTACCTTATCTATAAAGAACCAAAAAATATTACCAAAGTCCTTTTTCTGACATCTAATTCGAAGCATTAAGCTCATTGCTCTAACTTTTGTCTCTATATCGGCCAAACCCAAACCCCCCACTGATGTAGGTAGTTTAAGCTTAGCAGTAGCCACAAGATTCCTATTTGATTTATTGGACCAAATGAAATTTGCAGTGATTTTTTCTATCATTTTTAAAAAATCTGAACTAATTTTGCAAAAAAGGGAAGAATACCACAATTTTGATAAAAAATATGTGTCAATTATTTTAGCTCTTGCATAGTAGTATGTTTTACTTGAGGCTAAATTACCCTTGAATCTGTTGATCTCTTCCTTTAGTAGCTTTAAGTTCTCCTCACAGTCTGTTCCGTGTTTATCAAAATAAATTCCATAAATTTTCAATTTTTCACAAACATACTCTCCAAAATCACTTTCCTTAACTTGTTTTTCACTGTCTCCTATACAAAGTATTTTAGTTTTTTCCTTCTTTAGAGTTGCACCACTAGCTTTTTGAAACCTATCATATACCTTAAAAATTGTGCTAATTGATTTTAAATCCTCAACAAAAAAGTTTGTATCATCTGTATAACAATTTACCTTATATTCCTTTCCTAATAGGTGTAGTCCTTTGACTGATAATTTCCGCCCTTAAATAATTACAAACTGTTTCTGAGACTAGGACATACAAGAGAGGAGACAAAGGGCACCCTTGTCTTATGCCTCGGGTCACTTTGAATGGGAAAGTTTCATAGCGGTTTATAATTAAGACTGAATTTGCATATCCATTTTTGTAAATTATTCTAATCCAATTTATATATTTTTCACTAATATTAAAATATTTTAGTGTATCAAAAACATATTCCCATTCAATTATGTCAAAGACAGACATATGATCTAGTGATACTACTATCCCTGATTTTTTTGTTTCATTCAAATAATTTATTACATTATAAATTCTTAGTAGTCCGTCTCTAATATCTCTTTCCTTAACAGCACACGTTTGATCTTCATGTACAATTTTTGGCATTATTTTTTTTAGTCTATTTACTAGAATTTTTGCTAATATTTTGTAGTCTACATTTAACATTGTTATTGGTCTCCAACTAGTCCTTTCTGATTTATCTTTTTCCCCCTTATAGATCTGTGAAATTACACCTTGGTACATTGAACTGCCTAATGTTTTTGAACCATACATTGCTGTCAACATTTTTTTAAAGAAAGGGACCAAAATATCAACAAATTTTTGATAAAATTCTGATGGAATTCCATCACCCCCAGGGGCTTTTCCTTTTTTCAATGAAAAATAGCATCCCTAATTTCTTGTTCTGATATCTCTTCATTTAACTTCTCATTTTCCTCTGTATTCAATTTAGAAGTAGAGCCTTTTTCCAAAAACAAATTTTTTTATTGTTTGTCTACCTTGTTAGATTTGAATAATTTTTCATATTGTTTTCTGTATCCTTCTAAAACTTCAAGTTGGTCCTCAATTAATCTTCCATCTTCACATTTTACTGATGGTATTATTCTATTTTCTGCAGACTTTTTTTGCATCATTTTGGCTGTAGCCAGAGAGCAACGATCCGCTAAGATATCACTATAAGGAGTTTTTATCAACTTTTCTTAAATTTCTTCTTTAACTATGACTTTATATTCGTTTTTTCTTTCCTTATATTCTTCCCTTAGACTTATGTCTTGTGGATTTTGTTTGACTTTTTCTTGTAGTTTCTGCATGCTTTTTTCTGCATTTTCCTTTGTTTTTGTTCGTATTTTGACTATTTTCTTTTTCAATTGTATAAAGTCCTCTTTTATATCCAACTTGAAACTTTCCCATCCTTTGACTATATTTACACTAGTTAAAATTGCTAGTTTTTCAAAGTTGGTGTAAAAAATTTTTTCTATCTCAATTTTAATCTGAGAATCTTTTGTACTCAAGAAACTGGTGTCCATTTTCCAATACGATCGACCAATTTTTATAGAAAGAAAGTCTAACTTAAAATTAACAGTAAAAAGTTTGTGATCACTAATTCCCAAGTCTGAGAAACTGAAGCTTTTGAAAGCATCACAAAGTAGTCTAGAACTATAAATTCTATCAATTCTTGAACTAGTCTTATGTGCATTTGAAACATGTGAGAAAAGTTTTAATTTTGGGTATCTTTCACGAAAAACATCAAATAGACTCAGCTTAGACTTTATTAATTCAAAATTATCCTTCCCTGTTTCACTCTCTCGTATTCTTTGGGAATCCCTATCAAGTACTCCATTTTCAGTAAAATTAAAATCTCCTAAAACTATCACTTCATCATGATGCCTAAAGTTTTCACAAATTTTCTTGTAAAGTTTATCATAAAATTCTTTTCTCATTGACTCCTTTGCAGGTGCGTAAATAGTTAAAATGTAAAATTTTTTCTTTTCTATCTCTGCCAAAAAAGCCATTGCTCTTCCCTGTATTTCAAATATTTTTCTTCCTAATCTTAATCTTGAACTATGATTAACTAACAAGGCTATGCCTGCAGTATGCATGCTCAGTGAATTTGAAAATTTGAGTAAAAATTGTTTACTAAATCTGGATTTACACAAAAAAGTATCTCTTTTATGTGTAAAATGGGTTTCTTGAATAGACAAAAGATCAAGATTTTTAGTTTTTTCAAAAATCTGACTAATTTTCAGATCATTTTTTGTCAACCCTGCACTATTTAAAGTTGCTACCTTTAAAACACTACTTTGCATAGTAGGATGTTACATGTTACATTACTTTGCATAGTAGGATGTTACTACTTCGACTTACTAATTAATGCTCAACAGTTTCTATCAATCAAGCTATAGCTCGTTTCATTTTCTAATCGTTAAGTCAATTAAGTCGCCGAAAAAAGAGATTTTTCATCAATTCTCTCAATTTTTTCTCTCGATGCTTGGAATTTTTTAAACGTTTGCAACCTGAACTTTTGCATTTATTGAAGATGAAAATTGAAGACATCATTCTAACTGCGATTTTAAAACTCCTGCTTACGAATATCCGTTCGAGAGATTTATTTTCCAGCGTTTTAGAATATAAAAATCCGAAAATTTTTCCGGCGCTTCGCGCCGGAATGAGGAACAAATTACACTTCATCGTTCTGATTTTAATTTTTTCCCCAACGTTACGAAAGTTCATTTTCCAGCGTTTAAGAAAGTGAAAATCCAAAAATTTTTCCCGCGCTCCGCGCCGGATTGGGATCTAAATCACATTAGATGACTCTAATCGGATAGGAACCACAGAAATATCAATAGCCGATAAATTCATGATAACTCTATCGTTAACATGCTTTACCCGTTGCTGTGGAACACCAATATATTCTTCATGAGCTCATTTTGACTAACATAATCAGAATTTTCTCAATTTTTTCCTCTTTTTTGCAGGTTTCTGATTACAAATACAACAAAATGCTTGGGTATGCTCCTAAAATGCATTAAAAAGTATCCGTTAGCCACATTATAAGCGTTTTTAAAAATGTGGATAATTTTTGGAAAATGAGGAAAAAAATTTTTGGTCCGGTTTTCAGGTGGAAAAAATCTTCGAGGAAAGAAAAAACGGTGCCGATCACTGTTTTTTTCCACGAACTTCTTTCCACACATGTGGAAAAAAATTTGACCTCTTTCCACATAAGTGGAAAGAAGTTCGTGGAAAAAAACAGTGGTGCTGATCCGGACAAAGCATTAGGGAGCAAGATCTGTCATCAATTTGATTGGTGGAAAAATTTCATACCTTCAATTTGATAGGTCGAAAAAGTTGTAGTCTACTCCTTCCTAACCGTGAGTCCAAGCCTAAGCCTGAGCCTAAGTCTAAACCTAAGACTAAACCTAAACCTAAGCCTAAGCGTAAACCTAAGCCTAAGCATGAGTCTAAGCCTGAGCCAAGAAATTTGCTAGAAACAACTGTAAAAATCAATAAATTTTTTCGACCAATCAAAATCACCGTTTTTTCCCTCGAAGATTTTTTCCACATGAGAACTGGACCCAAAATTTTTTCCTCATTTTCCACAAATTTTCCTTATTTTTAAAAACGCTTATAATGTGGCTACAGATGCTTTTTTATGCATTATAGGAGCATACCCAAGCATACATGTAACGGAGCTCCGACTTCTGGGGGGGGGGGGGGTTGGAGCACTTTTTTGGGGCCGGGGGTCAGTAATTCCCAAAATTTTGGGGGGAGGGGGTCCCTGAAGGAAAAAAAATCGATTTTTTCCATGAAAAATGTCCGAAAAACGGTTTAAAAAGTAGTAATTTTTGTCTAAAAAATGATAAAATATGTACTTATGGCGCGAAGCGCCGAGAAAATTGACGTTTTTGACCATTTATTGTTCAAAAATTGACATTTTCTAAAAATGACATTTTTCAGTATTTTTTCGACTAAAACTATGGGGGTCCCTAGGGCTACCATATGGCTAGCCCCTGTGGGGGGGGTCGCCCAATGGCTAGCCATATGGTCGACGATTTCTGGGGGGTTCCCATAGCACTTCCCCCCAAATCAAGCATTTTGTTGTATTTGGAGTCAGAAACCTGCAAAAATGAGGAAAAAATTGAGAAAATTCTGGTTATACAGTTTTAGTTAAAAATGAGCTCATGAAGGAAACATTGGTGTTCTACAGGAGCAGGTGAAGCATGTTAACGATAGAGTTTTCAGGAATTTATCCGCTCTATTGACATTTCGGTGGTTCCGATTAGAATCATCTAATTTTATTTAGCTCTTGGTCCGGCGCAGAGTGCCGAAATTTTTTTTTGGATTTTCACTTTCTAAAACGCTGGAAAATGAACCTTCACAACGTTGAGAAATAAATTAAAATCAGACGGATGAAGTGTAATTTGCTCCCCATTCCGGCGCGAAGCGAAATTTTGAGATTTTGACCCCTTTAAGTCCAGCAAAACGCATCTTTTCGGTTTTGAATTCCCCAAAATTTTTTCCTCAATGAGAACCATACCCAAATTTTTTTCCTCATTTCGTAATTTTTTTCCTCAAGATACCCCATTTGAGGAAAAAAAACGGTGATCAAAATGATGACAGATCTCGCTTCGCAATGCTTTCTCTGATCCGGCACAGGGTTTTTTTTTGCACAGGCCAGGTTGCAATGTGCAACTTGGGGAAATAATTTTGTTGCACAGATAAATTTTTGGTTGCTCACTCTAAAATAGATAAATTTGCTTGAATTAATCGGAAAAAACCATCGCAAACTAGTTTTCTTGTAATTTCATTTGATCCGCGTCAGTTTTAGGCATTTAAAACCCAATTTTCTGAATCTTGGAGAGAAAATAAAAAGATTAATATAACTAGACTATAGTAATGTGTTCGACGCGTAGCGCCGAAAATTTTTTCTGGATTTCAATATTCTAGAATGCTGGAAAATGAATCTTTTCACAATTAAACCTTTTATTTCACAGCAGACAGACGGTTTGATTTGATTTCTCAGTAAATTAGATGAATTTTCAGTCGACAAACTAAAATTCAAAAACTAGCAACCAGCGACAAAGAATTTGGATCAAAAATTTCTAGCATTGTCTCACACTCAAAATGTTTTAATCACATGAAAGTCAAATTTTTCATGGAGATCGCAAAAAAATTTGAGAAAATGACCGAGAAAAATGTGAGTTTTCATCAGATTCGTCAAAAAACAATACAGAATCAAACATTTATCGATAACATGTTGATAACTAGAAGCTATAAGCACTAACTAGAATGACCTTTTCTAACCGCGCACTAGAATATTATACTAAGCATCAAGGGCGAAGTGTTAGCCCTCTTTTGATTGGCCGGAATTACCGCCCCCCAGACGGTTTTTTTGCCTAATATGTATTTTTCATTAATTTTTCCTTTAAAATTTTCCTTAGGCTTAGGCTGTTGAGGCTCTACCAAATGAAGTTGTTAGTTAAAACCATTTAAAACGCATATAATGCATTTTCGACATCTCAAAAATTTTGACCAATCAACAAGGGGGCGGTAATTCCGGCCAATCAAAGGAGGGCTAACACTTCGCCCTTAATGCTCAGTGAATATTATAAAAAAATTATAAATTAATTGAAACCCGGCGCGGAGCGCCGGAAAATTTTAACTTTTTTCCATTTTAGAAAGCATAAAAATGCATCTCCGGATAGAAAACCCTATAACCTAATCAAAAAAGCAGTCAGGCCTCAAGTTGCACTGTGCAACTTGGCAGAAAAAATTTGGTTGGAAAGCCCGAAATTTGGTTGCTGTGCACCGGTTTTTTCCTCGAAGATTTTTTCCACATGAGAACAGGACCCAAAATTTTTCCTCATTTTCCAAAAAATTTCCACAATTTTTTAAAACGCTTATAATGTGGCTACGGATGCTTTTTTTATGCATTTTAGGAGCATACCCAAGCATTTTGTTGTATTTGGAGTCAGAAACCTGCAAAAATGAGAAAAAAATTGAGAAAATTCTAGTTAATATTAGCCAAAATGAGCTCATGAACATACCTGTACTTGGGGGGCGGGGTTGGGGGGGGGGGACCCCCCCAACTTGGCCAACCCTGTACCCAAAATCATTTCCCCCCCAACCATACCTGTACTTGGGTGGGTTGGGGGGGGGCCCCCCCCAAACTTGGCCAACCCTATACCCAAAATCATTCCCCCCCCCAACCCCCCCAGTTTGGGGAAAAAAAATTTCAAAAAAGTGTATGTTTTTTTGGCCTTTTTTGGGAAAAATTTCGACTTTTTCCTACCCCCCCCCCCAAAATTTCGGATTTACCCCCCCCCCCCCCAACTGGTCGGAGGTCTTACAGGTATGCCCCCAACCGCCCCCCCAGTTCATAAAAAATTAAAAAAATTGTCAAAAAAGTGTATGTTTTTTTGGCCTTTTTTGGGAAAAATTTCGACTTTTTCCTACCCCCCCCCCCCCAAATTTCGGATTTACCCCCCCCCCCTAATGGTCGGAGGTCTTACAGGTATGCCCATGAAGAATATATCGGTGTTCTACAGGAGCGGGTGAGGCATGTTAACGAATAACGATAGAGTTTTCAGGAATTTATCCGCTATTAACATTTCTATGGCTCTCATTAGAATCATCTAATTTTATTTAGTTCTTGGTCCGGCGCGGAGCGCCGGAAAAATTTTAGAATTTTCATTTTCTAAAACGCTGGAAATTGAACCTTCACAACGTTGAGAAATAAACAAAATCCGACTGATGAAGTATAATTTGTTTCCCATTCTGGCTCGTAGCGCCGAAAAAATTAGTCAGTTTTTATATTCTAAAACGCTGGAAAATAAATTTCTCCAACAGATATTCATAAACAGAAGTTCTAAAATCGCAGTCTAGAATGCTGTCTTCAATTTCATCTTCAATAAACGCAAAAACGCAAAAGTTCAGGTTGCAGACGTTTAAAAAATTCCAAACATCGAGAGAGAAAATTGATGAAAAATCTGAATTTCGGGCCACATAATTGACTGTTAACGATTAGAAAATGAAACGAGCTAACTTGATTAATAGAAATTGTTGAGCATTAATTAGTAAGTCGAAGTAGATATGCTAATGGGCGCGCCTGACAGAAAATAGTCTAGATTGTACCCGTGACCGGCGCGAAGCGCCGGAAAATTTTGAGATTTTGACCCTTTCAGGTCCACTAGAACGCATCTTTTCGGTTTTGAATCCCCCAAAATTTTTTCCACAATGAGAACCATACTCGAAATTTGGGGTTTTCATATTGAAAAGATGCATTTTGGTGCATTTTAGGAGGTCCAAATCTCAAAATTTTCCGGCGCTTCGCGCCGGTTATAACTTTAATAATCATCATCATTCATTAGATAGCTCAGGCGCGGCTTTTATCATGTCTACCTTCATTTATCACTTAATCTATAATAGTTTTCATCATCTTAAACGTAGTATCTCATGTTTTAATTGGTAATCTTCAACATTTTATCATAATATTTAATGAAGATTCGCATTTTTTCCTTTTGAGAAAGATCAATACACGTCAAGTCTCTATGATTTATGATGCGATTATTTCTCTGCTAACTTAAAATCAATTCAAAAGCTTCATGGAAATATCTTTCGGAAATTTATACTCTGTAAAATTCTAGAAATTACGACTCTTGAACACAAAATTGGAATCTAATTCTTGAAATAAATGTTCGGAAAATTGATTTTCCAGCATCCCAGAATGTCAATATACCCAAAAAATTTTCCGGCGCTACGCGCCGGAAACAATACCTTCTTTTTTGGGCTTTCACTTGTCATCATAGAGGACTTGACCATTGATTTCTTGTCTAATTCAAGTCAATTATGCTCTTGGATAGTTTGCTAAAAAATTTGTTCAACAATGCTTGTAGATTAGGCTTTAAGGTCGAACATTTCAATTTTTCTCCAATTTTAATGAATTAACTTCTCTAAAAACACCGGAAGGCTTGAAAAAGCTCCAAAACAGTGCGATAAAGCGTCTGTGAGCATTTTTAAGCCAAAAAAACGAGGATTTTAAGACGGAAAAAATTTTTTTCAACATGTGGAAAAAAATTTGACCCTTTTCCACATTTGTGGAAAAAAGTTCGTGGAAAAAAAACAGTGTTGCTTGCACCGTTTTTTTTCCTCAAATGGGGTGTTTTGAGGAAAAAAATTTCGAAATGAGGAAAAAAATTTTGGGTATGGTTCTCATTGAGGAAAAAATTTTGGGGAATTCAAAACCGAAAAGATGCGTTTTGGTGGACTCAAAAGGGTCAAAACCTCAAAATTTTCCGGCGCTTCGCGCCGGTCATGAGTATAATCTTAACTATTTTCTATCAGGCGCGGCCGTTAGCATACTTACTTATCTACTTCGACTTACTAATTAATGCTCAACAGTTTCCATCAATCAAGTTAGCTCGTTTCATTTTCTAATCGTCAACAGTCCATTATGTCGCCCAAAATTGAGATTTTTCATCAATTCTCTCAATTTTTCCTCTCGATGCTTGGAATTTTTTAAACGTTGGCAACCTGGACTTTTGCATTTATTGAAGATGGAAATTGAAGACATCATTCTAGACTGCGATTTTAGAACTTCTATTTATGAATATCTGTTGGAGAGATTTATTTTCTAGCGTTTTAGAATATAAAAACCCGAAAATTTTTCCGGCGCTCCGCGCCGGAATGGGGAAAAATTTACAGTTCATCAGTTTGATTTTAATTTATTTATCAACGTTGTGAAGGTTAATTTTCCAGCCTTTTAGAAAGTGAAAATTAAAAAATTTTTCCGGCGCTCCGCGCCGGAACAAGAACTAAATAAAATTAGATGATTCTAATCAGAGCCATAGAAATGTTAATAGCGGATAAATTCCCGAGAACTCTATCGTTAACATGCTTCCCCCGCTCCTGTAGAACACCAATATATTCCTCATGAGCTCATTTCGGCTAATATAACTAGAATTTTCTCAATTTTTTTCTCATTTTTGCAGGTTTCTGACTCCAAATACAACAAAATGTTTGGGTATGCTCCTAAAATGCATAAAAAAGCATCCGTAGCCACATTATAAGCGTTTTTAAAAATGAGGAAATTTTTTGGAAAATGAGGAAAAAAATTTTGGGTCCGGTTCTCATGTGGAAAAAATTTTCGAGGAAAAAAAAACGGTGGTTGCTTGCTGTGTGCAAAAAAAAACCTGATCCGGCATTATGAATTCGTTCCACAGTAATCGATATTCTTGGATTGTAGTATAGATGAGTACAAGTAAAACCATGCTTGTCCGAGCTGTCGATCGAGTGATTTTCACGATATCTCAGAGTGAGTCGTTGCCTTCTGGATTTTCTCGGATCGAAATTGTTAGTCAATCGGAGACTTCATAGTTTCGCACGTATTTATCGTCAGGAATAAAATTATCAAAATGCTCAATCCACTGTGTCTATAAACTTTTCGGACACGGTTTTTTGACAAAGCAAGGGACCGAACCGAGAGATCTGTCCACTGTTTTTTTTCCACATTTGCACTATAATGTGGAAAAAAAATCTGGAATGTGGAAAAAATTTTTGAGGTCTTTCCACAAATGTGGAAGAAAAATTTGGGGTTTTCATATTGAAAAGATGCATTTTGGTTCATTTTAGGAGGTCCAAATCTCAAAATTTTCAGGCGCTTCGCGCCGGTTATAACTTTAATAATCATCATTATTCATTAAGTAGCTCAGGCGCCGCTTTTATCATGTCTACCTTCATTTATCACTTAGTCTATAATAGTTTTCATCATCTTAAACGTAGTATCTCATGTTTTAATTGGTAATCTTCAACATTTTATCATAAGATTTAATGAAGATTCGAATTTTTTCCTTTTGAGAAAGATCAATTTGTCAAGTCTCTACGCTTTATGATGCGATTATTTCTTTGCTAACGTAAAATCAATTCAAAAGTTTCATGGAAATATCTTTTGGAAATTTATAATCTTACTCATATATTTTCGACCAAGTTCATCATGAGAGTTTACAAATAAATTACAGATTTTCAAATTTTTCAAGTAAAATTCTAGAAGTTACGACTCTTGAACACAGAATTCTTGAAATAAATGTTCGGAAAATTGATTTTCCAGCATCCAAGAATGTCAATATATTGTACTTGGGCACCAATTTGAGGAAAATTTTTTTGATGGTTTTATGTTCGGAGGTGCATTTTACGCGTTATAAAATTGAAAATTGTTGAAATTTTCCGGCGCTCCGCCCTGGATTTTAATTATTTAATAATTTTTCTATACTATTTCAAACGCGCGGTTTGGAAATGTCATTCTGGCTAATCCTTATAGATTTTAATTATCAAGATATTATGGATACCGTATCTATTTGAATAAACGCTGCGGCGTTTATTTTTTCAATGGTACATTTGGTGCGGCGTTTATTCAAGGGCGGCGTTTATTCAAGGGCGGCGTTTATTCGAGGCGGCGTTTATTTAATTTTTGAGTTTAATACCACAAATTTTAATAAAATTCTTACTTTTTCAACAATATTCAAAATAAAACATAATGCAAACTTTTACTTATTTTTTCACTTTAAACTAAGGATAGTAAATCCTCGAAGAAACGCCGCAGCGTTTATTCCTTTTTTTCGAACAAAAGTGCGGCGTTCTTATTTAAGGGCGGCGTTTATTCAAATAAATACGGTAAATGGTTCCTGTGTCGTTTTTTTGAGAATTTGACGAAAAGCAAGATTTTTCTCCGTTATTTTCTCGAAGAGTGTTTGCGGTCTTTAAAAAGATTTTGACATTTGTGTGATAAAAACTTTTCGAGTACAAGTGGGAATTCTGGCTGGTTGAAGAGTCAAATTTCTTGGTTGCTTCCCTAATTTTTGAATTGTAATCTGCCCGACTGAAAATTAATTGAATATGAATTTACTGAAAAATTAAACCTTCTGTCGAGGAAATAAAAGCTGCAAAGGTTCATTTTCCAGCGTTCTAGAATATCAATATTCCAGAAAAAAATTTGGCACTGGGCGCCGAACAATTTACTCATACCAATCTTTCCATTTTCTCATCAAAACTCAAAAAATTTGGTTTCAAAAACCTGAAACCGACGCGAATCGAATGAAATAGAAGAAAACAGCTTTTGGTTTTTTTTCGATAAAATTAAGCTAATTTATTGATTTTAGAGTGAACAACCAAAAATTTATCTATGCATTCAAAATTTTTCCCCAAGTTGCACATTAGAACCTGGCTTTTGCAGAAAAAAGCCCTGTGGTTCAGTTCATACCTTTATGTCAGATTGTCAGCTATTCAGAATCAGTTTTAAAATTATATTTTTCATTGTTATGTTTTTATCAAAGTTTTGTTTTATATCGTCAAAGAAATATAAGATATAAAGGTTATGCTGTTAAATTATTCTCTTGCTCATGTAAACTCACTTAAATATTCATCTACAAACAGGTCATAGCTCGATCTTTTTGCAAAAAGATTTCGGATTATTGGCGGAATAAGATGCAAGTTAATGAGAAACGTTCAAAAATCACATCAGAAATGATTTTGAGCGATTTTTAAGCAAGGAAACTAAAAAAATTGATTTTTCCTCATGAGGAAAATTTTTTTGGGGTTTTTCCTCAAATGGGGCAAAAAGTTTTGAGCAAAAAAAAACGCTGGTGACGACCGACCACCGACCAGCGCTGTTTTTTCTTCATGAACTTCTTTCCACAAATGTGGAAAGAAGAGGTCAAAATTTTTTTCCACATGTGGAAAATTTTTTTAAAAGACAAGTTCTCGTCTTAAAATCCTCGTTTTTCCGCTTGAAAATGCTCATAAACGCTTTATTTAAGTGTTTTTGAGCTTTTTAAAGCATCCTGATAATTATTTTGACCATCTTATATCATTCTGAACATCTTATATCTCAAAAATAAGATTTCAATTTTGTGTTCATAAGTCGTTATTTCTAGAAATTTATCAGTCGAAAAATTTTTAAGCCATTAATTTGTTCGTTACCTTTCATGAATTTGGCCGAAAAACTATGGCTCTGAAGCGTAGAAATTTCCGAAAAATACTTCCGTAAAGCTTTTGAATTGGATTTACGTTAAGAAAGGAACAAACGCTTCAAAAAGTTTAGAAAGTTGACGTGTTGATCTTTCTCAAAAAATAAATGAAGGAAAAAATGCGGATCTTCATTAAATATAAAGATATAATTCAAGATTGCCAATTGAACATGAAATAACGTTTAAGATGATGAAAAAGATTAAATGATAAGTGAAGGTAGACATGCTAAAAGCCGCGCCTGAGCTTGGTTATAAATAACAATGATTATTAAAGTTAATATTATATAAAAATAAAATAAAGGCAAATTTTGAGATTTGAACCTCCTAAAATGCATCTTTTCTCAATATTATTTTTCAGTGCTACCCCCAAACATTCTGATGTTTTCGGATCGGAGTCAGTAACCTGCGAAAATTAGCAAAAAATTGAGAAAATCCTAGTTAGGTCGGTCAAAGTGAGCTGATGAATGATATATTAGTGTTGTACAGCATTGTGAAGCATATCAACGATAGAGTTCTCATGAATTTATATCTGCTATTAACATTTCTGTGATTCCAATCCAATTGTAGAATTGTACTTATTTCTTAGTCTGGCGCGGAGGGCCGCAAAAATTTTCGGATTTTCTTTTTCTAAAACGCTGGAAAATAAACATTCAGAACGTTGAGAAAAAAATTAAAATCAATTTAATAGAACGTAATCTGTTCCTCATTTTTTCGAAACTTTCGGTTTTTTATATTCTAAAACGAATCTCTGCCACAAATATTCCTAAATAGAAGCTCTAAAATAACAGTCTGAAAAGATGACTTCAATCTTCATCGTCTATAAATGCAAAAGTTCATGTAGGAAGCGTTGGAAGAATTCCAATCCCCGAGAGCAAAAATTGAAGGAGTTGATGAAAAATCTTAATTTTTGGCGAAAAACTGACCGTTAACGATTAACAAATAAGACGAAGTAATTCAATTGATAGAAACTGTTGAAGGTCAATTAGTAAGTGGAAGTTGTAGATTGTATGCTAACGGCCACGCCTGACAGAAAATAATAATTGTTATACCCAGGCCTGTAGGCAGGAGGGTTGGATGGGCGATGCCCCCAAAATGTTCTAAGTATTAAAAAATGCAGAGGTAGTTTTTTCTCCGCGAAAAAGTCATGTCGGAAATTCTAAGAAAAACGTGTACCCACGGAAAAAAATTTCTGGCTACAGACCTGGTTATACACATGACCGGCGCGAAGCGCTGGAAAGTTTTGAAATTTTGACCTTTAAAAGTTCACCAAAATGCATCTTTTCGGTTTTGAATCCCCCAAAAAATGAGGAAAGAACAAAATTTTAGTCTCTTTTCTAAATTTTTTCCCTAAAAGCACAATTTTGGAAAAAAAACAGTGCGTCGGCTATGGGTACAGTAGTCAATATTTTCTGCCAGGTGCGATTTTTAGCATATCTACTTATATTTACTACCATCAACCACTCCTATCGATTGAGTCGTTGTCTCATTTAGTGACTGTGTCATTATACGAAAAAATAATTGGATATCGCGCGTGTTTTAATAAGAGACATACGGAAGGGCTCGTAGAGAGCACTATGTTATTTTATCCAAGGAACTTCGCTCAGGTCGTCTAAGGTTTTCGGAGCCAAAACTCGGACTGTACCAACTTGCCCTTTTAGGAATTGAACCCGAATACTCAAACTATTTTCCAAATAGTTTGACTCAACCTAGATCACACGTTGGGTTTTCGATTTACTAGCGGTGCTCAGAGCATCTCACAAAACCGACTGCTCACTAAGGCAAACAAAACAACAACTAACTTTATTACAAACTTGCTGCGAGTGTAATCTTCAATGTTGTGAACCTTCGGACAACTTTGAACAACTTTGAGCTCCAAAACGATGCATTCTTGTGAATCACTTTGAAAAGCTAACGAGCTTACTGTAGTCGATTGGCGCGCTATTACAACCGTTAATAGTCAGTCATTTCGCCGAAAATTAAGATTTTTCATCAATATCCTCGATTTTTTTGCCGCGGCTTGGTAATTTTTCAAACGTTTCCAGCGCGAACTTTTGTATTGTAGACGATGAAAATTGAAGACATCATTATAGGCTGTAAATTCAGAGTTTCTATTCAGGAATATGCGTTGCAGAGATTCATTTGCTAGCGTTTTTCAATTAAAAAGTCGAAAATTTTCCCGGCGATTCGAGTCGGAATGAGAAGTACACTTACAATTTAGTTTGACTTTAATTTCTCTCTCAACGTTGCGAATATTCATTCTCCAGCGTTTTAGAAAGTAAAAATTCAAAGCTTTTTCCGGCGCTCCATGCCGTAATCAATTTCTTTTTTCGCGGAGATCCTTTCGCTATCTGGCAAAAGGAGTCAAATCTGTTTTCGCTGATTGTGCCACATCATTTTTTGCTTAAAAATAGCACTACATATGCTCTATTTATGTTTTTTGATTTTTTTCAGAATATATTCGTGCTTTAGCAGTCAGTCATTCAGCAAAAATGAATAAAAAAAATTGAATTTTGGGCCAGATTATGCTGAGAATATTTGAAATTGATAGCAGCAAAAAAGTAACAAAAAACAAAGCGAGGAAAACTTGAATTGGATAGAAATTCGACTACTGACATATCTGTGCTTAGTCAAAATGAAGAATCATAGACGGCATTTGAATCACTCTTCCTTGCAGTGCGAAGCGCCGGTAAACTTTCCGTATCCCTATATTTCATGATTTAAAATTTTATTTTTCGTGCCCAATGATGCTCAAACTTAAATAATGTGCGTATGGTTTCAATCAGCTAACTAGCTTAAAAGTCTGCTTGAATTCAGCAATGTTTCATGATTTTGGGCGAAACAGCAAAATTTATAGATAGAGTGTAATGCGCTGTTGAGCTGATATTTACATATTCTCGACAAGCTGTATAGTGGTACTATCAAGTCACTAAAAATCCAAAAATCGGCTAAAAATCAACCATTTTTGATCCTATCAGTTTACACTATCATCATGCAATTTCTGGCATTCTCGTTAGGTTTTTTGAGTCATTCACTTCTGATTCGATCGATAACATATCTTTTCCGTATTTTGTTCAATTCGCGAAATTTTTTGCCTATGATAACGACAGTTAAAAACTTTAGTAGTTGCATTAGTTTCAATTTATAATGGTACTGTTAACGGTCCACTTAAACTTTTATAGTGCTGAGTTAATGCCGGATACTATGTCCAAGAAACCTGGAAATATTCCAACTGTTAATCAAATCGCTCATGACAGAATAACCCAAGTCGCGGCCGAATATTGGGCGCCTTATACGCAAGACCACAAACCGTTCGATGCAAACGTATACGATATGAAATTTATATCACTCCAATATTGTTCAAAGTTTCAATTATTTTCAGGTTGTCGCCGAAATTTACAATTATGAGCTCGTTTCCGGAAATTTTTCTTCCAGGAGGATAATGCTGCTAGAATTCAGGTAAAAAAAAGGAATTTTTTGAACTGTAAAAAGTACTGTGGAAAAATCCTTCATTTGCTTTTAGTCAGTATTTAGAGTATTTCCTTTGGCCAAATTACGACGTTCAAAATTCTTCGGTTGAACATGTGTTGAGCATCGTTGTTATGATTAATGAAAAGTTCAGGGAACGAGTTCCTGCCTGGAATGTAAGTTGCATTGAACATATTCTGCTCATAAGTAAATATTCCTATTGTGCTATAACTAATAGATTTGTAGGTTTTCAAAAAGTTCCCGGAAAAATTTGCTGGATTTTTTAAACGTGTTACCGAAGCTTGTTTTCTTACACGAAAGGAATTATCCGTTCAAGAACGTACATTTCTGATCGTTTTTCTTATAAATTGTGTCGGTAGCGTGGTAAGTTTCTGATATTTGAAAGACTAAATGAGCTTAAAAGATGTTTTCCTTATTTTTAGGAAGTTGATCTCGTTCGGAGTCAGTTACAAAAATTTATCGGTTTTCCAATATGGACAAATTTGCTAGAAGTGAGCTATCATTTTTCTCATCTTCAACTTTTTGCATCCTGTATGAATTTTCTTTTTTAGTCTCATTTTTATCATCGTTCGCTTTATGTAGCCTTGCAACTGATTTTGTGATTACCAGACTTGATAGTTTCTTATTTGCTTCAATTCTTGAAGAAAAATTCACCTATTGGAATTTTTTTTCGTTACTTTACCAGGGACATCGCAATTTTATTTTCAAGACGAATCCTAGAATGAAAAAATTTTGGAACGCTCTTCAAAAAGCTGACGCAAAATTGACGCCGTCTCAATTGAACGATGCCAAATTCGAGAGGCAGTTTTTGTATAAATTAATAGAAGATTTTTGTCGTGTACTGCATAGAATCCCAGCAGAGGGTAAGCAATAAAATATAAATAAAGATAAAGTGTATTTGATCCACGTTGTTTACACATATTTGAAAAGTGACTTGAATGAATTCTAAAAAATCGAGAAATATTCATTATTTTCCATAATCGGATTTTTAAGCCTCATATCATATCTCAAAAATTGTTGCAGGGGAAATTGATCCGGACAATATTAAATATTGCGAACGTTTTTTGGAATTTTTGATCGACATCGAAAGTTTACTGCCGACGCGACGATTTTTTAACACGTTAATGAACGCCAATCACGTGATCTGCAAATGTCGAATGTCCAATTTGGTAACCAACGAAGAAAGAAGACTAAATGAAGGAAAGCTCTTCAATCAGGTATTATAATAATTGTAGGATTTTTCATTATGATAGTTTCTGCATTTTTGCGACTTCAGTTGTTAGAAATTCTGGAATTTTATGCTCGATTTGAAATTGACGATAACAAAGGTGAAGCGTTGAAAGACGAAGATGTAATCCGAATTCATTATAACGAAATTGCAAATTTGCAGGTTATATTTCAAAAAGATCCCTTACTAACTAACAGTTACGGAACTGATTGTCTTCGTCACTTCATTTCAGAAGGTTGTCCTTAAAAGCTTCAAAGAAGATTTGAAAGAATTTTATTTGTCGAACGTTTCAAGTTTGGATACGAAAAATTCTTTATTGAAAAATTTTTCTGATCTTAAGTAAGCTGAATTTGCAGGAAATTTCCGAGAAATTTTTATTTAATCCGTCGAAGTTCAAAATTCAAAAATATTTACGAGCTCTAATTTTGAATTTGCGTGTCTGCTAATTTTCATCATTTTTCGAGTTTGTAGAGTCGCACTTGGCTTTACAATTTTCAGATTTTCTCTTCCTTGAAAATATATTAGATATTTCTGCATTGCAACGAATCAGTTGTCAAATTTCAGGCAAGAGACACTGTATCGTTTATGTGAAGAGCTTTATCTTGTTTCACCGGCTGAAGGAAACTTTGAAATGACGAAAGGTTATTCTAAACCGTTATTATTGGAAATACTAGTAAGATTTTTAAAAATGTTTTTCAGCAAACTGTTATCATTCGTACAATTTAAAATTTAATTATTGTTGATTCCAATTCCATATTTCGAAAGTTACAAAATCACGCATATTTTCCTACACTTTACTCTGAACGTGCGTTACTTTAGGTATACAAATTCCAAAGAAGACTTCGACAATTGGATATTCTGAACGAAATGCCGCTTTATCCGACAGAAGACGTCGTATGGGATGAGAATTTGGTTCCCACTCAATATTACAACGGCGAAGGTAAATTATTTTTATATAGAATTGGGCTTTGAGAAAACAATAATACTATAGTGTGATTGTGATTAACCAAAAAAATTATTTTTCAAATTTTGTCTTATGTATGGGTATAAATACTTTCATTATTATTTTCCAAGAAAGACTACTTTTGAGATGATAAAGTTTCACTTACCTATTCTAGCTATAAGTCAAACTTACAAATATTTGAATTTAGGTTGCTTAGCGCTAAACAAATTGAACCTTCAATTTCTAACTATTTACGATTATTTGTTGAGGAATTTTCGACTATTTCGACTGGAGTCCACTTGTAAGAAAAGTTCTTTTACGGTTTGGAATTATAGCGACATCATTATGCGAAAAAATTACAAATTTTCTAGATGAAATAAGGCAAGATATCGAAGACGCTGTCTTTCGAATGAAACCTTGGCGTCACGAGCAATCAGAGAAAGAAGTAGTCTATGGCGGATGGGCCCGAATGGCTTTGCCGATCGCTAATTTCAATATTGTCGAAGTAATTAACGCATATCCCTTTTGTGAGCATGGCGTTAGTTCATTAGAAATAATCTTGATGATTTTACATACATTATAGTTCATGGCAAACCTGACTCGGTGAAATTCGAATGCTTTGGCTGTAATCTTTCTTTATTCGACTGAATGTGTTTGATTTTAGCAATAATAATTAACTACTGTAAATTATATTGTACAAATTTTTCACATCTTTTAGTTTCTACTCAATGCCGTGAGGTACATATGAATTTCGAAAAATTCGATCAAATTTTTTCCTGTATCGAGAGTTTTTAAAAGAAGTTTAAAAATTTTTCCCTTAGGATAATCATGAAGAAATAATATATCGGAAAAAATCATGAAGAGATAATAATATCAGAAAAAGCGACATCGTTGCACCGCTTTAGCTCCCATTTTTTATTATTCTGGTCTCTGTCAGCCAGCCACGGAATATCTATTGTAATTTTTAGGTCCTTAAACCGAATATTGGAGAGCGTTCGCCTGCCAGTGTTCGAGCAGATATTACAATAACGTTAAATACGAGGTCAGACATCCGCGCTGAATGGGAAGGTGTAGATTTTATTGCTGAAAGCTTATATAATTATTTCCTTAAAAATATTTATATATTTACAAATATTCAAGCATTGCGTAAGCACGACGTTTGCTTTTTGATCACGATACGACCTAAAATTTTGGTTGGTCAAAAAATTGACGTTCGCCAACCTTTATTGGATCAAATTGATGTCGTTTGCGTCCGCGGATGTGAAATCGAAGGCATGTTGGGACCGGACGGCAAGGTTATAGAAGAATTTTGTAAGTTACATGCAAATAGTGCCCAGTATGTACATATATCCAAAAGAAATATGATCTTGTTTACTATTACCATGTAAACTGTAAACTAGTGATTGACCTAAATAGAAGGAAATATGAAATCAAGTAAAAATTAAAAATCAGAAAAGATGTCTAAAATTCGTGATCATTTCAGAGAGTACTGCACCTTCGGATATTTATAGACCTAATCACACGATTTTCTCTCCTCGTTTTATTCAGCTTTCGAGAAAAGACCACAGCTCACCGGTAATTCCCGAACATTCCGAGTTTGGTTGGATTGTAATCAATATCGATTAGACATGGAGAAAACTGTACAAGGACACGATGTAAGTGCTAATAATATATAAACTTACAATTCAAGTCAATCTAATAATATTTACAATGAAACAGGACGTTTACGAAAATTTCAATTTAATTATACGACGTAAGCCGAAAGAAAATAACTTCAAAGCCGTTTTGGACACGATTAGGCAGTTGATGAATACAGAATGTGTCGTACCCGATTGGTTGCACGATATTTTACTCGGATACGGTGACCCCGCCGCCGCACATTACTCAAAGTAAGTTCACAGTTGATTCTAAAGAAACTGGTTGAACAATTTTTCATTCTTTATTTTTTATCGCTTTAAAATTATTACCCTAGAAGAAAATTTCTAAAATGCTAATTGTTATTTTCCTCAAATTCTTGCAATTTAACAGTTACAAATACATACATAGCTTGAAGCGACCGGAATTCATGTAAGCCAAATAACTGAACAAATGAATTAACAAGATGTCAACCTGAGTAGAATAGAAATACTATGTATGTGTTTGTGCTGTAATCAGTTATGTGCATTAAGATCTTACTTCGTATCTTGATGTATACAAATTTTTTAAGCGAAACTTGGCTTCAACTGTCGTGTTTTTTTAGAATGCCTAATGCTATCGCTGATCTCGACTTCAACGATACTTTTCTGGATGCCGATCATGTGAAAGAAAGTTTCTTAGATTTCCAAGTGACATTCAAAGCCGACAATGTACCTTGCCAACCGCCGTTCAAGTAATTTCTCTGTTATTTTTTGTCAAAATTGTTTTTTTAATTTCACTTAAAACTAAATTTACACTGTAGACTGTGTTCACATCTGCAGCAAGAAAAATAGAGGTTAATCAAATTTTTCCTGACTTTAAATGCCTATAATTCCGTCAAAAATGAAAGTACACCATAATCATGATCTCGAAGTTCGAACGAGATTTATATATCGACTGATACCTAATTTCATTATTGATACAAAGTGGAGCACAAAATACAACATCTTTTTCTATTTCATAGTTTTTTAGAATATGTGCATCATGCGCATACTAGTCAGAGAAATCGATTATATAATAGCCGAAATCATAAACTGATGTTTTGAGATTTTATGAAACAGAAATCGATATGGTACTTATATTGTTTTATGACCCATGATATCATTAAGCATTCATAAAGTCGCGGCTATTGCGGTTTTTTAATATTCTAATATAAATGGTCAATATTTTTATACTATCCCTGTATGTTGAAACGATGCACTGCGCACTAAATTAATCTATATCAGTGATTGATAAAAACACATTAAAACTTAAAAGTATTCCATAGGTATAAATATGCATGCTGAAAATTCTTCACGAATCAGATTCAAGTGGATTGCCTTGAAAAGGTTGTGAAATCTTTGCTGATGTAAATTTTTTTTGCTGAAAAACATTGTTTTCGGCTTTTTTATAATTTTTTAGAGAGCCCAAATGGGATCATTTGAATTTCCCCGGGGGAAATTCACTTCCCATAGCCTCACATTCTGTCACACCCCCAATTAGATGCATGATATAGATATATTTTTTATGATCTGCACTTTTTTATTTATTCTTCAGAAAAGTATTTGGAAAATTTCAAAATTCATACATGCCCTCGAGACAGCACCTGTCCAGATGGAAGCGAATCGGTTTTGTTGTAATAATAATAAGCCAAAAAGAAGGAAAATTTGTGCTTATGCAATGAGAAATGTGCCAGTTTCTCACTGAAGAATTCAAAACCCGACAAAACGTCTGTCGCTATCATTTGAGACGACAATTAAAACATGACATTGTATATAGTGATGTAATTTTTTGGACAGTCTAATTACCTTGACGTAAAATGTTTTGTTCAAAAATTAAAAACATATCAAGTATTAGTGCCTGTAGTTGTTGTATCTATATTCCAGTTATGATATGGTAACTCAATGACAAATTTGCTTTAGGCTTCATTTTTCGCCAGAGTTGATCGATGAAGAGGAAGAAGAAAAGAAAGAAAAAACTACTGACGAAAAAATGGACGACGATGCGACGAAAAAACGAGAAATTATTGTTGAGACGTACTCAGTTCCGAGTCGAGGACCGTATCCATACTTGAAACCGAGAACCAATGCTATACGATTTACACCGACGCAAATCGAGGCTATAAAGTCTGGAATGCAACCCGGTTTGACTATGGTGAGGGTTTGATATTCGTTTTTGATCCATACAGCATATTAATTGATAAACTGATGTTAATCGCGAAACGTGATTTGATGATTAGTAACTTGTGTTTGAATATGATTCATAAATTTAAAGGTCGTGGGTCCACCTGGAACGGGTAAAACTGACGTCGCTGTACAAATAATCTCCAATATTTACCATAATTGGCCGGAACAGAGGACATTGATCATTACTCATTCCAATCAAGCTTTAAATCAATTATTCGAAAAAATTATGAATCTAGACATTGATGAGAGGCATTTGCTGCGTTTAGGTATGAATTAAATTACAATAATTTTTTCGTTTTCAAAATTTATGCAAGTATTCTAAGGTTACGGAGAAGAGATGTTGGAAACGGAAAAAGATTTTAGCCGATACGGCAGAGTAAACTACGTTTTAGCAAAAAGATTGGAACTACTGAAGGAAGTCGAACGTATGCAAGTTAGTCTGGGCGTTAAAGGTGACGTGGCTTATACTTGCGAAACGGCTCAACATTTTTATTTGTATCAAATTTACGCTAGGTGAGATTTGGTTGTTTTCATTTTCTTTGCTCGACGTTTCTTCCCTTACAATTTCTAATTACATTATGATTTTTCGCAGATGGGAAGATTTTTTGAACAAAGTTCGAACCGCCAAAACGTCCGGGCAAGAAGATGTGAATTTCATCGCTGAAAATTTCCCTTTCAACGAGTTTTTCTCCAATGCACCACAACCACTGTTTCATGTAAGTTGATAAATGATTGTCGAACCAATATGTGCGCTGTTTTTTAATTCTTGGGTTTATTTCATGGTAACTTTGGAATATATTTGGATTATGATTCGTTTTATGTATTTTGTTATTTCCTATGATTTTCTGAATTCAAAACTCCACGTTTTCAGTTACCTGAAATTTTATTATAACGACCTGACCGGTGATAATAAACAATTTTTTTAATATTGTTAAAAACTTTTTATTTAACCCACGAAAGTATTTAATTATAAAACTTCTACTGGGGAGATTCTCTTTTTCAGGCACCAATCTCTCTAAGTTAAAGTTTGATTTTTTCTGTAACGTAGCATATCTTTTTTATCT
Organism: Romanomermis culicivorax; assembly: GCA_963922205.1. Lineage (NCBI taxonomy): Eukaryota > Metazoa > Nematoda > Enoplea > Mermithida > Mermithidae > Romanomermis > Romanomermis culicivorax. The sequence goes on along the minus strand of CAWUHX010000015.1, from coordinate 893,509 downwards.
TCAGTTCGTTTTGTTAATGAACTTTTTTTTTATGTTTGATTTCTAAATCTTCACTCCAACAAACAGTCGTGGTATGAACTCATCTTCATTATGTATATACTAATAAAGAGTCGACGCCTTTCAGAAAATAACCTTCGATAAAGATTTGGAAATATCCATGGGATGTTGGCGCCATTTGACTCGAATTTTTAAAGAGTTGGACGAATTTCGAGCGTTCGAATTGTTGAGATCGGGTCGCGATCGTACGGAGTATCTACTGGTCAAAGAAGCGAAAATTATCGCCATGACATGCACGCACGCGGCACTAAGACGGAGAGATTTAGTGGAATTGGGATTCAGGTACATTAGTACGAACATGCCTCTAAATAATTAATCACGGTTATGAAATTATGACAATTATGACTTGATGTTCTACGAGCAAGACTTTCATGTCCAACTTTTGTTGCGACTGAAAATAGTCTTTTGATTATCAATGCTAAAACAGATTAAAACGAAGCGAAATTCAGTATGCTGAGGTTCTCAAAATATTTTCCATATAATTTTTTCATTTCTTTGCTTCTTGTCTTATCCATAACTTTTCACTAAGCTGTTCGTGTTTTGTAGTTTTTTTATTTTACATCAATCTATTAATTCAGTTCAGATATTCTGAGTTTTATGCTTATATTTTTGCCTTAAGCGCAAGAAAATTTTTCAAGCCTCTAGCTTTTCTCACATTAGTAAGAATTTAAGTTTATGTTTAGGATGAACATTGACAAACTAAATGATATATAAAACGATTGGAACTCCGCTTCGGAAATTTTTTGAATCAAACTCACCATAAACTTCTTTATCTTTTAGATACGACAATGTACTCATGGAAGAATCAGCTCAAATATTAGAAATTGAAACGTTCATCCCTTTATTACTACAAAATCCGCAAGACGGTAGAAATCGCTTGAAACGTTGGATCATGATCGGCGATCACCACCAATTGCCACCCGTCGTCAAAAATATGGCCTTTCAAAAATACAGTAATATGGAACAATCGCTGTTCACGCGTTTGGTGCGTTTGGGCGTGCCTACAGTCGATTTGGATATGCAAGGACGTGCGAGACCTAGGTTAGAAAAATTTTTCCGAATGGCCAAGTTTTTTTCAAATAGATTATGAAAATCTTTTTGCGGGAGTGTTGTCGCGCTGTCAGTCACACTATGACTAAAAACCATATACATGGAACGGAGGGTCGAGTTCTCGGTGACAAGCGACTATTTTATTGGTGTGGGTCGTCGATTGCCCAAAAATTATGGCGACGGGACGTTGAAGGAAAAAATTCCGGTTTTTGGTCCGAAAATTCTGAAAAACGGTTAGAAAGAATAGTAAAAAGAAAGTCTAAAAAACATCTATTTATTATGCTGAGCGCCCAAAAATTCACATTCTTGACAGTTTTTTGTTCAAGAACGACTAGTTTCTACCAAAATGCGCTAAACAGTGCGAAAAATTTAACATTCCGTGAAAAGTGAAAAAAAAACAGAAATATTATGGCTATTTGAATGTCAACAATACTTTCTTCATTTAGTTTGATCAGATCTAGATTATAAGACCCTGTTAGGCAAAAAGGAGTTCAGCGGAAATATCCGTATAATCTTTGACTGACCGGTACTGCATGCATTGCCGAACCTCATTTTTCCCTCCTGCAACCTCGAAGGAGAACTAAAATGCTTGCAATTGATCTCGCAGCCGTTTGTCGGGTTTGCTGCTGGCAGACATAATTCAGTGGCCTGGTGACACCGAAGATGTGCCAATCATATGGATGAAATGAGCTGATCATGGGAATCAATGCGCTTTAGTTTCGTATTTTTAACAACTTTTCAGACTTGGGCGAAAAAGTCGCATTTTATTGTTCAATGACCCTTCCTAAAATTTTGGGCAATCGATGGTCCTATCCACAAACAAGTTGCTTTATCCTCCAGGCCTCGAAGCTCTATCACATTTGTGATGCCAGAGAATGCTGGGCAATTGCGATTAATGTAGCCGATTGAATGATTCAATTTTTTTTTGGTTGGGTGCCCGTTTTAGCTTAAAAGTTATATAATTCTGACTATATTCCATTTGAATTTATGGAAAATAATTCATTTCTAGCTTAATTTTGTGCGGCACTAGCCGATTGACAGCTTTGTCCTGCAGGCTGAAGGTATCAGAGGATCAACATATTCTCCAATTCGCTTTAAGAATATTTTCAATTCAGCAGACTTGAATTTGTTCGTAATGAGTTTGGATTATTAACAACACCTATTTTTCGGATTTATTTAGTTTATGATATACACTGTTTTTTTTTCTCGGATTTCTTTCCATGACTCGAGCAATTTGATGCTATTTTAATACTGCAGAGACATCAGATGATAAAAATGATGATGAGGTTAATAAGGATAATGATGCTGATGATGATTTTACATATTCAATGGACTTTTATTTTTTCTCTGATTCAATTAATCCGAATTTTTAGTTAAAAAGCCTTCGTCAAGAGTCACAAAAATTAATTCCACATTTGTGGAAAGACCCTAAATTATTTTTCCACATTCTGAAAAAATCTTCCACATAAAGTCATTTGTGGAAAAAAATAAAGGCGATATACCTTCAAAACTTGCAGAATTGCTCCCTCCTTTTTTCGCTTTACAATCAGACTCATTTTTTCGTTCAGCATAGCCTCCCTATACACGTGGCGTTACAAAAAACTTGGCAGTTTGCCCCATATTGATCAAACTCCGGAATATAAGTCGGCCAATGCCGGATTCGCCTACGATTACCAGTTTATTAACGTCGAAGATTTTCAAGGCGCCGGCGAATCAACTCCCACGCCTTATTTTTACCAAGTAGATAAAATTCATATTTTTTCTGTCCCTTAGTACAAAAATGTTTAATTTCTCGCAGAATTTAGCCGAAGCGGAATACGCAGTGGCAATTTTCATGTACATGCGCCTTTTGGGTTATCCAGCCGATAAAATTTCTATCATCACGACGTACAACGGTCAAAAACATCTGCTGCGAGATGTAGTTGAAAATCGATGTTCCGCGAATCCGTTATTCGGTAAACCGAAAAAGGTAAGTTTGTTTATACTAAATCCTGTGTCTTTTTGTATACGGACTTTTAATCGTCAATATTGGTTTATCAGTAATAGCCAGCTTGTCTGTAGAAAATTTATATTTAACTTCATAACTTTCCAGAGTTTATATTTTTCAAGTTACCCATTGATTTCATTCAGAATTTCACTTCGCCTCTTATTCAATTCATACGAAAGAAATATGATCTCAAAAAGCGCAATTTTTGGCTCTTCAGTAGGATTCGTTGACCTTCGATTTCGAAACTTAACATTTATTTACATACCATTAGAGTGACTTCTGATTGAAATCGTCTCGTATTTTTCACTATTTTTCGGAAATGTGGATCCTGAACGTAAACTTATGGTCCGCACATGATTGTTGCATTGCAACCTGTTGCATTTTAACGAATATTTTTGAGAAATTTAACATTAAAGTGTAGCTGATTTGAAATTAGACTGACCTGTCAGTAACCAAGAAAGTGAGTGGTGAGGAAATTTAGACTTATGATTTACAGCGTGTCCTAAAAACACGAATTCCCTTTCCGTCAAAATAACTCCATAAAAATATTTCTCTTATCGCTATTCGGAAATAGCGATAAAATAAGGAGTATTTAGAATTACAGTATTTATATGCATGCGCATTGAACAGTTTACGATAATTTTCCAACTTGACATGCACATCATTTTCTTTTGAAGTCCTGTTAGTTTGAGGACGTGAAATTTATATTCCGCTTTTTTGGGTCATAATAATTTCTGAATTGAGACAGATTCATGGCAATCTTGAAGTCCTTGGATTTGCTAGAGTTGAGAGCAGTGGAATATAATTTTATGGTAGCACTCAATTCTCACTTTTTGCAAACAAGCTAACAGCTCTTAACAAAATAGAATAATCTTTTGCAAGTCAATTATGACTCAGGAAAAATATATTTGCATATTTACAGTTTAAATTTAACATTTTAAAGGGACACATGAATTACGAATATGAGTGAAATACGATAAAAGTTATATTCTCACATCACAGCTTCGATGGCCCTCTGCTTTGTAACAAAGTTTACTCACTCGATGTGAAAAGGAATCTTTCAGGCAAACTCGTTTCCATGCTTCAATCCAATGCTAATCGAAAATGATTCACGGGAGCTCTATTTCATATAAAAAATCAGTTTTCAGAAAAATTACTGCTGCTGTAAAATGAAGATGGCACATCGGGAATTTAAATTCACGTCAGAAAGATATTACTTTATTTGATCACGCCCAGAACAAGAGATACCATTACGTGTAGTGGTTTTTATGGGCTGCCTGCAGTAATTTAAATGGATCTATGCTTCATATGCAATGTTTATGATTTGTGGATAAGATTGGTTGTTCATTCTCTGAAAAATTTCAAGCGACTCAATTAGAACTCTATTGAGAACAGTTGATATGTTCTGATCGAGTTGTTAGAAAACATATGATACTCAATAAATTCTGCAGCTCTTTAGATGATTCTTTTTGTTATCTTCCATGAACGATTGATTCTTTTACTCTTTGCTGCTTCATAGATCACGACTGTGGATAAATATCAAGGTCAACAAAATGATTTTATCATCTTATCATTAGTCCGAACGGTCGCCGTTGGTCATTTAAGAGACGTGCGACGTTTGATCGTCGCATTGTCTCGAGCCCGACTAGGACTTTACGTTTTGGGTCGGTTGTCTTTATTCAAAAATTGTTTCGAATTGACGCCCGCATTCAATATAGTGAGTTTTTGCGGACATTTAATTATGAAGGCAATTTACAAATCTCAAAAAAATTTTTTCCGAATTTTTATTCCTTCTATAACCGAAACTATGGTACCTTATCGTCTCATAGTAACTTTTTGCGAATTCATGCATTTTCTCCTGTAAAGCCCGATCTCACATCAGACAAAAGTTTGGTTAACTTATTTTTTCAACTATCCAAGTTTAGTGGTGACTGTGATCCTTGAAACTGGAAAGCTTAGAAATTTCTCAATAAGGATCTGAAATGAGGTTCTAGAAAATCGCAATCATTTGATTTGTTTTGTAGCTGTGTAAAAGACCGACTAAATTGATCATTTTTCCGAAGGAATCATATCCGACGAAACGATTGGTAAGTTGATCGTTTTGATTTGCTTAATCTTGTGACTGAACGACGCAGTGCACACCGAACAGTTCGTATCGTAGAATTCTGCGGTGTTGGAAACACACTCTTGTCGTTTTTGAGCAAAATTTTGTCGAAAATTTTAGTTTCTTACGACGGTGTAAAGTCGTCCACTTTCACGATTTTGGTGTCCTAGGTGGCGAAGTTTCCATTCCAAATATACAATAGGAAGAAAAGCTCGCTGCTTTTCCCCACAGTCTAGATTCGTGGGATCCAATCTCTATCGGCTCCGGCTTGCTCGACAAAAATTTTGCCATGCGATCAAATTGAGTTTTTTCATTTGGAGTTGACTTTACTTGAGGCACTGCTTCAGTTGCAGTTTGCCGATGCAAATTTTCTTGGCAGGTGCCCCGGAAAACTCCCGGCGTCGTAGACTTGTCTTGTTAAAACGATTTTTTTCAAATTGGTATCTGTGTTAATTGAACTCTGATCATTGCGACTCATCGAAAATAATCCCAAAGTTGCTGCTCTTCATTTTCCTAAAAGTTGCAGATAGATGTGAGAGTTGATTGGTCAGACTTCAGGGCACCGTCTGCTGAAGGGGAAAATTTATTTTCATTCCAAAAGGTTCAAGAGATGCTATTACGTATATTTACTGCATTTCTGTATTCCAGCTAAATAGTCCCGATTTACCAGAAGAAAAAGTCGAAATCGAAGATGTTAGTCAAATGGCTCATCTGGTCTATGAAGCGGCTTCGAAAAGAAAATCATGAAATCGGATTTATTCATGGTGATGATGTTAATCGATCACGCTATGTACATAGTATAAAGTGAATAAATTTCCAAAAAAAATATAGGATGTTCCAAAAAACGGTTAGCTCAGAAATGCTATTAGCTATCCATCCAATCTTTATTCTTGTGCAGATTCCGGAAAATTGACAAAGTTAATGTGAAATGATGCGGAAAAGTTCAGCCCTGAATGAAAAATAATCAAAATATCACCGCCCTTGGTTTCAATCATTTTTAAACAAATTTAATATCCAGCTCTGGAGGTGAATATTGAAAATTTGAAAACCAGAAAATCACATCACTACTTGCTTTCCACTTTCATTATTTGGAAGCATTTTAAGGAAAACGGACTGTATTTGCTTGAACACATCGGCGCCTCGAGGCTCAGTTGGAAAAAAATATTCTGCAAATTTCAATCTGCTCTGAACTGCCAATTAAACTTTTTCAAAGCGAAAATCACTTGAATAAGGTGAAAACTTGAAATGAGTAGCGATTTTCGAAACACTGAAATCCAAAGCTTCCAAATACTTGACGTCTTGATTAATTTATTTATTCATAAAACGTATCAAATTGATTTTTTGTCGAAAATTATCAAATGTTTCACTGAAATTTCTTTTATACGCCATCGGTCAATTTTGTTTCAACTTCGCCACAATCCAGTCGTAATTTTTCGCTACGCTCGAGTAGACCAATCTCGTTTCAAACTGAAATGTAAACGTATGATAATACTTTAACCACAAAGGATTTTCCATTGTTGTTGGACCGAAGAAAGTAAGTTCAAATGGGGAAAAAGAGTAAACTTTTTACTGTGATCAATGGGAAAAATTTTATGGTCCATCAGCGACAAACAGAACGACTGTGTAACGTACCTGCTAAAGCAGTACTGTAAACATGTAGCATACTGTATGTAACAGACATTTATTAGATATTATTTTATTTTCACATTTTATCGTCTCAAGGGTGTCTGGGATTCACACCCAAACATTCCTACAAAATTACGTGAAGTACTTTATTTTGATCCGTTCACACCCCGGTAGCCCAATTAAGATGCCCTAATTAATCTGCACAAACGGCAGCTGTTCCCCTAGAACCCACACTAAACTACACATTCCACAGCTACCGTAATCCCCCGTAAAAGTCGTAAACAACACCTGCACACAGTAAAATACCTAGAAGCCCCGCCGTACAGTAGTCTCAAGTGTAACAGTAGCGGCGGCCCCACAAAACGTGTGTATACAGAGAAACCGATACAGGAAGCATGCACAGAAGCACAGAGGTGTGGCCAAGCCCACCGTAGAAAGCAAGCAAAGCACAGAAAGCATACAGTACCAGAAAAGCATTAGAGAGGCGTAGTTAAGAAAGCATGAAAAGCGTAGCCGGAAACGACGATTGGCGGAAGAAAATGGACAGAAGCTCGACCTCCCGCAGCGTCCAGGGAGTGGCCAAAATCGCCGTATAAAAGAAGAAGCAAAGCGTGATTTTGATCATTATATTCTGGTTCTTATTCTGGGATCGTTTTATTTTTTGATCCGCGCTCGCCCCGTCTTTATACATTTGCAAGCGGCCGACTATTCGAAAGCATTTAAACCGAGGCCCCCAGCCGTTTTTATTCGAAGCGCGTTTTATTTGTCGACGTTCAAGCGACCGTCGAATTAACCGTTGTTGTTGTAACCGTTCGCCCTGCCCCGTATTTGCCCCGCCGTATCGACCGATTGGTCCAAGTAAAGTACCTCACAGAAATCTGGTCGTTACATATTTTGGTGACCGTACCGTTACGTTAACCAGTGGAACTCCCTGCCCCAATTAGGTGTACTCTTATCCGGGCATTTAGAAGCATTAGTAATACAGTAGTAATCATTTCCTACAGTAAGACGGTATTCGTATTAAGCAAACTGGAAATCCCCTCCAACGAGACATTAAGCGATACATTTAAACGAATACAGCGTGAAGCAAAAATTGAAGCATTTAAGCAGAAATCCCATCGTAAACCAAGAATGACCCACCAAACGCAAGATCATTTAGGAGAAATCGTTAGAGAACAGATAAACGATTTGTTTTCAGAACATTTTCGTACCCTACGCACACAATTGAATCAGAATACAGTAAACCCTACCCTAATAGACGATCTAAGAACAGCAAACATTCGTAATAACATGGCAAACAATTTCTACGCGAAACCTACAGTATTCACGGGCGGCGTGACCCAACATTTTGGTGAATGGAACAAAAGATTAGAACAATTCATGGCACTCCAAGGCATGAAAGATACAGACGTACAGTTAAAGTTGGCATGTTTAGAAATTCATTTAGGAGGAGCCGCGTTAGCTAAATTCAAAAGTTTAGCGAATTCCGAAAACCCTCCCCACACATACGAGCAGTATAAAGTCGCATTACAGGCATTTTTCCCAAACAATAGAGATAATGAGCTACATCAACAATTCTTACGCGAAAGAAAACAAAAGCGGTCAGAAACAGTAACAGAATTCTTATTTGATCTAGAACATCTCGCAACCCTCGCCTACCCTAACTTTAACACAGACGCACGAGAAATGATCATAAAACCCCTCTTTGTAGAAGGCATGCAAAACGAAATCAGGGAAGCAATTAAGTATAGAAGGTTCGCAACTCTAAAAGAAATGTCAGACGAAGCAGCTTACATTGAACAGCAAATTCTTAGAAACGAGTTAAAATCTAACGTCCTTCCCTTCATACCCCCAAAACCCGAACCCATCTTTTCCCTAACCAAAAATACAGACCAACAGGATCTTTTGCATCAGTTAGAACAACAAGTAAAAGATTTACAGTTGCAGATCAAACAAAAACCTCAACCCCCGCAACAGAGTAGCTACAACAATTTCAGTAACAATACTTTCAGCAGGAATAACGCTTACAGGAACAATACCACCCCTAGGCAACCAACATGCTTCCAGTGTGGACAAATCGGACACGTAGCTCGTAATTGTAAATCAGTAGGCACCCGAAAATCATGTGCAATCTGTTTCCGTAATAATCACAGTACACGTGATTGTAAAAGCCCATGCATCCACTGCTCCCAAACAGGACATAGATCAGATAACTGCCCTTCAAAACCCCACTCCAATTTTCAATGTTTTATATGCAAGCAGAGAGGTCATACAAGCAGGTATTGCCCAAATCAGCAAAGTCGTAATATTCAAAATTGCATTGAGTATAGGCAACCCCAACCCCTCATGGACATTGACGACCCCGCATTTTACTCAAAATTACCCGCCATAACTAACGGCCCTCAGACTACTTTAGGAACTATCATGCCCAACACCCACCGCCGCAGTGACGAATACGTCCTTGATCTGGACGTACCCGATTGGTGCGCCATGTCACCACCCCCTACGCCTGAAGCCGAAAAAATCGAAAAATCGCCGCCCACCATCCCCGTAGGCTACAAGATCCCCCGAAAGCAAGACACAACGCCGCCCAACGCCCCCGAAACCCCGTCGAAAACAGGTCGCAACTTGTTATCCCTCCTCCATGGCCTGACCCCTGAACCCTACCAATTTCGCCCCCGCCAAACATTGCTACCGACCCCCGCAAGTAAGCAAGTCCAAACCCCATCCCATAACTCAAATTCCAAACTTTTACAGAACGTTCAGATTTCAAACCGGCCACCCCCCCAGCGCAAAATCGCAAAACAACAACACCAAAAGCCCCAACACCAAACCGGCCACAACGGAAACATACAGTGCCCCGCCGCCTCCACTAAAACATTCTATTGGCCGATGTTTTGTATTTTTCTTTGTATAATAATCCCCACATCATGTAGTGCCCAATTTCAGATGTGTGGAACTTCATTGAGCGGTCACTCAGTCAGCATACCAAAACTTGTATCATGCATGCCCCCTTCCACAGTAGACAAACCCGTACAAACATTCGGAAAAATCTATATCCCCTCCACTAAGCCCCACATTACAGACGCATACAAATGCAGTGTCCGCAAACGCAAAATTTGTACTAATACAGGATTTTTTGGATCAAAAGGTATTGTCTCCGACCAAACCGAAATGCAAAATCTAACCCCACATGTTTGTAAGGCAATCGTTATAGACAAAGAACACAACGGTCAAAAATTATACGAAACCCAACCAGGATTTTGGTCAACTAATAACTCCTTAAGCGTAGAATACACATGGTGTTGTACAGACCATTGTACCTCAGTCACTAACGTCATCATAGAAATAGGACAAATAGCATCTTGGAATGGAAAATCTATGACAGGTACATTAGGCGACCTAGGGTCATGCAAACCGACATCAGGTCATTGTGTCACAGCCGACGGATCTATTATCTGGAATGAAACAGCATTTGAAAACTTATGCCCTTTCGAATACAAAAATACACATCCCATCAAACTCACGCAAACACACATGATAATAGAAGAACTACAAGGTGCATTCTCGGTCAAAAATACAGTTTTTTCGAACCCCAATTGCCCAGAAATCCAAGATAGCATTCTAACCGAACAAGGCATTATCGTACAATTAGACAAAAGCACCCCACATGGTAATGCATTTTTAACCCCAAAAACCAACGAAACTCATACTACATTATACAATTTTGATGATTTTGAACCCATTAATGCAAAACTAAACTATCTAGCAGACAAAATACAGGAATTCGAAATTCAAAATTTCAAAAATGTATGGAATGAATTATGCAGACAGGCACAGCGTCACCTTGATCTCGTATGGCAAATTTTACGTCTTGATGCAACCCTTGGAGCGCGTGCATTCCTACAGCGAACGGACATAATAGCAGAATTCACAGGAGAAGCCCTCACAGTCTGGCCCTGTAAACAAGTAAATGCATCTAAAATCTTTTACAACCATAAAATCAACCAAACATGCTACAAACTTTTGCCCATTCTCGTAGGAACTGAACTCATGTTTTCAAATCCAGGAGGCAACGATTTGACCCCTTTTTCACAAACCGTTGACTGCCATCACATGCATGTAGCCCTTTACAAACAGAATAATACATGGGTCAGTGAAACAGGATCCCCCCATGTTACAAACTTACCTTTAGAAATTGTCTGGAACCAAAATTTCTCCCTCTTCCATTTCAATACACCCGCCATTTTTCATGATCAACTTGCAACTATCTCAACCAACTTACTCTTTTTGAAACAATACATTTACAAAACTCACACACTCGAAAACATTGTCCAAAAACTCGTCAATTACACCGCCCAAATGTCTCTCAATTCCGATACAGTTTACAACATGATCTCAGGCACTGGCCAAGCACTCGGAAATACACTCTCTGGCGCCGGTCAAGGCATAGAACATGTAATAACCGGTACCACCCAAAGTCTCACGGACGGATTAAACAATTTACTCAAAGGACCCCTGCAAATCATTATAAATCTAGCCGTTATTACTGTAGTTATTGCAGGCGTCTTTTATTCGTTTCTCGTTCTTCGAAAATATTTCCCCTCTTCAAAGCATCATGCCACAAACGAACATGCATACGAAATACCATCAAACAACAGACATTTACATGAGACCATTCCCCCATCATTCGGCCATGCTCTCTTAGAATTAGCTAATCGTCGTGGGGCGCAAACACAGCAGAAATACGTCCTTGTCGATATCGATACCCCCCGAACTCCTGCAATCGAACTCATCAATCAAATTCAGCAATCCGCATCAAACAAACCACCCCAGAATGTACCTGAAAAACATACCCCTCACATCCCGATTACACTTAACGGCAAATTAATGACAAAAGGCATGATTGACACTGGTGCAGTTTACTCACTCATTGATTCCCGAGTCGCTCAACTTTTACAGTTAGACATGAAACCCCCGCTAGTCCAAGCAAAAGCAGCAAATAATCTCCCGATTCACTTTGTGGGAACCACTTTTGTCACAGTGACAGCCCAAACCATCCAGGAAACAATCATGGTCCATGTCCAAAAAGATTGCACAGCAGACATCCTTCTAGGCAAAAACTTTCTCAGTCGATTTTCGGAATACACTATCAACAATCAAAAATCACAGGTCAAATTTGGCAATGTTATACTACCTTGTGATGGCCTAGAATATAGCCCTCTTTCAACTCGTGGTGGAACTTATCTAGACGAAAAATTAGAATTACCACCCCGTACCGTAACCGAATTTACTGTCCCCTTGCCCAAATCCTACTTACAGGTCAAACAGCTTGAATTCACCCCAAAACCCAAACAGAATCCCAAAGTCCATTTCGCAGCTTGCGTCTCTGAAAATCAAAACAGTCGCATACGCATATCCGTCTTAAACACACAAGAAACAGCCCAAATTCTTTATCCTGGAACATGCATTGGTACAGTCTCATGTTACATCCCAAAACAAAATGCTCCCGCTAATCTAACCCCTTCAATGCAAAACCAGCCCAACCGGTTTGATACATTCACATGGTTAAAAGAAAACGTCAATTTGACCTCCAGTGACCTCACAGAAACCGAGAAAATGCAACTCCTACGCGCCCTATCGAAGTACCCTACATTATATGCTAAATCCAAAATGGATGTAGGTAGAACCACCCTTGTTTCACATACAATTGACACCAATGGCTCCCAACCCGTACGTAGACAACTTTATCGGACTTCCCCAAAAGAAAAGCAAATCATACATGCAGAAGTTGAGCAACTCGCAGCAGCAGGTGTCATAAGCCAAAGCAACTCTCCATGGTGTACCAACACAGTTTTAGTTCCCAAAAAAGACGGAGGCCATCGTTTATGCATTGATTTTAGAGGCCTCAACAAAGTCACCAAAAAAGATACCTACCCCTTACCCCGGATAGACGAAATTCTAGACACCCTCCGTGGAATGAAATATTTCACCTCCCTTGACCAATCCAATGCATATTATTCCATTCCCATAGCACAAGCAGACAGAGAAAAAACGGCCTTTAATTGCTCAGCCGGCCAGTATCAATTCAATTACCTCCCTTTTGGACTCACCAATGCCCCAGCCACATTCCAAAGGTTGATGGATGTTATTCTTTCGGGTCTGCAATGGAACACATGCCTTGTATATCTCGATGATGTCTTGGTATTCGCAAACTCCCATGCCCAAATGCTTGAACGTTTAGACACTATTCTTGCCCGATTCTCACAAGCAGGCCTTAAGCTAAACATACAAAAATGCAAATTCTGCCAGCCCCAAGTCCAATACTTAGGCCACGTCATTTCCCAGCAAGGCATTTCACCAGACCCCCATAAGGTACAGGCCATCTATGACATACCCACACCTAAAAGCTCAAAAGAAGTTAAATCATTCCTTGGCCTACCCTCATATTATCGTAGATTCATCCCAAATTGCTCTCAAGTTTCTAGCCCACTCACATCGCTACTCAAAAAGAACTCAGAATTTTCCTGGGGCCCTGAACAGCAAAATGCATTCACTAAGCTAAAAGAATTACTCATTCATGCCCCAATACTACAGCATCCCGATTTCACAAAACCGTTTATTCTGCAAACCGACGCCTCAAAACTCGGAATCGGCGCCATCCTCAGTCAGCTAGATAGTAAAGGTCAGGATCGCCCCATTGCTTTTGGGAGCCGCACATTGAAACCCGCAGAACGCAACTATCCGATCACTGAGTTGGAAACCCTTGCAGTAGTCGAATTTGTCAAGTATTTCCGCCCCTATCTTTTCCAGCAACATGTTATTGTACACACTGACCACACAGCAGTTCAGGCAGTCTTACAAAAAGAAAACCCGTCCCCTCGCATTGCCCGTTGGGGATTAGCTCTCTCTGGCATTCAGCTAGACATTCGACCCAAGAAAGGCACTGCTAACCGCAACGCAGATGCAGTTTCTCGATTCCCCTCACAGACAGCAAAGCAATCCTTTGATATTGAGCAATTAGAAACCCGCCCCGAAATATCAACCATCAATTCAGTTTTGGAAGCCGAAGCAACTGAACAAGAAGAGCAACAGAAAAACTTTGCCGAACTCCAACGCACTGATCCAACTGTCAAAAGTATTTTAGCAAAAATTGCCCAAAAACACCCCCTTACTCTGATCAAATTCGCCGTGCATCAAAACATTCTCTTCCGTATAGTCGACAAACAGGCAAAACTATACATTCCCAAGTCCCAAGTCCAGCATCTCATCGCCTCACATCATGACAGCAAGTTCACAGGTCATTTTGCGGCCCGGAAAACCCTACACTTGCTCAGACAGAAATATTTTTGGCCCCAAATGAGCCGTGATATCAAACGTTACTGCAAAACTTGTCACCCATGCCAGACACAGAAAGCCCTCCGACACAAAGTGCATGCAAACTTGGTACCGATTCAGCCGACTGGCCCCTTTGATAGAGTCGGTGTTGATTGCATGGGACCGTTACCCCTCACAGAAGACGGCAACCGATTTATTGTCGTTTTCATCGATTATTTCACAAAGTATGTAGAGGCATTCCCGACCCCTGACATCACTGCAGCCACTATTGCCAAGCTATTCGTGACCAAAATTGTTTGTCGTCATGGGTCCCCAAAAATCCTCCATTGTGATCGTGGCACCGATTTCGTATCCGATCTCTTCTCACGGATCACCAGTTTATGCAACACTCAGAAAATTCACACTACCCCATATCATCCCATTGCCAATGGAGAAGTTGAGCATTGCAACCAAACCCTAGCCACCCGTATTCGCATGTACATCAATCCAAATCACACTGATTGGGATACTTATCTCCCGTACGCCGTTTTTTCGATCAACATTCATAAAAATGATAGCACTTCATATCCCCCATTTGAATTACTCCACGGTAGGCAAGCTAATCTGCCGTCAGATGCAGCTTTAAATTTTTTCCCCACGTCCTACATGGTTGATTTAGACGATTACGCCCTTCGTGTAAAATCACATTTTACAGAAGCACTCTCAACCGTGCAGAAAAGTTTGCAAAAAGCCCAAGCCCATTACACCCGTCAGTATAACAAGCATGCTCAGAACATAAATTACAAAGCAGGTGATCTTATTCTTTATAAAAATCATTCGTGTAAACAAGGGCTGACTCCCAAATTCCTCTCTCGCCAAAACGGTCCCTATACAGTTACGAATTTTATGTACCCCAACGTTACACTCAAACACCCCCATAAGAATATTACATTTACCGTGCATGTAAACGAGACAACCCCTTTCTACCCTCGGAAAGCAATTAACGAATCTACCCCCACCCCTCCTCAACCTCGAAAGCCTTGAACGAGGACGTTCAACTCCGGAAGGAGGGAAATGTAACGTACCTGCTAAAGCAGTACTGTAAACATGTAGCATACTGTATGTAACAGACATTTATTAGATATTATTTTATTTTCACATTTTATCGTCTCAAGGGTGTCTGGGATTCACACCCAAACATTCCTACAAAATTACGTGAAGTACTTTATTTTGATCCGTTCACACCCCGGTAGCCCAATTAAGATGCCCTAATTAATCTGCACAAACGGCAGCTGTTCCCCTAGAACCCACACTAAACTACACATTCCACAGCTACCGTAATCCCCCGTAAAAGTCGTAAACAACACCTGCACACAGTAAAATACCTAGAAGCCCCGCCGTACAGTAGTCTCAAGTGTAACAGTAGCGGCGGCCCCACAAAACGTGTGTATACAGAGAAACCGATACAGGAAGCATGCACAGAAGCACAGAGGTGTGGCCAAGCCCACCGTAGAAAGCAAGCAAAGCACAGAAAGCATACAGTACCAGAAAAGCATTAGAGAGGCGTAGTTAAGAAAGCATGAAAAGCGTAGCCGGAAACGACGATTGGCGGAAGAAAATGGACAGAAGCTCGACCTCCCGCAGCGTCCAGGGAGTGGCCAAAATCGCCGTATAAAAGAAGAAGCAAAGCGTGATTTTGATCATTATATTCTGGTTCTTATTCTGGGATCGTTTTATTTTTTGATCCGCGCTCGCCCCGTCTTTATACATTTGCAAGCGGCCGACTATTCGAAAGCATTTAAACCGAGGCCCCCAGCCGTTTTTATTCGAAGCGCGTTTTATTTGTCGACGTTCAAGCGACCGTCGAATTAACCGTTGTTGTTGTAACCGTTCGCCCTGCCCCGTATTTGCCCCGCCGTATCGACCGATTGGTCCAAGTAAAGTACCTCACAGAAATCTGGTCGTTACAACTGAAACTTTCGCCAGCATGACCTTGTTTATTTGTGCCTCCCTTTGCAATGAAGAAATTCATTCTTTTTCGACTCTATGAGCTTTTTAACTACGAAAAATGCACTCAAATTTTGTAAGCTATGTTGACCATACATCAGCAGCAAGGAAATCTGTGGTGGTCAACAAAATTTTAGCCAAAATGTAACCATTCCTAACTTCGCCAATATTCAAAATGCATCTTTTAATCTCAACCAGACTTATCGATTTATACCTAATTTGTTGCGTTTTCGAAGGAGAAAACTCGTGCTCGCCTTGCAAAGTCTCCATTTGGATGGGGTCAAACGCCTATCTGGGCGGTCAGAAACTTTCCGTGTGAAGCCCAAAGTCACAAACCTCATAACGCCAAAGAATTATTTCGATGATCGCACAAACTTTTGTTAATTTTCCGAGCATTTTATGTAAAAGAGGCTACAATTCTCTTTAATTTTCGTAGCTCATATTAGACGAATATGTTTTTATGGTACCATTCATTCCACCTATACCAGCACATCACATACGACAAAAATCTGGCTGTAGGACCACCAAACTTTAACCAATACTGCCAAAAATGCAGTTACACATATGTTTTGGATAAATCCCAACGAGATCTTTGCATTCATTTAGCTGTGTTTTGAAAAAAACAAGCCTGTGTTGAAAAGTCAGTATCTGAATAGTTTGGTCAATATCAATACCTGCAGATGAGGGGCGTTTGAGGGATATTGACCCCCAGCAGATTTTGATTGACCCCATCAGATTTTTGCTGACTACCAGCAGATTTTACGCACCCAGCAGTGATTGAGAAGATGACAGAGGAAAATGAGCAAGACAGAAGAGAAATTCGCCATTAAAAATGAAAATGATGCTGTGGTTTAATAATTTGACCAGTACAGGTTGATGAATATGCTGTCTGGATATATGAAGACCTTTCAACTTTTCTGAGATCTTTCTCCTCATTATCAAGAACGAAAAAAATTTATATTCCACCCCCCCCCAGAATTCCTATGCTGTGTATGCTCAACATCTATCAGATTGAGGTCTAAGCGACGCCCGTCTCACCCACTAAAGTAAGGACGACATTCTATTAATCACTTGTCATCAGGCGGAAGTGAGAGTCGAGTGGCCTCACGTAATTCCTCCGGAGGTTCCATTACTTCTGTAGATGTTTTTTGTCACTTTACTAACTTTTATTTGTGGCATTGTTTTTGAATGTGTTATTATGCTAATACGAAGTGAACTAAAAATACACGCCATAGTTTTTCATTCAATACTCTTACTGCTCTGATTCAGACTAAAGAGATTGTTCTTCCTGAATTCGTAAAACATTGGACGTGTACACCTGGCGGTGGGTCAGAGGCCGTTTGTTCAAGGGAAGTCGATAGTGATTGAGAACAGGAAATTTCGAGTCGAAAAAGCCCAATTATTCTTTTTGCCCCGAAGGCAAAAAATTAATGTTTTTCGAACTTTTTTGATCAAAAGTGACATTTTTAGCCCCAAAACCGAACTGCTGCATTGAGTCCACCTGACTTTTGGTATCCTGTCACCCATTCTAGGGAAGATGGGCGGATGCCAGGGTATGGCATGGCCCTTGCTTGATGGGGCAATTCTCCCTCACGGCCCCAGTTTACATATATGATTTTGGGTATTGGAATGACTATTCAATATCATTTTCAAAATTTTCGAGTTCAGTACTTCGTCTCTTTTCATTTGGCAGTAGTTCTGATGCTGTTTCCGAATTCTTTCGGTTTGAAACAAAATCAATTCAATGTGGGATTTCCCGACGAGTGTGACGTGAAAAAATACATCAAGGTATAGCTACAGAAGGACAAAAGTTGCGAAAATGATGAAACGGGGCCCAGGTTCATTCCCTGCTTAGAATTCAGCAATAAATATTAGCAAGGCTCACACCTGACTCCAGGTTTTAGTCTTTTCATGACTTCCCATAATAGGAAATCTGCTAGCGATTGTTCTACGGATTGTGTAGCGGGTGGCCGACCGTAGCGGCTGGCTGACTGTACCGGGCAGCCGACTGTAGCACATGGCCGACTGTAGCACATGGCCGACTGTAGCACATGGCCGACTGCAGCACATGGCCGAGTGTACCGGATGGCCGAATTCAATTTGAAATATTTTATATGCAAGTCAAACCTTATGCAAAACGTTTTCGCACGAAACATGAATAAAATGTTGCTAAATATAGGTTTCAATGCGCAAGATATCATCAAAAATGCAAGTGCGACACAAAAATATGCTAACTATCTACAGAAATATGCCCTTCATAATTTTTTAAGTCATTATAAAAGCCTATATTGATTGATTCTATTGATTTTTTTTAATATTATTGTAGCAAAAAACCATGAAGAAAATATGGCAAAAAAATATAATTTTCAATAAAGATAGAACAACAACAACGGAATTTCGTCTTTACTTGAGTAAATCATCTAAGGGTCGTACTCTGGAATGTCTCTGGCTCGCTTAGCACAATTGTTGCATTCATAATACACGGTTTCCAAACCATTAAATCCTCATTTAGTTTTATTCTTTTTGAAAAGCCAAAAATGATTGGAATTTGTGCGACTTTCGCACTTGAGCAACGTCGAATTTCCACGAACTGTCAACTGATATTCTGCAGCCCCAAAATCATTTTCACTCATTTTTATAACAAATATGCTCAACAAAGTGAACGGATGCGAGGGGAAACATTTCTTATAAAATGAAAAACTTTTGAATTCAAATATATTTGAATTCTATAGGTATCCTTGTTTGCTTTTACTTAATTAGCATATTTTTGCGTTGCTCTTGCATTTTTTGATGATATCTTGTACATTGGAACCTATATTTAGCAACATTTTATTCACATTTTGTGTAAAAACATTTTACATAAGGTTAGACTTATACATATAAACTATTTGAAATAGAATTCGGCCACCCGGTACAGTCGGCCATGTGCTGCAGTCGGCCTCCCGGTACAGTCGGCCAGCAGCTACAGTCGGCCAGACGGCACAGTCGGCCACCCAGTCTACAACGGTCCTACGTCCTTATTCTCTCAAATCCACGCCTGACAAATCAAATTTTAGTTTTACAAGGTTACTCCAGGATATAGTGTCTATTTATTTTGATATGACAGATGCAGTTGAACAGGGAGAGCAAGCGTATTACTGTAAACGATTAAAAAAATTCTTTCGTAAACGATCGAAAAATATTTTCTTTACTAATCTGGTCAAATCTTCAAAATTTCTTGATTTATGCATCTAATTAAGGATGGATCAATAATATGTGGTTAGTATAATTTGTAACTATATCACAATACCATGAAAAAATCTTGCGTTTTTTCTGGAGTAAAAAGCTGTCAATTAGGTAAAAGTTGCGTGTCTAATTGATTCTAATTTTTTGGTTATCGATGCGTCTACCATTTCAAAAGAAACCAACTATAGAAATTATTTAGCGATTGATTGCCATACTTGTTGACGTATACGGCGTTGGGAAACGTGCGATACGATTCCATGCAGAACGGTTCTCCCATTTGTGTTGCAAATGAATGCGGTTCCAGGATCACTCTACAAAAACGAGATCAGTTCACGAAGTGACTCGGGACTTTATGGAGTACTTGCATAAATTATTGTGCTATGACAAGTGCACAATCTTAATGATTGCTCATAATTTATTGAATAGCGTTTCTACACTAAATGTAGGAAAATTATACTATTTGTCTTGACACACGGGAAAAGTTTCTCTAAAGTGAATAAATCAGTTGCTAGCACTTTCTCGGTGAAATAATTTTCGAAACAATCGGGTGACATCTCTAGATGTTGTAACAGGTCAAAGGACAAAAGTGTGCTTCCTAAACGGGACAACGAAAAGTTATGAAATGGAAAATCTAAGATTCTATATGGTTTGATCACAGTATGAAAAAAATTAAAAACCGAGCCTCTTTTTAAAAAATAATTTGCAAAACTTTTCTACAATGTGAAACACTGCTTAAAGTACAGTAGCTACTTGAATTCTTACTTCCAAACTTGTCTTTGAATTATGACGTATAGAATTATACAAATACGCCCCATTTGTCTTAATTTTGGAATTGATGTCGATATTGACAGCATGTCGACCTGACGAATTTCCTGTAAAGTAAAAGTTTTATGCACCCTTATCTAATTTCTTCCTGTTTTTCAGTTTTTCACTACTGGCGTTGGTCTCTAATATGGACAATTGTAACTAGGATGCAATACAGATAACGCTTTACATTTTTTGTCATTTTCCGGTAGAATAAAATGTGATACGGGACTGAAAGTTCATGATCGACTAGCAAAAAGTTTAATAAAATTTCGAGTAAATGGTTTTGATCCTAATACTCACTTGACATTTTTAAATTCTCACTATATAATTCATTTAATTTTCAATTAGCCTCAGCCAAAAAATGCAAGACGTAAAATATGAGAAAGAGTAGTGTCGTTGTTCTGCTCATTATTGGAAAATTTTCAATTGGCTTACAATACGCACTTTTACTTGCGTAGTGGTATCCTAACTCCATTGAAGTCGTCATTTCCCAGTTAACTGTTTCCAACGAGTTCGAATCTTTTTACTTGAAATTCCAAGTTCAAAGTTTTAAGTTTACAAGTCTGCAAGTTTCACAATCAGAATTTCCAAGTAATTTTTTCCCTTCGACTTGAGAAATTACAAGAATATTTTCCAAATCGCCAGGCCTTTTTTCCAAATTTCTGGGTCTTTCCAAGAAATTGAAATTTCCAAATCGGAAAAATTTCAATTTTTCCAAATCATATGGGTATTTGATTTATTCTGAGCACTAGAATGAAAATCGTTCGAACAACAGATCGAAAATATTCTTGAAACATTCAATTTTGAGTAGAACATCCGGCTCAAATGAAGTATCGCATTAAGGATATAAAGTTCATGATTATCTCGCAATTGCTTGAAGAAATTTATGCTATCATATTCTGATTTTATCCCGTGGGTTGTTTTCTAAATATGTTTTTATTGAAATCGTAGTAATTACTATTTAGTTACTTTTTTCACCGTTGGATTTCGCCATTCTTCGCAGCTTTTTCTTTGAAATTTATATTTGCATTCTACTACAGTGCGTGTCGGCCAATTTGGTATTTTTTGCTATAGTTACCTATCTCATACAGAACTGAGGTTGTCCTACTCCCACATTCCAAGATTCGCATCACCATGTGAACTGTCAGAATCAGTCCGTGACGTATAATTCCAAAAAACAAGAAATTCATGTTTTCTCGAAGGATCCCTCATCAGAATCATCAGAAGATCACCTTGAAGGATCACCATACTATGGCATGGTTGATTGCAGCAAAGATCTTAGTGGGTGTTTTCATACGCAAATAATGGACTCAGACATCTTCCAACCAATATTTCCATAGGAAAAATCATCATTTTCTAAAAATAAATCTTCATATAGTCTGTTTTTCTTGAAATGCCTCCTAATAATGAAAGTGGAAAGCAAGTAGTATTTCAAATTTTGACGATTTTCTGATAAACAACACATCGTATAAGACTGGAAATTTGTGAGCATACTGACCTCACTTTTAACAATTTTTCGAGTGAAAACTTTCACGATAAGAGGTCTATGTGGACGACTTTGACGACTGTACTGGTTTGTGTCACTTTTCTATTTGGAAGTATTTTATAAAAGACAGACTATAGTCATGGAATACAAATCGAAAATTTTCAGAGTAAACTATCCGCGAGTTTTACTGATTGAAATCACTTTGAAATTCCAAGTCTTGAAACTTCGCAAGAGACGGAGACATGAACTGAAACGCAAAACTTTCTATGATTTCGAACTTGAAAATTTGCAGACTTGGAAAAATGAACGATCGTGACAACTGAAGCTTGGAAAAATCGTCGATTTTCGACGATTTGGAACTTGAAACTTCAGGTACATCCAAATTTGTCTCTGGAAACTGTTTATGAACATTCTATTTACTATCGTTCAGATCCATTGGGTCCAAAATAAGGTTATCTCACGCTTGGGTCTATCAACCTCCGATGGACGGGCACTTCCGGTCAAGTCCTAGTCGGTAGATTGTACGGGACGGAAGGTCCGTCGGACCTCGCATCTTAAGTTTGGCTGAGACTCAGGAAAAACTGAACTCTAGTCCAGCGACTTGGGAACATTGGCTGGAACGTCTATGTTGTAGTGTGTTTTCCCCCGATTTTTCATTGTTTTGTCAAAACGCGTCACAGGCCCGCAGGTGGCAAGTGGAGAGAGCAACGCGGACCACCAGTGGCCATCTTACTGTAGCGCACGTCGGTACGCGTGCGCTGGTCTCTCTCTTCACTTATTGTTAACGTATATTCTTTACGTGTGTTTTATTTTTTCTTTACTAGTTGTGTGCCCCGCCGGCCACCACTAGTATATATTAGCAGCCTCCCACCACGCCTTTTCGTCTTTGCTCGCCCGTGCGTGGGAGTTGATTTATTATTGTTACTTTTATTTTCGCCTCGCCCATCGCGTTTTGTCACGTAAGTTTTCGTACGTTTATTGTATAGTAATAAATAGGTAGGAAAGCCCTTTCGTTTCCAGTTAGTGAGAAAGAAGGGAGACAATTAAAGAAACTAGGCTTTCTTTAATTGTTGGGATAATTATTGTCGGGGTTTAAGTACTAGTAGATAGGTTATCGGGTAAACGTGGGCCTGGGACGCACGTACATTAAGGACGCAACCTCGGAATCCCAATCCTGCCCACGCCGCATCACCTCCGCCCCGACCAAAAAGCCAAAATACAACACTGGTGACCGTTTGGATTGTACGTTGCCGCTCCCCGCTGTTGCGTTGCATCCGAAAACTCTAAAGACTTCAAAATTCGACCCCGCCGTAGCTGCGCCAAAGGGTACAAATGAGGTTATTATACCTTGAGAAAAAAGATGCCAACGGTAAGCCACACACCGCCGAACTTCACTCGATTTCCGTCGCGCTCCAGTTCTCCAAACGCCGCCACAGCCGCATGCCGCGCCTTAAGTTTTGACCAGATGATGTTGCCGCCACCGTCAAATATTACGCAATCGACAGCAGTACCCACGGTAAGCCTCCCGCCCCATAATCCGCCCTTGTCTAATTTCAGCACTCCCGCGCTGGACGGAACGGCACAGCCGCAAGCACCGCTCATTCCCGCAACTGCGGCGACCAATATTTCCCAAACTCCGCGACTTGTAAACCAAAACCTTCATGCCGCCGCCGGAAATCGCCCCAACGCGCCGCCCGCATCGCAAATGCCGCCGCCGACCGCGCCGGCTCAAAGTAATAATGACCAAATTGTCGCCAGAACCGACTCTTCCGAATCCTTTGTCAATATTGAACCGCCGCAAGCCCCAGCCGCCACCCGTGCTTCAGTAAACGATCACCGCAGCAGTCTCGCCATCGCAAACACCAACGAAGTCCAAAATTTTCGAATTGAAGCACGCGACGCGCTGGAACAACTCAACACCGCCGCCGCGCATATAACCAACAATGTCCCCACGGTACAAACCATCGATCAAATTATCGGCGTCGTCTCGGATCAATTCCAGGCCCAGCAATTACGCGTTCAACGCGAAATTCAAGAACAAACAAAAGCCACTAATGCGCGTTTAGCCGCACTCGCCGAGCAAATGCAACAATTGATTTCCACAACCGCTGCCGCGACGCACGCGCGTAATCCGCCTACACCAAGACCGCCGCCGGTGTCCTCACGGTTTCACGGCGAGGAAACAAGAGATATTTATATCCCAAACGAAACTCTCCGTGAAACTGAACCGGCTCCAGTCTTTGGCAGGCTACCAAACCAAGTAAAACCCAAAGCACCGTCGACGGATACCTTATATAATAACGAATTCGCCCGCACTACGCGCGCCGATGACGATTTACACCGTTCTGCGCTTCAAAGACGCCCACCGCCCGCGGCAAACCAGTTTGGCTTCTCAGATTACCCACCCGAGGATTATTATGAACACCCGCACCCTCGGTACGACATGCCGCGCACGTCTCATCGTGAGGAAGATAGCCGCATCAAAACAATCGTCGACAATATGCACCCGCTGATAATCGACGGCACCGCAACAAATAAACGCCTGTTACGCTTCTTCATACGACTGGAGAATGAGTTCGGCTACGACGCCTCCAACCACGTAAAGATGAGTGCCCTTCGCCGACTTACCCGCGATACGCCGAGCGACATGATCCAAGATATGACGCGGTACGAAGACGCCAAACATTTGCTCATGTTCCAGTTGGCGCCCGATTGCAATCCGATGACTCTTAAACGGGAACTTGCGTCAATCACGCCAGAAGCGGGAGAGGAACCCGCCGCATTCCTGAGTAAGGTAATGACTTATGTACAACTATTGTATCAGCACGAAGATCAAACTTTCCGGCACAAACAAGTAATTGATACCTTTTTGACCAAAATGCCTGTTTTCTATCAACTCACAATTGGCGAACAAGCAAAGGGTTTTACAAATGTTCAACAACTGGCCGACGCCGTAGCCAAAGCCCGTAGTGTCCTCAACGCAACTAAAGCCGAAATCGGAACCGCGGAACGACCCATTCTGGTAAATCAAGCTGATCAAGATGCACCACCACCGAAGTCGCCGCAGCCATTTGACCGCCGTTTTGAACGCCGCCGCAGCATGGACCATCCTCAAAATCGCTACTGCGAGCGCTCTTCCTCAATGGACCGCAGGACGCAAAACCCGGCGACGCAACCCACTAAATTCGTCTCTTTCCAACCACAAGCAATTGAACCACCGCCGCCGCAACCGCTGCGCACGGAGATGCTTCTGGAACAATTGATTCAACGATACGACCGCGACTATGAAGAACGAAAGTCGCAACAACGCCATGAAGAAACGATATCCAACAAATGGCAACAAAGCCCGCGCCATCCATCTCAGAACAGAGAGCCGTACGCAAATCGCTTTGACCGATCCGCCAGCAGAGACCGCGCACGCACGACGCAACCTACAGGCCTGTGGTGCGACGCCCACAAATCCCGCACACACAACACAGAAGATTGCATCTGGCTCAAACGGCAAAACGCTCAACAATCAGCCCGACTTGAACCAAACCGCCCAAATTACGCCGCCCAACCACGGCAAGTAGATTTCCGAAACAATTCAAACGACGTCCGTGGACAACGCGATTGGCGACCCCGCCGCGGAGGACCGCCCCGACGAGGAGCGAACTACGCCCGCGGCGCGCGAAACCATTTCTATGAAGGTAACCCTATACAACGCCCAAATGATTTTGTTCAGAATACCTACGCCGTCTACCCGAACCATCAATTTCCGGCGCCGTGGGAACAACATATCCACTACAACGCGGTACCGGCTCCATACGTCACAACGCCGACGGATTCATCGTGCGCTAGTTCTCAATCCTCAGAATTGCAAATTACCCTACCCGCCCTTCCGGCACCAAATACCGCGCCAGTACCTGCGCTCGAAACACGCGTTAACAATCATTCAACGTCCGCGGCCAATATGGTTGTTCCATCCAAAGAAATCGCTTCCGCCGCGCCGATTGTTAGCCCCGGCATTGTCCGTTGGAATGCAATGGGCCGCGCTTTTCAAGATCCCTGTCACATCCGCTCGTCCGTTTGTCAAATTGATAATCTCACGCCATCTTCCAAATCGTTTGTTCGCAAGTACGCTTCTACGAGAGCCTTTCAAATCCCAATCAGAATTGGAGCCGTCAAAGCACACGCGCTCATCGATACAGGTGCCCAATGTTCCATCCTCTCATCAGGATTGGTCAAACGCGCTTTCGACAAGCAATCGCTTCAACTCCCGATTTGTGGGAAAATCAAAGTAGCCGACGGCGCCGTAGTCAACGCTCACGGCCCGATAGTCGTCACGATGGAATCCGCGTTCGGAGAGCACATGATCAAATGCGTAATCCTTGACGACGACGGAAACGATCAATTCATCATTGGAACTGACTTCCTCGCGCACCCCGATATCCACGCCATTTTAAATTTCAAAGACAATTACATCGAAATTCAAGACGTTAAACTGCCGCTCAAAGTAATCGCCTCAATCCGCCCGCAAACGGAACTGTTTCTCAACGCCGCTAACGATAACGTTTTAGAAGAGATACCAGAGGACGAACGAGTAAGTTGTTATGATGATAAATCCGATATTTTTAGCCAACCCGAAGAAATCGAAGTTGAACAACGGATACGGCAGGCTCAACCTAGTCCACACCAACCGCCCCCCCGGCGGCTGGAGGTTACTGAGCTCGCCGAACCGATTTTTCTCGTCGCCCAAGTTTCCGTTTCGATTTCGCCGCACTGCCAACAATGGGTCAAAAGTAGCGTTTTTCCCACAACATCGGCGACAGTGCCCGACGTGATTGTACAACCACTCGCCACGGATAATGTTGCCGCCGAACTCCCGGTCGAAACCGCAGTGGTCAACATCACCAACGGCCATTGCCCGCTCCTTTTCATCAACAATACGCCGAACAGTATCAAACTCCGACCAAATCAACTCATTGCGATGGCAAAGCACACGCTGGAGTATTCCGAAACCCACGCGGATTGTCAGATAGCAACCGCTGCCGCCGACCGCGACTTAACCGACCACGAGCCGGCCGCACTGGACAAATCATTTCCCGGCAACACCGCACAACAAAAGCTGGAATACGCCCTGAACAAAATGACGGAAAAGACGTACGTTTCTACCGCGCAAAAAGCAAGAGCCCTCAGGATGCTCCGACAGCACCGCGATGTTTTCAGTCTCCCCGGCGACAAACCAACTATCACTAGCGAGTTGACCGTCAGCATTGATACCGGCACCGCAAAACCAGTTTCCCGCCATTATTACCGCGCCGCGATGGAACAGAGACCGATTGTCCATCACCATATTCAAGAAATGCTTGACAACGATTTCATCGAACCATCCCGCTCGCCCTGGGCCGCACCGCTATTTTTGGTAAAGAAAAAAGACGGCTTGTGGAGACCCGTTGTTGACTACCGCGGCATCAACGATGTTACGCCGAGCGACAAATTCCCAATCCCGCGCATCGACGACTACTTGGACGCAATGGGACACGCAAAATTTTTCACCACACTCGACCTCAAAGCCGGGTATTGGCAAGTACCCCTCGACGTCGATTCCCGGGATAAAACAACCTTCATCTGCCAAGAAGGTTTGTTTCGATTCAAAGTTTTGCCCTTCGGCTTGAAGAATGCGCCCGCCGAGTTTCAACGCTTAATGGAGCGAATCCTCCGCCCGTATATCTGGAAAATCTGCCTCCTCTACATCGACGATATCATCATTTTCTCGAACTCGTTTGAAGAGCATTTGGAACACCTTCAAATCGTTTTTGACGCCCTCCGCGCCGCCAACCTTACGCTTCGGCCCGACAAATGCGAGTTCCTGCCGCCGCAAGTCAAATTCCTGGGACATCTTCTTAGCGCCCGCGGAATCGCCGCCGATCCTGAGAAAGTCAAAGCGATCGCCCAATACGAATTCCCGAAGACTAAAAAAGGTATGCAGAGTTTTTTAGGTCTAGTTCAATGGTGCAAGCGATTCATTCCGAATTTGGCGACCTTGTCCAGTCCTTTGTACGGACTCTTACGCAAAGACGCCCAATACTTCGCCACGGATGAACACCACGCCGCATTCAAAGGCATCAAGACAGCCCTTACGTCTTCGCCATTTCTCCGCTACCCCGTCTACGATGGCAAAGCTCAATTTGTTATTCAAACCGACGCCAGTACGACCGCTATCGGAGCAATTCTGTATCAAGAAAAGAAAACGATCAATGGGTTATCGCCTACAATAGTCGCGTACTTACCGATGCCGAAACCTGCTACAGTACAACTGAGCGTGAATGCCTCGCCATCGTCTACGGCTTCCGGATGTATCGCCACTATGTGTACGGCCAGAAAGTTATCGTCCGCACCGATCACAAGCCGCTCGAATGGCTCAAAGACGAGAAACACCGCAATTCATGACTCCAGCGCTTCGCGATCAGCCTACAAGATTACGATTACAAAGTGGAATATGTTAAAGGTAAGGATAACGCTTGCACCCATTTTCTATCTAGGAAAGATGACCGCGACAAATGCCCGATCCAGAACGCTGAAAACTTGACCGCAACGATTTTCCGTGAAACTTTTCACCCTGCTGGTGCAACTACGGAAACCAACTTAACGGTACCGGAAATACGCCCAGCAGTGGCTTCACTACCCACGGAGGTCGACGCCGAAATCAATGCCATCACCCGTGCAATGACGAGAAAGACCATCAGTTCACCCACACTCTCTAATTCAATGCCTAAAGACGCGGACCACGAACCGCCCCCGGCCGAGGCCATTACGATCGCCGCTCACGAAGAAGTTTTGAACGCTCAAGCCGCCAACCCGGCCATAACAAAAATCATCGCTTCCCTCAAAACGGATAACGCCGCCAAACACCCACCGATTTTCTTCCTCGAAGATCAACTTTTATACCGGCAAATTAAAGATGTCAAGCAATTAGTCGTACCCGCCTCCATGGTCGACCAAACTCTTCACCAATTCCACGGCGCAAAAATTTTGAATCACCAAGGAACAAATCGTACGCTAGCAGCCATTAAAGCTCACTTTTGGTGGCCTCGCATGGAAGAGGACATTCGGGATTGGATCAAAACCTGTAAAATTTGCCAACTAACAACGCCGCGCACGTCACCGCCTCTGCCATTGTTACCAATTCAACCCAAACACCCATTCGAAATCGTGGCAACCGACATCGTCAACATTTCGCCAGTAGGTGAGAAGCGTCCCTACGTTATTGTTTTTCAGGATTACTTTACAAAATTCGTGTCCGCGCATCCGATACCAGATCAAAAAGCCTCAACAATAGTGGAATGTTTTATCAACAACGTCGTCCTCACGCACGGCAGTCCACTTGTACTCCTTTCCGATCAAGGTGGATGCTTTACGTCAAAACTCATGCAAGATATCTGTGAACTTCTCAAAATTAGAAAAGTCAAAACAACGGCGTACCATCCCCAGTGCAACGGAATGGTCGAACGTTTCAATCAAACATTGATCGCCCAACTCAAGAAGTATACCGCCGACGATCCAGACAACTGGGAACGCTACCTGCCCTATGCCGTGTTCGCTTACAACGCCACGCCGCATACAGCCACACGCCATTCGCCGTTCAGTTTATTACGAGGATATGAACCGCGCATTACCTTCGACTACGACTGCGCCCGCCGCCTCACCTTGCCGTTGAATTACGACGCTTATCAACATATTCTAACGCAAGCCCAACTCAAGATGCACGAAAAGATCAAAGATAACCTCGATGCCGCAGCCGCCGCCAGCTAAGAATATTTTGACCGCAAAGCTCGAAGACGCGACTTCGCCGTCAACAACTTAGTTCTTTTGACCAACACGCGCAAAGCCAACAAGATTCAACCCGACTTCATCGGGCCTTTCCTCATTACGGACGCCTCCCGCGCAGCCGAAAACGTTGTTACCATCGACTCACTTGACGCGCCCGGCCGCCCGCAGACCGTCTCCATAACACGTCTAAAACCATTCGTCCCACGACCGGCAAAGAATGCATTTGACAACGAGGAAGGTGGACCCCGCACGCCCCACACTTCTCGCCGGCAATAGTTCGCTTTGAAATTTTTCTTTTGTGATACGGCGCTCATCACGCCGCGTTGTAAATAATCTTTATGTTGGTTTAATTTAGATCATGGCGACCTCGATAATGAGCAAGGATGCACGGCAGTTTCAACACGTTTCCACTCAATCCGTCGTTTTTGCCTTCAGCCGACTTTACAATGTCACTTAACATCCTGCCCCGGTTCCCACACTTTCGCAATAGGAGGGGGTTTCTTCTATAATGTTAGGTTCTGTTTGGCGGGAGGCCATTCGGTTTACTTCCGCCGGACCCTGGCCGCTATCACTCTCATAAGACTAATTGGGAAAGGTTGATTTTACTCTCCATTAACATAGTGGTGTTTGTGTTGCTTTTCGTGATGATAGTGTTTGCATTTTCCTACTTTACACTTTCTTCACCTTTCAGCGGCTTATTCTTTTACTATTTCATTTCCATCTTTCGCTTCCATCAGCAATAGTCGCATTTTCAAGCCGCTCTCAAAAATTTTATTTTTTCAAAATGACGACGCCGTCGACCGCATCAAGCTCCACGGCCGACGACCCTCCGCCGTATCGTGAATCGATAAACGTCAACGAACGTTACGTCCGCTGGGCCGAACAGCAGCCCCACCAGAACGACCTAAGTTTCGCCTGCGACGGTATTTTCTCATTTTATGCTTTTGCTGCTTATACTTGCATGCTTTTGCTTGGGACCCCATGAGTATCTCCCCCTCTGTAGTCTTGGGTCAGAGTTCCATGGTCAGCCGCCGCGATCCCGTCATCGTCAAGTTGTGGCCTTCTCAGTCCACAACCGGCCGCTGCCTTGATTTCCGCATACCACAACTCTCGTTATCTCGCTATCATAGCCCGATCCAGTTGTCCAAGTGCGCCCATCAAGGTGACATCGCCGCCCAAGCCAACGCCGCCTCAGAACATGTGTACTTCTAACGAATTGACAACACCACACCGCTTCCCTCTTCGTTCATGTTTACATCATCCTTCAAACCCCATGTCGTTCATTCGACGTGGTGTCCCATGTGTCACTGATGAGTATCGCATTCGCTCTTGTTAAGAAAACAACGTCAAACGCCTAACTCGCATCGCCGACTTGGAGTCATGGTACATTTCCATGTACGCGCGACCCCCAAACGTCTTGCCGCCGCCGATTTTCCTTTCACCCGGAAGTTTGGGGCAGGCCTTGGCCGCCCAACCCACACCAAACTTCCGCGGCTACATGCTGGTCGGCTTTGACACCGAATCAATCACGGCCGCCGATTTCAAACAATTTCAATGCACCGTTCAAATGCCAGCCAACCCCACAGCGTCTAGTTACCCCTGCTACGTTCAACTCGCGTTTCCGAATGGCACGATGTTCGTCTTCGAAACGTTCACCGCCACCCCAGAAGACTGGACCGCGCTTTTCGCACTAGTCAACGGCGACCACACCATCGTAGTCTCTTTCGATGGAGCCGACGACTGGGCGGGAATCTACGCGCTTCTGGGCACTCAATTTCAAACCGACCGACAGAAGAAGAACAAAGACCCCGTCGTAAAAGCAATCCACTTTGACGCATATCGCGTCATTCGAAACATCGACATATCCCCGTCATTGTACGAGTTGGCAAGACGAATCGGATTCTTTCCGGAAAAACGCACGCTCAAAGCCACCGTTTCCGCAATGTGGGCGCTGGACGTGTCAAAGCTCACTTTACGCTTTCCCGGAGCTCTACGCTTTTTCAACAATCCAACAACGTCGTTCCTACAATCCGACGTCCTGGCCTACGCTGCACTCGACGCCTATTATCCGCTGCTATTGTTCTTGGCATTTGGTCGTTACGGCTTCATCCCCGAGGTTTACAACGCGCCCACGTTGTTTCCCCACGACTCGTTGGACGCCGCCGAAATCGACCATCTCGCCGAGTACGTCATCGCCACCTTTCACAACGTCGCGCTGTCGGATGTCCTGCCTCCCGACTACGCCAACCGGATCTACCCGACTACATCGCAAGTGGCCTTGCCCGCAATCATGGGAGATGAAGTTCTTTCGGCTTATAAATTTTTTATGTATGATTGCACATCGTCCGACCACGGTCGGTCTTTCTGTTTAGGAATGGTTCCCAACGGCTTCCGGGACGTCAAACCCTTGACGCGGACAACTCACCCGAAGCTTCTCCCCGTTCCGAAAGTGCCGAAAAAGAAGAAAAAGAAACAGAAGGACGAATGGAACAAATCACCAGACGTCTCCGACGACGAAGATCCGGCTCTAAAACCACAATCGGTGTTCGATGATCCCAAACGTCTTCAAGCAGCCGTCACGTCAGCTATGAAAAGCAATATCATCCATCGAATCATCGAGCTGCTCAACTTTCCGCTTTCACCGATATACAAGTTGGCCGTCCGCGATCGTATGCCTTACAACGACCCCAACTTACCGCCGCTCCCTCACGAAGTTGACGATCTTTGGACGGAACGCGTAGCCGCCGACCAACCCCTAAGCGAGCGCACTTATAACGGTACCCATTATCGTTATCACCCTTCAACCATCCTTAACTTTTTACAGGTTGACGGAGAATGGTTCCGAAAGCTAACGTCTTTTATGCCGTTAGCCGCGCTCTTAGCTTCACCATGTTCCGCCGCGGAATACGCCTTTGTTAACGATGTCCTCCTCCGCCACGCCCAATCGATGACGCCGGACACCCGCGCCGCGTTCTACGAGTGCATGTGGTACCGCAGCGACGGCAACCCCAATTCGCTTCTCATGAATTGGATGAACCGCATCCCGGAACGCGAGCCCAGTTTTTCTGCCGACCCAAGCACGTACATTTGCAATCGCTTTGCGCTACGCCCGATTGTGTTCAACGAAGACTTCCATATGGAAACGTCGGTCGAAGAAATTGAAATCGATGAAAACGACTATACGGCCAATCCACACAGCCGTTTCCATTTTTATTCATCGTTCATCGCGCTCATTGACTATCAAAACCGTCTTTCGTTCCCCGCGCCACTGTATGCGTACCCCATGCTGACTACGGCTTCGGTGCAAGCGCTCACCGCCGAGGAACTCCTCGACCGCCCTATCGACGTTGAAGTTGAACCCACCGACGACGAACTACTCGAAACGCCAATCTTCGACCTCAACATAGCGAAGCTGCCGCCGTCAACAGACGTGTCGGCCCTTCCTATGGTACCCGCGCCTTCCGACATAACCGCAACTGCCACGCAAATCAACGATTTCTTGAAATTGAGGCTCGATGAAATTTCCAACATTGCTCCGGCTCCGATGGACGAGTCCACACCCGTCCAACCCGCCGCGCTTGATTCCGAGACGTTGACGTCAGAACAAATGTTGACCGACATACCCGAAGAAGGCACGGTGGATCAGTCCACGTCTATGGACGTCGCCTCTATGGAACCACCCGCTACGACAATCACCACGGCACCCGCCGTGGATCCACGGATATACTTGGCGACACCGGCCGTTTTGCCGGGACCTCCGCTTATTGCTACTGTTGCCGCAGCCAGGTATAGTGCTCCCGTACGTTTTTCTCAACAAATTATTTCAGCTACGCAATGGGACGCTTTGGCCGCAGCACTGGCCGCGTATCATTTTCCGCCACCGCCGCCCGGTATGTTATTTCCCGAACATCAGTGGAAAGATTTCCCCGAAGCGTTGAAAGAACAAATACAACAAATTTTGTTGCCGCAACCGACATTGATCGCTCCGGCCCCGCAAGTAGCTCAAATGGCTCCTGCGATGGCCCAACCCGTCGCGCAACCACCGGCCCCATTACTGCGGCCGGTCACATCGCAACCGCAATCGATCCCGCAACAGCCGCAACCAGCGATTCTACCGCCGCTGACGGCGCCTGTGGATGTCCAAACCCCACAGGCATCCAGCACGTCCGTGCCGGCTCTAGATCGCTATGGTAATCCTATCCGAAGACCCGGCCGGTATGAACATTCAATAAAACGAAAACAACAGCTCCAGGACGAATCAGCGTACCGCAAATCTCACAAGACAAAAACAACGGACGAACCGAGTACATGGCGTACGCCGCCACCCAGCACCTCGCGTGCTGAGCGCGGCCGAACGCCCAGCGAGCGCACCACTCGACGCCGTGAACAACGCGATAAACAGAGAACCCGCGAAGAAGCCGAACGCTCTTCGCACGCCACGTCAAGGCCGAAACCCAAGCGCGATTCTTCCAAAACAGCAGCGTCGGCAATGTTACCGCCGCCTGCTCACAAACCAGACAGCCATCGTTCACACCATGAGTCTCATTCTCGTGATGACCGCCACCGTAAAGAAACGAAACAAACTCCAGCAACCGGCAGGGAAAGCCGCCAACACGAACGCCGCGATGACGCACCGCCGCATCGTACGCAAAGTGAACAAACCCGTAAGGTGCACACGACGGGTTTTTACGAAGAACACTATCGCCACGGTTTCCGCCGTTCACCTACAAAACTAACAGACTACATTAGCCCATTGCACCGAGATGCCGAAATCCAGCGCCGCCTGGAAGCTCTAAAGAATCCGCCGAAAGATGAATTTAAAGCTCCACTTCCGCCGCCTCCTATGGACGTGGAGCCCGCAACACCCTCGACTACGCCTACGGTAACGTCGCAGCTGCCTACGGCCCCGACAACCGCCATAACAACCACGGTAACCCACACCACGTCGCTGCCGCCTACGGCCCCGACGTCGGCTCCGGTTACTGCGTTCAAACAGCTGCAATTGATCATCGCCACTAAACCGGTTCTTGGAGCTCCGTTGCCACCAAGTTCCGCACCAGCCATCAAACCCCGGTTACCTAGCGAGGCTACACACTTGCCGAATTACACGCGATTTCGAACTACCGATCAGCCGCATGCCGTTACAATCGTCACACCGGGCTCCCCGCCACATATTGACCCGGCCGTCGAATTCTTCTCACCACGCACGATGCACGAAATGGTGCTGATCAATTTTTTCGGGCGCCTTCGCATTCACATCACCATGCCCGTGCACATACGCGCCACGAACGCTTCACTGGCGCTGTACCAATATTTCCGCGACCACTATCGCCCCACATACGTAGAACAGCAACCCCCGATCTCGCACGCCATTGCCACAGTGATATTGAAATGGGTCGCCGGTCTTTGGGCCGAGGAGCTCGGCGTCGTTGACGCCGTTCACACCGCCCACTTGACCCTTTTCCTATACGAAGCCCGCGGCCTGGATAATCCTTCGTGCCTGCTCCAAGCCTATAACACTGCTGTCGGACTCATCGACAGCTGGATGGCTTATCCGAGCTACGCACCGTTTCCACAGCCGCCCGAAATCGCCGACATCCGAAGAATTTATTTGCAATACCACAGCGAGACGGATCGCCCCGCGCCCCTGCTGCGTCGGCACGACTTTTCTGCCCGGTGGAATCTTTTGCCACCGCGACCGTTGCCGCCAACAGGGACGCCGTCCGACAAACCGTCGCTAATTGCCACTCAGTTGCCAGCACCAGGCGTAAACCCGCTCTCGCCGCTTCAACCTCAAACGTCAACTTCATCGTCGCGCCGCCGGGATACCTCTGACTACGGTCGATCCCGTTATTCCCGTAACGTCCGTTTTGATGGGCACGACGACCCGTACGATCCCCATGGCTACCACAACGATCGTTACCGATGAAACGAACGCGACCGCCGCGATCCCCCACGAAACCACCGCTCCGCATCCGATACTCGTTACCGCCGCCGCCATTGACAAGAGCTTTTTGTACAGTAACATTGTTTTTTCTTCATTTTTTGTGTTTCTTAACCTCATTTCGATCCGGTTGTTTCATTTCTAATCTCGTTTTGCTTTATACTTTTGTACTAGTTTCCAGCGCACGTGCAGCCGACGCTGCAAGCACACAGTAAGTTGACCGCCGGTGGCCCGCTACACGCCCCCACTTGCCCCGTTTTGTCTGTACACTTCGCCGCTGGGCTTATGGTCGCCGCCCCAAAAATCGGCTCAAACTACCTCAACAGCTCCGCCGGCCCTGCTGTGTGACGCCGAAGAATCTTCGGCAACCCCAGCGACGGCCTGTAGTGGCGGAGCCCTTCCCCTTGCATGTTCTTTTTGGTATTTCCCGACGATCGCTTAGGGCGATCTACTGCAAGGGGGGAGGGGTGTTGTAGTGTGTTTTCCGCCGATTTTTCATTGTTTTGTCAAAACGCGTCACAGGCCCGCAGGTGGCAAGTGGAGAGAGCAACGCGGACCACCAGTCTCTCTCTTCACTTATCGTTAATGTATATTCTTTACGTGTGTTTTATTTTTTCTTTACTAGTTGTGTGCCCCGCCGGCCACCACTAGTATATATTAGCAGCCTCCCACCACGCCTTTTCGTCTTTGCTCGCCCGTGCGTGGGAGTTGATTTATTATTGTTACTTTTATTTTCGCCTCGCCCGTCGCGTTTTGTCACGTAAGTTTTCGTAGGTTTATTGTATAGTAATAAATAGGTAGGAAAGCCCTTTCGTTTCCAGTTAGTGAGAAAGAAGGGAGACAATTAAAGAAACTAGGCTTTCTTTAATTGTTGGGATAATTATTGTCGGGGTTTAAGTACTAGTAGATAGGTTATCGGGTAAACGTGGGCGTGGGACGCACGTACATTAAGGACGCAACCTCGGAATCCCAATCCTGCCCACGCCGCATCACCTCCGCCCCGACCAAAAAGCCAAAATACAACATCTACAATTGGCAAAATCAGCGATTCTACGCTTTCGGTTGCTTCAATCAATATACTAATATTCTTAGGGTATGCCAAAAATATTTAATTTAAATGTTAATTCGGATGAATCCGTCATGACAATGACCATTATATTACTGCGTAGTAAGAAGCAGAAAACTAACTGTACCACACGCATTTTTAATTAATAGCACTCATACAATTTTTCAATCAAAAATTTTTAAAGTTAGTTGAGTAGGCTAATCAATTGTAACAGAAGTGGATCAGCAAAATGCCATCAAAAATTAGATGATACCTTGCATTCCAGAGACAGATTTACTATCTGAGACCATTTCAAGAAAAGCGGATTATGTACCAGCAGTTTGTTTTTATAAAATGCAGTTCACTTGAAAGATGACAAAAAACGTTATTGTCGAGAAAATTCTTTGCAAAAACCTATTACAGTAAGATTTTTCATAAGCATAAGCATTTCAAGAAGAACAGATAATAGTTTCAACAAACGAGCATTTATGTAAAATGACATTGACAGCATAAATTTCGCAATGTTCACTGATTTCAAAAAATTTTGATTTTAATTTTTTTCATCTCGCATCTATCCTATTACTGCTCTTATTACAAACTTCACAGGCTCCAGCAGGTTTTGTCCATTTACGACTAAAATTTCTATTGTAAAAAAGATTGTTCTTGCATACATGAATTTTAGCTCAAATTACCATGGGTACACGAGGTAGTTCTAACCAGTTTGCTGTTTAATTTCTTTTCGTGCAATCATGTTAAACCCAAGTTATGTTTACCTATGCAAATTATTTCTGTTATTTGGAATTATACAGCTACACTTTCAGGGAACGTTTTTTTTTTTAAATCAAGTAATGACACAAAAAGTACTGTCTTCGAAATCTATTGTACGAAGCTTTTACTGTAGAAGTTTATCACACAAAAATTGTCAAGGGTTAAGTGACGCGAATTTGCAGCTAGCTATGTGCGGTTCAGTAGAAAAGAACAAAAAATATAAAATACTATAAGTACTAGCTTCTCTGAGAATATTTTACATGGTTACGTGGAATGCGAAAACGCATGTGTTTTACCTGCAGGGATTTCCCAAGCTAACACTTGGCACTTGTTGACTCCTTTCAATGGCTGATTAACGACTGTGTATGGCTCCATAACGTCAATCATCACTTCCGTCCTGATCACTGCTATATCCGGATTGTGAACCGAGGTGTCGTTGAGTTCATCGGCGTCAAATTTTTCATGAACGAAAAATTTCCTAATTTTGATGAAAACTGGATTCGATATTTGTTTTTTACCATCAAGTTTAACGAGCACGATGGTCAGGTTGTGCCCATCGATTAGGCGAGTTTGTGCAGTTTTCCTGTAATTATAAATCCAAGTTACTTCTCGTAAAGAATTAATGAATTTTGTACGACTTTCAGAGTCATTTACAGCTCGAAATATAGACGCTGAGAAAAAATTAACAAGTGTTGATTTGAACAGAAAGTTCCATTTATTGTGAATGTTAATCTCGAAAGAGTTGCCTGTGAATCGTACAGTATCCGAATGTGATGCATCTTTGACGTCAATATTTTTTCGAGTCATTCAGACGTAAA
The DNA here is from genome assembly GCA_963922205.1 of Romanomermis culicivorax. Classification (NCBI taxonomy): domain Eukaryota; kingdom Metazoa; phylum Nematoda; class Enoplea; order Mermithida; family Mermithidae; genus Romanomermis; species Romanomermis culicivorax. The sequence goes on along the minus strand of CAWUHX010000015.1, from coordinate 855,456 downwards.
AGTTATTTTAATGAGACTCTGATTTTTAAACAATTGAGCTAGGAGTCCCTAATGGAGATTCGTGTTTTCAACTGCACAATATTTCATTCTTTTGCAGGTTTAAGGGGTCGAAACAAAGCTTTTCCAACGGACCCTCCTTGTGATAACCCTAACCTTAACAAGCTTGTCCATTGAAGCTATATCAAAAGTTACAGATTTCAATGAAGCAGGCGATTTATCGCTTGTAAACTAAACAGGAAATCTGGTAATATTCAAGGAACAGAGTGGCTCAAAAAGCGATCTGAATAAAAGTGCTAACGAACAGATCTGAGGTTGCGATGTTAAATTAGCATCGTATGGTAGAATTTTTCAAGACAAAATTCAAGAGAAAATATCCCACTGCTGATTATTTAATTTTCAAGAAATGTAGTAAAAATCGACATAAAATGAACGGGTACATTCCACGAATATTGATAATGAGGTAGGAAAGTATTATATATGGGCTATCTAATTAACAAAACTCAAACCTTCTAGTCAGGTTAGCTGGAGTACTACAGGTCTTTTAGAAGGAGCGTCGTTTTAGACCAAACTGAATTTGAAGCTTATCATGATCGGTTTTCGTCACGAACTTACTCGTCGTAATTTATCAAGCATGCTGCACTAGTTAAAACATAATCCGTTGACGTTTGCGTTGCCCCGGGAACTTGCAGATGGGGTAATGCGATCGGAGACACGATGCAATGAGACGGCTGACCATTGACGTACAATTCCGCTGTCCAGAAAGGCTTGGTAATATTTGTCACCTAGAAGGAAGGAATCCTTGATCCATGGAGGAGCTTTTTCATGGCAAAATTCATCCTTCAGGATATTCTATTCCGTAGATAGTGTCCCGCATTCGCTAGAAGTACACATGATGTGCCATGAAATACGGAGGTTGTCCTAGAAGAAGCTCTCTTGCTGCATTTTCACCATTTTACTCTGGAACATGGGCAGATAGGGCTGGAAATTTGTTAATAAACTCAACTAACCCTGAAAAAGTTTTCCAGTCAAAAAATCTACCGTAAAAACTTTAGGTAAAAGACATTGCCGACAGTCTTTTTTGTCATTCTTTAGTTTACAAGCATTTCAGAAAAATAGACTGTAGTTGTTGAGGTGAGTTTTTTTTGCTAGCTTGCAAGTTCAAATATCTTTAGGAGCTATGATTATATAGTATATTTTTCAAATTTCTCTAATTCGAAGAACAGGAGAAATTAACTTTACCGTCGAAATCACTCAGACAAAAGCTTTTACAGTAGAATTCTGAACTAAATTTTTTTTTGAGCGAGTATGCTCACGAAATTCCAGCCCAGTACAATGTATGGTGCAATAGAAAAACGTGATTGCTTTCCAGAGTTGTTTCAGAAGCATTTGATGAAAAACAGACTAGAAAGTAAAGCTGCAATGCTGAAACGCTAATGAAAACCGTGATGGAATTTTGTGAGCGTCTTCTCACCATTTGGAAATAATGTCGCTCGGCCTTGTTAAATTTTAATCATATTGAATCATCAGTCAATTATATCTTATTAAGACTACAAAAATATTATGAATTGTATGTCGTTATCAAATTTTTGATAAACAGGTTTCGGTTTAGTATCGCATTATAGCTGTAACGGATATGTCGGACACCTTGCAGTCTGTTTTTTCAAATATGCTTGTATATTGGAAAATGATAAAAAGTTGACCTGCTATCGAAAGCCTTCACACAGAGGTTAAGCGATGGAATTTTTGGTTAAGATATGGTTAATAGTTACTACGTATGCTCATTAACTTTCGCTCCTGTTTGGCGTATAGTACAGCAGAAGCTCGTAAAAATATGAAATAGTACTTGCTTTCCATTGTTATTATTTGCATGACTTAAAAACAGAATATAGTCAACTAACGAGGGAGGGTCAGCAAATGTAAACTGTCAAATCATAGTTGTTTTTCTGTATTACTCGGCCCACAGCAAGCTGAATAATGTTAAAAGCCTTTTTTTGCCCTCAGACCTACTTTATACTGAAATTTGCATAAACGTACCAAACAATCGAAAGTTTACCTATACCGGAAATAAAAGATATGGACAAGTGGAAAATCACGTCCGATAAGAAGCGCGGTGACATCAGAAAAGTTTCTCACATGAAATCAATCTGATCTCTCACTTTTTCCGGGCTCATGAACTTTACCGAAGTTCAAAACTGTGTATTTTATAGGGTAATAGTGATGAATAGACGTCATTGTATTGCTGTCAATTATGTGTCCAATGCATGCCTCAATATTTTATGAACTTTGCCCGTTACCGAACATGCCACTGTAGACCACATCTATGCCAATTTTAGTGTAAAATCGCTTGTTGGTGAAAAATTTGTAACATCACAGCCGTTATCCAATGCTAGTATAACGTGTAAATATTCGGAATTTACAACTGATGACCTTCCCTCGTAAGGTACAAACAACATACATCGCCTCAGGGAGTTTGAGGATTTAGACCTAACCATAAAAAGTGTTAAACCTCAGCCAAATAAATGTGTGACCCCAATCCCATCTAGACAGTGACTACAGACGATAAAAAGTAATAATAAAAATAAAACAATAAAAAAATAATAGATAAAACTCAGTAAAGATAGGCCTCAATCAGCACTAAAAATTTGAAGATCCAAACTTCTTCAATGTGGATTTATCCCAACCGGAAGTCATTAATCGGATCTATGCACCTTATTTGACAGAAATACGAACAAAGTCTTACTGAGGTTTTAGGGGTCGGGATGGGTTTCAATTTCGTATCGATCCAATCATGATGTGCTGAAACGCTCGAATATATTTGACGGGCGCCAAACTGAAAAAAATTACCTGCTTTATTATTCAATCACGGGAAGTTATGCCTGAAATTCTGCTAACACGGCCTACAGCTGAACATAATGGAAATGTTCCATGGCTTGGAAGTGCAAATCACGAATGTGTTAAATAAACAAGATCTGGTAAGAGGCTTCAGACCACAAGAATCCAGCTATCAAGCGTTCATGTTTATACTCAGACTGGCTCGAAACAAGCTCTGGTTGAGCTCGTACTACAACATACTGGCTCAAATTGTGATGCCTCTTACTAGTCTTCCGAGGTGAGTAGGGACAACCTGTGAAATGAAGCCTTGTACGATTCGTTTATTTTTCGATTCACAAATCAATGGTGCACCATAGTTTACCTGAAATGAAAATTTAGATTGTTGCTTTAGTTTCCCACTAGACTGAACGGGAACTGAAGTTCAGGAATTCAGGAGAAAAATTAAGTGCCTGAGTACTCGTTAACTCTGAATGATTATAGTTAATTTTTATACAATAGTTATAAACTAAAAAAGGGTAAAAATTGGTACTGTGGTCGGAATCGTTTGAAAATAAATTTCCCTACGAAATTTTTCAATCAGATACCACTGGTTCACAAGCTATTGTTCCTACAATAGAAAAACGTAAAATATGATATAGTAACCCGCTTTTCATCTTTATTATTGGAGTCGATTCAAGAAAAACAGATTATTCAAATTATCCTTCTTACTTCATATGAGGTATTTTCATCATGAGGTAAGAAAATTATATATTGATTTATCTTTCCTTTTGATGCGGAAGGGTTGGCTTCAATTCTGACGGCTTGTTTTCCTGAAAAAGTATGACCCGATTTTTGTTGTTTTACTATTCGGAGCTTGGTCGGTCAACATCACTGGATCTAGCGTGATCTTGAAAATACAGGAAAAGGGAAACCCAGCGATCCAGACTAAAAGCCGGATTGAATGCATGGGAACGGATTCAAGAGGTTGACAACAGGATAACAGAAAATTATACATATACCTTTTTCCTATGATTTTCTTTCGCGGAAATCAAGGCCGTCCTGGCCTGACACAAGGTCAAAGCGGAAACTAACCTGAAACTCATATAAATGCAATACTGGGATCATTTTTGATAAAGAAAAACAAATTGTGAGTGATTCCCAAGTGAGCGCATCCTCAAATGAACGAATTCCTTATTGAGCGATTCTCAAATGAGCGATCGAGAATGCAATAACACTTTCTTCGTATTTTAATTCTTTATCATATAATTTTCGTTGTATGTATTTATTTTTCTTTCGTTTTCTGTGTGTATTGCTCATGTTTTTGTTTACGTATGTTTTTACGTTTTCATCTGCTGTCTCTGCTTTTTTTCATTTCATTTCTTGTCATCAATTTGTTTTTTTCTTCCTTATGAAACGATACATTAAAAGTTGTTATTGAATAAGCATAGTCTCCCGTATAATTTTTATACTGTTCGGCACGCTCTATTTCCTATTTAATTTTCTCATTGGCGATTTTTTTTCATTCTTACTTTCTTTATCTTTCTCTTTCATTATTGTTCTGTGGCTTCTATTTTTTGTTCCTCTTCACATCATTTTTCTTCCTTTCTTACTGCTTTCTCTATGCTGAATTTTCTTTCTCGTCACTTTTCTTTATGTTTTCTTTCTTTTTCTTATGCTTTTCTTCTTATTTTCAGTTTTTCTTAATGCCTTCATTTTTGTTGGCTTTTCTCTCTCTTTATCTTTTGTTTCTTCTAGCATTCTTTTGTTTATGTTTTTTACAAAGATTTTTCACGCCTACAACGACGAAACACTGATAAGCATGCTGAACTGTATAAGAATGATACGGGAGACTACGGTTATTTAAAATAACATCTTTTGTTTCATGAGCAAAAAGAAAAAATTAGATGACAAGAAAAAAGAAAATAAAAGAAAGCAGAGACAAAAGATGAAAACGTAAAAACCTACATAAACAGGAACGTAAGCAACACACACGGAAAACGAAAGAAAAAAGAAATACATAGAAAGAAAAATATAAGATGAAGAAGAAAAAGATGATGGAAGTGCTATTACATTCTTGATCGCTCATTTGAGAGTGGCCCAATCTGGAATTCGCTCATTTGAGAATGCGCTCACTTGGTAATAGACCTGGCCAGGATATATAGGATCTAAATCAAGCGGGTTGTTAACCAAACCCAAATAATGACTTTTCAACACTAGGAGAAAAGTCTTTGCTCACGCAGCAATGTGGGCTTCGGTCAATCGATAGGGTGAGAACCATCCAAACATGACTTGAAAATGTTGTGTACCACTTAGTTAACTCATTTGCAGATTTTCCTAGCTATCGATCCATAGTTATACAGTAATCATCTAAACAATTCCTTATGATAAGAATATTGTTTTCGGTAATCACATCTTAGAAAAGAATCCACAGTTTTAGTTGAATATCTTCTAAGCCTCATTGGGTACAGTCGACATGGAACGTTGAAAGATCGTCTTCAGATGGTGTCAACTGACCGCCGTCAGAATTTTACACATTCCAAAATAATTAAATGATCAGTGTTATTGATTACGACAGTTCCTTGCTCGAGTGGTAAATTTCACAAGTTGACTTTTGTTTTTCAATAAAATTTGAAAATTAAGGAGCTTTTGCACATTTTTTGCATGTAATTAAACGATTTTTTGCTGGAATTTTGTGCGCTAAATTCCGGTCACTCATCATATGTCAGATTGTCTAGATAATTACAGTACTGGAATGAGATGTCTAATCAGCTAGTATTGGAAAATTAATCTCACCGCTTGGGCTTGATTTCCATACCAAAACTTGACATTTACTGACGTCACTTAATTGCACGTTCGACAGAATCAATGGTTTCATTGCGCTAATCATTTTTTGTGACTTGATGACAGCCAAATCGGAATTTTTCGTTTCACGGTCGTCAAACGGGTCAGCATCAAATTTCTCATCGATGGACAAATGGCCGACTTTAGAATCAGTTTGGTTCAAGATTCGACCCGAAGGACCATATTGGATGAGCTTTATGGTCAGTATTTTGTTATCAATCAATTGAGTTTTTCCAGTAGCCCTTGAACGTTTGGTGGATGTATACAGGATTCAGTCAGTTTCGAAAAATGATATTTTTGCCGGTGGTGCTGTTTTGTTATATTCCATTCACATATTTTCGCACTTTCCGAACATTATACCAATTATGCGCATCATACACTGTATCCGATTTTGAAGAAAAAAATTTCGACATGTCCTACGTTTATACATTATGCGCATCATACACTGTATCCGATTTTGAAGAAAAAAATTTCGACATGTCCTACGTTTCACAAGGAAGGTAAGCACTAATGAAGTCACTCAACAGAATCAGAAATATTTGTGAAAAAGCGATTAGTTGCAATATTTCTGATTGATACAACTCTTATTGATACGAAATAAAATTTTCTTTTTTTATACAATAGCTAAATTTTTCATCAAAAAATTTTTCGAATAAGTTTCTACCTGAAAAGAACAAGTATGTGTTGAAAGTGATTCCCTTTCCGGTGTTTATGAATCCAGTATTCAAAGGCAAGAAATATGTCGTTTTTCGTTTCACTTTCATATAAGACGAAAAATTAGCATATTATGTTAGCACTGAAACCAGCGTGGACAGTGTTTTCCATTCTGTATCAACGACATCAGCTTATCAATGGCTGCAGCATCATTCTTAATAAATAGAGAGGAAAATCTGACCTAGCTGTTAAGAGCTGCTGATTCATTTTGTTGCTAAAAGGAATTTGGTAATGACAAACTTACATATCATAATCTGTCAAGCATTTTGCACTGGTTAAAAGGGAATCGGTTGACATCTGTTCTGCTCCCGGAACCTGCAAATGTGGAATTGCAATCGGGAAAGCGGTACATTTGGAAGGCTTGTTGTTGATATATAATTCCACGGTCCAGAATGGCTCGTTGACTTCACTTAGCTCCTGTAAGACAACTTGAATACGTTACTAATTCTGAACATTCTAAATGTGCCTTTCCGATGTTGAATGTTGGATTATTCACCTGTCAATGCTATAATCCCCAGCGAAAATAAAAAATGTAGAACATTTTTTTGATCTACTTTGCTTTACCACAAAGCTCTATAAAACCTTTTACACAATATTGTTGGAGTTTAGGTTAGTATGCTCGCTAATTTTCAGCCCTACGTATATTTGAAATTGCCGAAAATCACATAAAATACGTAATAGTACTTGATTTCCACTTTTATTTTGTATTAAGACAGATTATTCTAGTTCATTCAATTTCAAATTGGTCTCGGCGATGAAAACAGCAAGATATAAGAAATGAAAAGCAGCGATTTGATCATATAATCAGATATCGGAATTTTCCGTGATTTTATCAGAGTTCAAAACTTCATAAAATATTTTAAATTAGGGTTCTGAAGCTATATGTTAAAAGACAGTAGCTGCTTGGTAGAGTTGCTGTTAGGATAGATGTTACCAGAGCACATTCTTGGTTTTATCATACTCCCCAAGTTTTAACGTATACAAAGTGGCATGATCTAGACCCTTAGCATATCTATTAGTCTGCTATGAAAACATACAAATTTTCTAGGTTTCATTGAACACAAGTTAGCTTTTGACACACAGCCACCGATTTTTCATCTGCATATTGGTCATCAATGCCCATTTGGAAAAAATGGCTACCTTCCGTTTGGCTTTGCTACTGCTGTTACCGCAGATTCCGCTTACTTTGAAATGACTTAAAGACGCATCGAGAACCAAAGAAAATGGTTCAAGTTGATATTCAATTTTCACGGATTGCAAAACTCTATACTGTAGAAAAACTATGAATTTCTCCACGACAATGGGAAGGCCAAAATCATACAAAGACTACGTTTCTTATTCACTTTTGATTTTGATAGAACTGTCAGAAATTTTGATCATTTACGAGGTATATTTATCACATGTTGTGTTTACCGCTCATGGATAAAAGATTTTGTTCATTCATTGCTGTAATAAACTTTACCAGTTTTTCTGCGCTGAACTTACTTTCATGGGATCGCTGCATCGGTCATTTTAAAATGAATGGAGAATAGTTTCTAACTAGTATCAACTTATAACTGCAAGTGAAGCACTGTTTGGTACCCATAATTTTGATTTTTATAGCGTACTTCTGAATGGAAAACGGACAAAAATAATAGTTATTTCCAAAGCTGTCTATACAAGCCTGTTAAGGCCCTATGTACTTTTTCTTTTAAAACACGTGCAAGTGATTTGTGCTCAAAGTATTGAACGAATTTCTGCGTATAATATATGGTAAAGGAGATAGTGTATCAAAATATCTGACCCTCTGATATCCATTATGTTCAGCATATATTTACTATGCGTTCCAAATGTAGCTTTGACGTGTGGTCTTGCAAACTATACCAGAAATGAAAAATAGCATCCTGGTTTCATCCTCTATAGTCTGTTTTTTATAAAGTGCTTGTAGAGTAAAAATCGTCGAAAATTAGCTGTCGTTCAAATCGTTTGCACAAACTCTCGACTTGAAATTATCTACTTAAAAAATTGTAAAAGTTTAGTCGAGTATGCTCGTAAGTTTTCAGATCTATATGGCATTCGGTTTGGCTAAAAATCTTGATAATCTGAAATAGTACTTGTTTTCCAATTTTATTATTTTGAAATATTTCAAGAAAAACAGACTAGATAAAAGTTATTTAACAAAAATGGTCCTCACAACTTCTCCCGGGAGTCCGTTTGTTCGTTTACATATACAGTAAAATAGTATCGCGAATATACAAAATCTAGCAATCATTGCAAGATATAGATAAATGAATACTTTTATGTCGCACTATTTGCTTGTTCGTTCATGAATTATTGATCCAAAAATAGAAGCTTTTTGCATAATCTATACGAAGAACAAAAATCCGGAAACAAATAGTGATTTCGAGAAGCCGTTTATGGGATAGAAAGTACATAAAATTTGACTGAAAAATCCAACCGAACTGTAATTCACAAGAAAAATCGACCGAAACCTAGTTAGGTGGACGAGAATCTGTGTGAGGATGTGTGCGTTTTCACCTCATGACGATGTAAGAAAGCTCGGTACAAAAAGCTATAATAGAACCAAATAGGCCTTGAAATTCTCGTACGATAGGTCGTTGTAGGTGCTCAAAACGTTTCCACCTTGGAATTTGATGGAGCGTCAAAAGATAATTATCTACATCAATGACCAATAACAACAATCTAATTTCCTCTTCGAAAAGTCACGTTTAATCTGCAAATTACTTGAGTACCCATCTGCAACGAATTGATTTATTGGTTTTTTCTGTTTCAGTTTTGTAAACTGAAACGCTTTGGAACTGTTGTGAATTCAAACATTCTTCTTCATCAATGCCATAACGTTGGCCATGGCTTACGATGGCATGGTCATAGCAATGTTTATTCGTTGACCCCAAACTTCATCTTAATTTCTGGAGAATTGATGAGAATGCGAAAATAAAAGCATGTAATAGTTTGAAGGAATAGCACAAATTCATTGGAAAGTAACATTGTTGAGGGCATTGAAAGTGCTCCTGTTCTGTGAGTTGACCTATAGATAGTATTTTTGTTTTCTATTTCTAAAGATATTTATTGACGTTCATTGAAAGCATAAAGCGCATGTTCATATTTTTGGGGGAGTGTAACGACCAGATTTTGTGAAGCACTTTACTTTAACCAATTGGACGGTTGATACGGCTACAACAGAGCGGGGAAGACGGGGCGATTTAACAATACGGGGGCAATACGGAAACGAATCGACGGCTGCTTTGAGACATCAACAACAATAAACGAAACAATGCGGTCTCAGCTTGCAAATAATGAACAGCCTCGGTTTAACTGCTTTCGTAAAAAACGGCACTTGCAAATTATGAGACGATTGTGAACAACGAACTTAAAAACTATGAATAATAATGACAAAAATCATGCTTTGCTTCTCTTTAAATACAACGTTTTTGGCCACTCCCTAGGCGTCGCGGGAGGTCCTGCTTCTGTCCATCTTCTTCTGCCAATCATCGCTTATTGCTTTGCTTTTCATGCTTACTTAGTCATGCGCTTTAACCCTTTTCTATCCCAGTATGCTTTTCGTGTCTTGCTTGTTTCCTTCGGTGGGCTTAGCAACACCTCTGTGCTTCTGTGCATGCTTCCTGTATCGGTTTCTCTGTATACACATGTTTTGTGGGGGCCGTCACTACCGTTGCACTTGAGACTACTGTCCGGCGGGGCTTTTACTTATTTTACTGTGTGCAGGTGTTGTTTACGATTTTTAGGGGGGATTACGGTAGCTGTGGAATGTGTGGTTTAGTGTAGGTTCTAGGGGACCAGCTGCCGTTTGTGCAAATTAATTGGGGCATCTTAATTGGGCTACCGGGGTGTGAACGGATCAAAATAAAGTACTTCACATAATTTTATAGGAATGTTTGGGTGTGACTCCCAGACACCCTTGAGACGATAAAATACGGAAATGAAATAATATTTAATAATCATCTATCACATACAGTATGCTATATATTTACAGTACTGCTTTAGCAGGTACGTTACATTTCCCTCCTTCTGGAGTTGAACGTCCTCGTTCAAGGCTTTCCAGGTTGAGGAGGGATGGGGGCAGTTTCGATAGGTGCTTTTGGAGGGTAGAACGGGGTTGTCTCGTTTACATGTACTGTAAATGTGATATTCTTATGGGGGTGTTTGAGTGTAACCTTGGGGTACATGAAATGTGTAACTGTATAGGGGCCGTTTTGTTGAGGGAGGAATTTGGGAGTCAACCCTTGTTTACACGAATGATTTTTGTAGAGAATAAGATCACCGGCCTTGTAATGGATGTTCTGAGCATGCTTGTTATACTGATGGGTGTAGTGGTCTTGGGCTTTTTGTAAGCTTTTCTGCATGGTTGAGAGTGCTTCTGTAGAATGCGATTTTACACGAAGGGCATAATCGTCTAAATCAACCATGTGAGACCTGGGGAAAAAATTTAAGGCTGCATCTGATGGAAGATCAGCTTGTCTACCGTGGAGCAATTCAAATGGGGGATACGAGGTGCTATCATTCTTATGAATGTTGATTGAAAAAACGGCATAGGGTAGATAAGTATCCCAATCAGTGTGATTTGAATTGATGTACATGTGGATACGGGTGGCTAGGGTCTGGTTGCAACGCTCAACTTCCCTATTGGCAATGGCATGGTATGGGGTGGTATGAGTTTTTTGAGTATTGCATAAACTAGTGATCCCTGAAAAGAGATCGGATACAAAATCGGAGCCACGATCACAATGGATGATTTTTGGGGAGCCATGGCAGCAAACGATTTTGGTTACCAATAATTTGGGGACAGTGGCTGCAGTGATATCAGGGGTCTGAAATGCCTCCACATACTTGGTGAAATAGTCAATGAAAACGACAATGAATCGGTTGTCGTCTTCAGTTAGGTGTAACGGCCACATGCAATCAACACCGACTCTATCAAATGGGCCAGTCGGCCGAATTGGTACCAGATTCGCATGTATTTTGTGCCGGAGGGCTTTCTGTGTCTGGCATGGGTGGCAAGTTTTGCAGTAACGTTTGATATCACGGCTCATTTGGGGCCAGAAGTATTTTTGCTGGAGCAGGTGTATAGTTTTCCTGGCAGCGAAATGACCTGTGAATTTGCTGTCATGGTGAGAGGCAATGAGATGCTGGACTTGTGACTTGGGGATGTAGAGTTTTGCCTGTTTGTTGACTATATGAAAGAGGATGTTTTGATGCACTGCAAATTTGACCATAGTAAGGGGGTGTTTTTTGGTGATTTTTGCTAAAATACTTTTGACAGTTGGGTCAGTGCATTGAAGTTCAGCAAAATTTTTCTGTTGGTCTTCTTGTTCAGTTGCTTCAGCTTCAAGAACAGAATTGATGGTGGATATTTCAGGGCAGGTTTCGAGTTGCTTAATATCAAAGGATTGCTTCACTGTCTCTGAGGGGAATCGAGATATAGCATCTGCATTGCAGTTAGCAGTGCCTTTCTTAGGTCGAATGTCTAGCTGAATACCGGAGAGGGCTAATCCCCAAGGGGCAATGCGAGGGGACGGGTTTTCCTTCTGTAAGACTGCCTGAACTGCAGTATGGTCAATGTGTACAATGACATGTTGCTGGAAAAGATAGGGGCGGAAATACTTGACAAACTCAACTACTGCAAGGGTTTCCAACTCAGTTATGGGGTAGTTGCGTTCTGTGGGTTTCAATGTGCGGCTTCCAAAAGCGATGGTGCCATCCTGACCTTTACTGTCTAATTGGCTGAGGATGGCACCGATTCCGAGTTTTGAGGGGTCAGTTTGCAGAATGAATGGTTTGGTGAAATCGGGATGCTGCAGTATAGGGGCATGAATGAGCAATTCTTTTAGTTTAGTGAATGCATTTTGCTGTTCAGGCCCCCATGAAAATTCCCAATTCTTTTTGAGTAGGGCTGTGAGTGGGCTAGAAATTTGGGAGCAATTTGGGATGAATCTACGATAATAAGAGGGTAGGCCAAGGAATGACTTGACTTCTTTGGAGCTTTTGGGGGTGAAGATGTCATAAATGGACTGTACCTTATTGGGGTCTGGTGAAATGCCTTGCTGAGAAATGACATGGCCTAAGTTTTGGACTTGGGGCTGGCAGAATTTGCATTTTTGTATGTTTAGTTTAAGGCCTGCTTGTGAGAACCGGGCAAGAATCGTGTCTAAACATTCCAGCATTTAGGCATGGGAGTCTGCGAAGATTAAAACATCGTCCAGATAGACAAGGCATGTGTTCCATTGCAATCCCGAGAGGATAACATCCATTAACCTTTGGAATGTGGCTGGGGCGTTGGTGAGTCCAAAGGGGAGATAGTTAAACTGGTATTGTCCGGCTGAGCAATTAAGGGCAGTTTTTTCTCTGTCTGCTTGTGCAATTGGAATGGAATAATAAGCATTGGATTGGTCAAGAGATGTAAAATATTTCATTCCACGCAGGGTGTCTAGAATTTTGTCTATGCAGGGCAGGGGATAGGTATCTTTTTTGGTTACTTTACTGAGGCCTCTAAAATCAATGCATAAAAAATGGCCTCCATCTTTTTTGGGGACTAAAACTGTATTGGTGCACCATGGAGAATTGCTCTGGATTATGACACCTGCTGCTGCGAGTTGCTCAACTTCTGCTTGTATGATTTGCTTTTCCTTTGGGGAGGTACGAAAAAGGTGCCTGCATAGGGGTTGGGAGCCATTGGTGTCAATTGCATGTGAAACAAGGGTGGTTCTACCTACGTCCATTTTGGATTTAGCATATCATATAGGGTACTTCGATAGGGCGCTTTAGAAGTTGAGTTTCTTCAGTTTCTGTGAGGTCACTGGAGGTTAAATTAACGTTTTCTTTTAACCATGTGAATGCATCAAAAAGGTTTGGCTGGTTTTGCGTGGAGGGGGTTACTTTAGTAGAAGCATCTTGTTATGGGATGTAACAGGAGACGGTACCGATGCATGTTCCAGGGTAAAGAGTTTAGGGCGTGTCTTGTGTGTTTAGGACTGATATGCATATGCGACTGTTTTGGTTTTCAGAGACACAAGCTAGGAAATGAACTGTGGGATTCTGTTTGGGTTTCGGAGTAAATTCAAGCTGTTTAACTTGTAGGTACGATTTGGGCAAGGGCACAGTAAATTTGGTTACTGTACAGGGTGGTAATTCTAATTTTTCGTCTAAATAAGTTCCACCAGGGGTCGAAAGGGGGCTATATTCTAGGCAATCACAAGGTAGTATAACATTGCCAAATTTGACTTGGGGCTTTTGATTGTTGATAGTGTATTCTGAAAATCGACTGAGAAAGTTTTTGCCTAGAAGGACATCTGCTGTGCAATCTTTTTGGACATGAACCATTATTGTTTCCTGTATAGTTTGGGCTGTTACTGTAACAAAAGTTGTTCCTACAAAGTGAATCAGGAGGTTATTTGCTGCTTTGGCTTGGACAAGCGGGGGTTTCATGTCTAACTGTAGAATTTGAGGTATTCGTGAATCAATGAGTGAGTAGACTGCTCCAGTGTCAATCATGCCTTTTGTGATTAGTGTGCCATTAAGTGTGATTGGAATGTGAGGGGTATGTTTCTCAGGTACATTCTGGGGTGGTTTGTTTGATCCAGATTGGTGAATTTCATTAATGAGTTCAATTGCAGGAGTTCAGGGGGTGTCAATATCGACAAGGACGTATTTCTGCTGTGTTTGTGCCCCACGAGGATTAGCTAATTCCAAGAGAGCATGGCCGAATGATGGGGAAATGGTCTCATGTAAGCGTCTGTTGTGTGATGGTATTTCGTACGCATGTTCATTTGTGACCTGTTGCTTTGGGAAACGGAAATATTTCGGAAGAATAAGAAAAGAGTAAAAGATGCCTGCAATGACTACAGTAATAATGGCTAGATTAATAATGATTTGTAGGGGTCCTTTGAGTAAATTATTTAATCCGTCTGTGAGGCTTTGAGTGGTACCAGTTATTACATGTTCTATGCCTTGACTGGCGCCAGAGAGGGTATTTCCGATTGCTTGGCCACTGCCTGAGATCATGTTGTAAACTGTATCCGAGTTGAGAGACATTTGGGCAGTGTAATTGATGAGTTTTTTAACAACGTTTTTGAGTGCATGAGTTTTATAAATGTATTGTTTCAAAAAGAGTAAGTTTGTCAAAATTGTTGCGAGTTGATCATGAAAAATTGCTGGAGTGTTAAAATGGAGAAGAGAGAAATTTTGGTTCCAGACGATTTCTAAGGGTGGGTTTGTGACATGCGGGGATCCTGTTTCACTGACCCATGTATTATTCAGTTTGTAAAGGGCTACATGCATGTGATGGCAGTCGAGGGTTTGTGAGAAAGGGGTCTAATTGTTTCCTCCTGGGTTCGAAAACATGAGTTCGGTTCCTACCAGAATAGGTAAAAGTTTGTAGCATGTTTTGTTGATTTTATGGTTGTAAAAGACTTTCGATGCATTTACTTGTTTAAAGGGCCAGACTGTGAGGGCATCTCCTCTGAATTCTGCTATTATGTCAGTTCGTTGTAGGAATGCACGCACCCCAAGGGTTGCATCAAGGGTTAAAATTTGCCATACTAGGTCAAGGTGACGCTGTGCCTGTCTGCATAATTCACTCCAAACGTTTTTGAAATTTTGGATTTTGAATTCCTGGATTTTATCTGCTAGATAGTTTAGTTTTGCATTAATGGGTTCAAAATCATCAAAATCGTATAGTGTAGTATGAGTTTCATTGGTTTTTGGGATTAAAAAGGCGTTACGATGTGGGGTGCTTTTATCTAGCTGGACAACAATGCATTGTTCGGTTAGGATGCTGTCTTGGATTTCTGGGCAGTTGGGGTTCGAAAAGAGTGTACTTTTGACGGAGAATGCACCTTGTAGCTCTTCTATTATCATGTGGGTTTGTGTCAGTTTTATAGGATGTGTATTTTTGTATTCGAAAGGGCATAAGTTTTTGAATGCTGTTTCATTCAAGATAATGGACCCGTCTGCTGTTACACAATGACCTGATGTCGGTTTGCATGACCCCAGGTCACCTAATGTACCTGTCATAGATTTTCCATTCCAAGATGCTATTTGTCCTATTTCTATGATGACATTAGTGACTGACGTACAGTGGTCTGTACAACACCATGTATATTCTACGCTTAGGGAGTTGTTTGTTGACCAAAATCCTGGTTGAGTTTCATATAATTTTTGAAGGTTGTGTTCTTTGTTGATAAGGATTGCCTTACAAACATGCGGGGTTAGATTTTGCATTTCGGTTTGGTCAAAGACAATACCTTTTGAGCCAAAAATCCTGTATTAGTACAAATTTTCCGTTTGCGAACTCTGCATTTGTATGCATCTGTTATGTGAGGTTTAGTGGAGGGGATATAGATTTTTCCGAATGTCTGTACCGGTTTGTCTATTGTGGAAGGGGTATGCATGATAAAAGTTTTGGTATGCTTACAGAATGACCCCTCAATGAAGTTCCACAGATCTGAAATTGGGCACTACATGATGTGGGGATTATTATACAAAAAAAAATACAAAACATCGGCCAATACAATGTTTTATTGGAGGTGGCGGGGCACTGTATTTTTCCACTCTGGCTGGTTTGGCGTGGCAACTGTTGTTGTTTTGCGATTTTGAACTGAGGGGGTTGCCGGTTTGTGATCTAAACAGTCTGTAAAAGTATAGAAGTTGAGTCATGGGATGGGGTTAGGATTTGCTTACTTGTCGGGGTCGGTAATAATGTTTGGCGGGGGCGGAATCTGTAACGTTCAGGGGTCAGGCTGTGGAGAAGGGACAACAAGTTACAGCCTGTTTTGGATGGTGTCTCAGGGGCGGTGGGCGATTTAGTGTCTTGTTTTCAGGGGATCTTGTAGTTTGCCAGGATGATGGGTGGCAATTTTTCGACTTTGGCGTCTTTGGGTGTGGGGGGTGGTGACATGGCGCACTAATGAGGTAGGTCCAGGTCGAGGACATACTCCTCCTGACTACGTCCGTGGGTAGTGGGCATAATGGTTCCTAAAGTAGTCTGAGGGCCATTAGTTATGGCGGGTAATGTTGAGTAGAATGCAGGGTCATCAATGTCCATTAGGGGTTGGGGTTGCCTGCACTCAATGCAATTTTGAATTTTACGACTCTGTTGATTTGGACAGTACCTGCTTGTAGGACCTCTCTGCTTGCATAGAAAACATTGAAAATTTGAGTAGGGTTTTGAAAGGCAGTTATCAGATCTAAGTCCTGTTTGGGAGCAGTGGATGCATCAACTTTTACAATCACATGTACTGTGATTATTACCAAAACAGATTTCACATGATTTTCGGGTGCCTACTGATTTAGAATTGCGAGTTAAGTGTTCAAGTTGTCCACACTGGAAGCATGTGAGTTGCCTAGGGGTAGTATTGTTCCTGTAAGCATTGTTCCTACTCAAAGTATTGTTACTGATACTGTTGTAGTTACTCTGTTGTGGAGGTTGGGATTTTTGTTTGATCTGCAAATGTAAATCTTTTACTTGCTGTTCTAATTGATGTAAAAGGTCCTGTTGGTCTGTATTTTTGGTTAGGGAAAAGGTGGGTTCGGGTTTTGGGGGTATAAATGGAAGGGCATTGGACTTTAACTCATTTCTAAGGATTTGCTGTTCAATGTATGCTGCTTCGTCTGACATTTCTTTTAGAGTTGTGAACCGTCTATACTTAATTGCTTCCCTAATTTCGTTTTGCATGCCTTCTACAAAGAGGGATTTTATGATCATTTCTCGTGCGTCTGTGTTAAAGTTACGGTAGGCGAGGGTTGGGAGGTGTTCTAGATAAAACAAGAATTCAGTTACCGTTTCTGATCACTTTTGTTTTCTCTCGCGTAAAAATTGTTGATGTAGCTCATTATCTCGATTGTTTGAGAAAAAGGCCTGCATTGCTATTTTATACTGCTCGTATGTGTTGGGAGGGTTTTCGGAATTGGCTAGACTTTTGAATTTTGCTAATGCGGCTCCTCCTGAATGAATCTCTAAATATGCCAACTTTAACTGTATGTCTGTATCTTTCATGCCTTTAAGTGCAATGAATTGTTCTAAACATTTATTCCATTCACCAAAATGTTGGGTCACGCCGCCCGTGAATACTGTAGGTTTTGCGTAAAAACTATTTACCATGTTATTACGAATGTTTGCTGTTCTTAGATCGTCTATTAGGGTAGGGTTTACTGTATTCTGATTCAATTGTGTGCGCAGAGTACGAAAATGTTCTGAAAATAAATCATTTGTTCTCCAACGATTTCTCCTAAATGATCTTGCATTTGGTGGGTCATTCTTGGTTTACGCTGGGATTTCTGCTTAAATGCTTCAATTTTTGCTTCACACTGTATTTGTACAAATGTATCGCTCAATGTTTCCTTGGAGGGGATTTCCAGTTTGCTTTCTACGAATACTGTCTTACTGTAGGAAATAATTACTACTGTATTGTCTAATGCTTCGAAATGCCCGGATAAGAGTACACCTAATTGAGGGCAGGGAGTTCCAGTGGTTAACGGTACAGTACGGTCACCAAAATATGTAACGACCAGATTTTGTGAAGCACTTTACTTTAACCAATTGGACGGTCGATAGGGCTACAATGGAGCGGAGAAGATTGGGTGATTCAACAATATGGGGGCAATACGGAAACGAATCGACGGCTGCTTTGAGACATTGACAACAATAAACGGAACAACGCGGTCTCAGCTTGCAAATAATGAACAGCCTCGGTTTAACTGCTTTTGTAAAAAGTGGCGATTGCAAATTATGAGACGTTCGCGAACAATGAAATTAAAAACTACGAATAATAATGACAAAAATTACGCTTTGCTTCTCTTTAAATACGACGTTTCTGGCCACTCCCTGGGCGTCGCGGGAGGTCATGCTTCTGTCCATCTTCTTCTGCCAATCATCGCTTCCTGCTTTGCTTTTCATGCTTACTTAGTCATGCGCTTTAACCCTTTTCTAGCCCAGTATGCTTTTCGTGTCTTGCTTGTTTCCTACGGTGGGCTTAGCAACACCTCTGTGCTTCTGTGCATGCTTCCTGTATCGGTTTCTCTGAATACACTTGTTTTGTGGGGGCCGTCACTACCGTTGCACTTGAGACTACTGTCTGGTGGGGCTTTTACTTATTTTACTGTGTGCAGGTGTTGTTTACGATTTTTCCGGGGGATTACGGTAGCTGTGGAATGTGTGGTTTAGTGTAGGTTCTAGGGGACCAGCTGCCGTTTGTGCAAATTAATTGGGGCATCTTAATTGGGCTACTGGGGTGTGAACGGATCAAAATAAGGTACTTCACGTAATTTTATAGGAATGTTTGGGTGTGAATCCCAGACACCCTTGAGACGATAAAATATGAAAATGAAATAATATTTAATAAATGTCTATCACATACAGTATGCTCTATATTTAAAGTACTGCTTTGGCAGGTATGTTACAGGAGTTTGAATAGTAAACATGGATAGGTGTTGTAGTGGTGCGTCTGGCTATTCTTTATATGGCATGCATGCCCCGCACTCACCACCACTCTATAATCACAATTTCTGAACCATCCATGTAGCTCAGTTAGTGCAGTTGGTAGCACACCTGCCTTGTATGCAGAAGGTAGAGGGTTCGAGCCCCTCACTGAGCGTTATTTCCGCGGTGTTGCTGATGTATTTCTGGCGTTGCTAATTGCAGACCTAGTCAGGAGGTCTCACCCTACAGGTCATCAACTCAGCTCAAAACACTACAACGACTCCGTCGGCCCCACTGGGCGTAGCCACCCTGGTGATAGCCTTTTAGGGCGGAGTCCCTCACCCTTGCCATTTTGTTCGTTTTTTGTCACCATCATTTAGGGCGATCTACCGCAAGGGGGGAGGGGTGTTGTAGTGTGTTTCCGCTGAGTTTTACAATGAGTTGTCAGTTTTTCGGAGATGCACACAGGATCAAATTGGAGCGAGGGACGCGGACCATTTGAGGACGTCTTGCTGTAATTCAGTTTTGGTACGCCTGTGGTGAATTTTGTCTGTGCTTATTATTATTGGTATATTTTCGTCTACTAGTATTGTGTCCCCGTGCACCTTGCTGTAATCGTCAGCACCTGGGACTCCTTCATTGTTATATCGCCCACGTATTTCTTTGTGTACCTAAGTGTGTTATTTTTCGCAGGTAAAATCGGCAGGAGAAATGTCTCCTCTTTCGGACTAAGCTTATTAAGAATTCAAATTAGGAAACCGAAGGTTTTCTAGTTTGAATTATTTTACTGTGGGGTTTAAGTACTTTAAGAAGTTAGTTTATCGGGTAAGCATGGGTGTTGGAAACACGTGCATTATGGACGATCCCTGGACCCAACTCCTGCCTACCTTCATCCAAAACCCCTGACTGTATTTTTGAATACAACATATGGAAATGCTGTTATAAACTACATTTATTTTGAAATGAAAAATGCAGCAAAAATCAAGAAAGAATGTTAATTTTGCATGCAATTTTTTGTGAGTGGTAAACTTTATACTGTAGCGAACGCCTAATTTCTTATCTAAAGGTAAAAGTTACGTAGAAAAAAGGGGTATTCTCATGTGAGTGATTCCCAAATGAGTGCATTCCTAATTGAGCGATTACCATGTGAGCGACTCCCAATTGATCATATTCCCAAATGAGCGAATTCCCCATTGGGCGACTGCAAACGAGGGATCGAGAATCTAATAACACTTTCTTCATATTCTTCTTCTTTGCTTTATATTTTTCTTTGTGTGTATTTCTTTTTTCTTTCGTTTTCTGTGTGTGTTGCTTATGTTTTTGTTCAGATATGTTTTTACGTTTTCATCTTTTGTCTCTGCTTTCTTTCATTTTCTTCCTTCTTGTCATCTATTTTTTCTCTTTTTGCTCATGATACATTACAAGTTGTCATTCTGAATAACCATAGTCTCCCGTATAATTCTCGTACAATTTGGCATGCTCGAGTCTTTCATTGTTGTAAGTGTGAAAATCTTCATAAAAACATAAAAAAATACTGGAAGAAACAAAACATCAAGAGAAAGAAAACGTCAGCAAAAATAATGAGATTAAAAATGAGCGAAAATAGGTGGAAAATCATTAGAAAAGGAAAAAAACATGAAAAAGTGACAAGAAAGAAGAAACAAGATAGTGAAAGCAGCAAGGAAGAAAGAAAAAATAACGTGAAAACTAACGGAAAAAAGAAAGAATCAGGAAAATAGAAAAAGAAAAAGATAGAGATAAAGAAGTAAAAGCAAAAAACTCAGATGAAAAGTAAGTAAGAATGAAGAAAAAATCACAAAGGATAAAATTGAATAGGAAATAGAGCGTGCCGATATGTATAAGAATCATATGGGAGGCAATTCTTATCAAAAATGACAACTTGTTATGTATTGTTTCATGAGCAAAAAAGAAAAAAGTAGATGACAAGAATAAATAAAATGAAATAAGGCTGAGACGGAAGATGAAAATGCAAAAGCCCACATAAATGAAAAAAACAATACACACATAAAACGGAAGAAAAAAGGAATACATACAAAGAAAAATTTAAGGTAAAGAAGGAAAATATGAACAAAGTGTTATAACATTCTCAATCGCCTGTTTGCAATCGCCCAATTGGGAATTCGCTCATTTGGGATTTGCTCAATTGAGAATCGCTCACTTGGGAATAGATGGAAAAAACCCGCGCTATTCTCTTTATTCTTATCAGAATTGTCTTCATATGAGTGCACGTCTCTAGAAATTTCGACCAGGTTATTGAAGAAAATTTTCCGTTGTTCTGCTTGCCGCTTATAGACCTTATGGAATAAGTAGGCTATAAAACCATTCAAATGACAGGTAACCCATGTTAGTTTTTGTAAAAACATCACTGGAAGTTGTCTAGGCGCTGCAGATTCACAGCGAGTTACTTGAACGAGTGCCGTTTTTTGAAGTACCTCAAGACAGTCACTTTACCCCATATGACTAATCCCATACTTTTTATTGATTTTTGATAAATAAAGTAGAAGATTCATCAACATATATTTGTTGCTTCAACATAAATATTTAGGACTATCTTAAAGACGCGTTTAATGGCATCACTATATATCTTACATACAGTACGCATTACTGTATAGTACTTCTGCTGACCATTGTGTCGGCCATCTGAATATGCTGGCCAAGTGAATACCCTAATCAAGTGACACCGAATCAAATCATCATTCGAATAGGAATGGTGATGTTCGGATGAAATTTGAGAATCTCGGGCGTTTTATTATTTATTTGCAACCGATCCGTAGGCGCTCTTGATCAAGGATCGTCTGAATGACCAATGGTGTCTCGCCATAAGGAATTGTAACAAAAATAATGAATATCAAATAGAAACAAAATTTAATCAGTTTGTATCCACTTTTTTCTTCTCCAAAAAGTCACACATATTCATCACCGAATGCTTTATTTTGAATAGCCGCCCTGTTGAAATGACTCACTTTATTCGTCATTTGGAAAATTGTTTCTCCTTGTCCTTTTTTTAGACATAAAATTTCCCGGACGCTTTGATGAATTCGACGATTCTTCTTCATCAATACACCAACGTCCGCCAATTTCACTGCGGCTTTCAACGAAACGGTCAAAGAGATGAAGACCAAGTTTGTTCGACCGCTAAGCTTACCGGCAATAATGGCCAGTACATCGTACGGTAAGCCCAAGCAAACGTCCAGCGCGATGAAGATGGACACAACGTCGCGGTACCTTTTTTGCGCTTTTGTGAACTGTAAACTTTCGGCGCCAGTGGTCGTAGTGTTTTTCATACACAGCCAAGAATACGAATACCAACAAGCATTAATAGTCAGGTTCAGCAGACGGAAAGCCAGGGGCATGTACAACAGCAATTCCTTGAAGAGGCCCGGCATCGGAATGATGCAAGTGCTGCAATACACGGTGATCGACCACTGATTATTTAGAGTTTGCAGCAGTGAAGAATGAACGACTATGTAGAAACTGATAGTGACCATTATTGTGAGTGATATAAAAATTGGCAAAGTGTTTGTTATGGTTTTGTAGTAGAATGGTCGAAACATGGCCAATACTCGATCCAATGACATGATCGAAAACAATGCACCGCATACTGTAGCGTTTATATTATAGAGCGCGTGCATGAGATAGCAAGACCACACACTTTGAATCAATTGATAAGGAAAGAACGACCAACAAATTATTTTGTACAAAAGAGCGATGGCGAATTGACCCGTGAAGATCCAATCGAATATGCAAATCAAGAATACATAAATCATGGCGTGATTAACGAATAAATGTTTGAAATCGTATTTGAATGCTACCAAAGCCAAAGAATAAAGAATACTCGACGTGGTGTATAAAATTAGAGAAAGAGCATAGAATGGCAAAATTGACCATGAATTGTCATACCAGAATTTTGCGTTGACCACTGCGCTCAAGGTAGCGTTACTCTGATTGTTCATCTTTCGAACTAAATTATAAAACGCAGAAAATAAATAATTATAGGGAAAATGAGTCCAGAATTACGAAGAATACAACAGGTCATTTGTTATACTAAGATGCATGTAAAGTGGCCCCAAGGTCTGGGAGTCAGGCGACTTTTTGGAGCCAAGAGTCATTGATTCACCAGATTTTAGGGCAGTCTCTGAAGGAAAAAAACTGATTTTTTCACAAAAATGTCCGAAAAACGTTCAAAAATCAGTAATTTTTGTCTAAAAAACCACAAAAAAAGTATTTATAGCACGAAATGCCGAAAAAATTGACGTTTTTGACCATGCTTTGTTGGTATTCCGGTAGGTCGACCATCCCAGTGAGTCGAACGTACCAGTAGGTTGACTATCCCAGTAAGTCGACTGTCCCACGAAGTTGGCTATACTGATAAAATCGATTAGAACCGGACTGGTCCTAATTTCATGACACTTCAACAATCCAAATTTGCGAGATGAGATTGTTTCCAGGGCTCAGGTCTAGACTTAGGCTTAGGCGTAGGCGTAGGTTGAGGCTTATACTTAGGCTTAGGCTTACACTTATGCTTACGCTTACGCTTAGGCTTAAGCTTAGGCTTAGGCTTAGGCTTGCAATCGACCCTCTAGAAGAGTCGACCTACTGGGATGGTCGACCTGCTGGGATGGTCGACCTGCTGGGATGGTCGACTTACTGGGGCAGTCGACCAAATGGCACACAATCATTTTGTTAAAAAATTCACATTTTTCATAAAAAAATTAACATTTTCAGTTTTTTTTCTGATAAAAAGTATGGCGGTCCCTATGACTACCATATGGCTAGCCATAGGATTAGAAAATCTTAAGGGTCATCCAATGGCTAGCCATATGGCCGACGATTTCTGGAGATTCCTACAGCACTTCCCCCCTCCCCCAATGACATGTATGTTCAGGACCCGATGGGAGAATGTGTGGTGTAAAAATTTTGCACATAAATCGAAAAAAATATGGAAATGTTTAGTGCAATATCGTGAAGAATGAGGGTTCCAAAAAAAGGAAAAATAAACCTGAGGAAAATCTGTTGTACCATCCTGGTTTTCCTATATGGAAGTATTATTTGTTTTTTGGATTCAAATTCAAAGATTCGTTTTCCATAAACGCATGGTTCTAACATATCGGCCATCAGAGGCCAAGGTTAACAGTGATCACGAATAAAATCAAAAATAGAAAAGATGCTGCTTTTGGAGTGTTGTTCGCAAAATTCCTATAAATAAGTAATGTTGACTTTTGGTCATGTCTTATCAATCAACTTTTTTTCTTTAAATTCAGCCAAATAAATTTGATTGTTGATTGTTTGTTTAGAAGAGCAAACATTATTGTTTTGAAAAATGGGGTCTGGCTGATACTATCCGTTTTATTGATACCTAAAACTAAGTGTTACCTGCCTGACATTATACATCCTTGCATTTTGTACGTGTATGATTTGGGCAGAACTTCAGCTGAGGCAATGGGAAGTATATGGCAAGCATTTGGTGAACCTGCTGTGTCTGAACATGCAGTCCAATGGTCATTTGTAAAGTTCAGGACTGGTACCCGCAGCATCGGAGATGAACCTGTTAGTGGATGATAATGTGAAATATCAAAAGCAGACATTCAAGAACAGCTGGGCCTCGATCAAAAAGCAACCACTAAGGAAATAGTAGAAGTCCTCACCATCACCCACACTACTATTGAAAATCAAATGAAGCAGATGAACAAGGTTTGCAGGCTTAAAGTATGGGTGCCTCAAGTTGAGTGATCATGCTATGCAAAAGTGTGTTATCATTTCCCTGTCTTTGCTTTCATGGTACAAAATCGAGCCTTTCCTTGATCAAATCATCACTGAAGATAGAAACTAGATTGTGTATGTTAACATCATCTGGAGGTGACCATGAGTCAACAAAGGCTGTAAACCAATGCAAGTGCCTAGATCCAATCTGCACCCAAACAAGGTTACACTAGTTTATTAGAAAATTCCCCAATTGGACAGAAAAAAGGAGAATATACTTCTTCGATAGTTGCCATGCCAGAAAAAGAAGTAGACTAGATTTTTGAGAACTTGGGTCAAAGTTGGAAAAAATTCACTCCCTTTATATTGGATTTTCATTCTTTCTCAAAAAAATTTTCCATGTCTGTGAAAAAGTATATTCTGCAGCTGAGTGCATCAACACACTTTCCAACCAAATATGTGCATCTCTGAAATTTTTAGGAGAGTACAGGGATGGATCTTAGTTTTATGGCGTTTTTGAGACAAAAAATTTAAAAAAAGTTGACCAAAAATTTTTTGCATAACAAATTTTCCAGCTCCAAAACCCTTGTGGAAGTTTGTACCCCCATGTCCCCTCTCACACATGTTTGCTTCCAACTGTGTTGAACTTTTTTACTGAATCTGGTGTCAACAAAAGGTATCAACTGTGGGAAAGTGGCACACAAAATCTCACTCAGCTTTTTTAGAAAAAAGCTGCAACAAAAAGTCTTCTAAGAACTAAACCGATTGTGCCCGATATGTTTCATTCACTCATTTTATATATTATATAACATTTCGTATAAAATTCAATCCATAAGTTCTACTGATTACAAGCTATAAACAAATTTATTCTCTTTTATTTAACTATGCAACAAAATAGCATCATTCCCAGTTTTTGGATTTAAACTGAAATTGCAGAAAGAGCAGTTTTTACCAGTTTCCAGATGGGAAGCAATTTCTTCCATCCCTGTCGCTCCCATCCTGCTTTCAAAAAAGTCGTTTTGTTGCCATGGGAGTGCCAGTAGAGTGGGGGAGAACACCCTAATATCTAATATAGCGACACCCCTAATATAGGCAGGGCTGAATTCCATTTGCAGATCAGTGCCCAATGACTGTAACCAAGGCCCAGTTGCACTAAAGGGGTCTAAGCTCCAGTGCAAGGTAATCTCGAACAAAAAAGTGAATCAGTTTGATCTCAAGTCCAGTATCTCTAAAGCAAATAAATATAAAAATTTCTGCAATTCCCAAACTCGAACCTAAATCTCAGTATTAGTTAATCCTGAAGTGAGTGTTGTTTGTGCATTGGACGAGAATAATTTGGACATTGGGATTAGCTCAACCTCAGGATCGTCAATTTAATCCCAATGTTGAGATTATCCTTATGTTGGGTTAGTCCAACCACCCCAGGTTTCTTCATAGTTCTGAAAATGACTATAATATGCCTCCCTCAGTATTTTCCAGCTAGTGTTAGACACAGGAGTTTTGAATTGGTCGAGAGTTAGAATGCTATTGGATTACCATTTCTTTACATTTGAAATCATGTGCATATAATTCTCTTATAGAAAAATTTGATTGTAGTTGATGCCAGGGGAAGGACAAAATGCACGATGCTGCAGAATATACTTTTTCACAGACATGGAAAATTTTTTTGAGAAAGAATGAAAATCCAATATAAAGAAAGTGAATTTTTTCTAACTTTGACCCAAGTTCTCAAAAATCTAGTCCACTTCTTTTTCTAGCATGGCAACTATGGAAGCAAGTATATTCTCCTTTTTTCTGCCCCACCGGGGCATTTTCTAATAAACTAGTTCACCTCTTTTTAGTGGGCCTCAACCATGCACAAAAACTTTCATAGAAGCACATTGAAGTTTTAAATTTGGTCATCTGCACTTCAAGAAAACAATAAAAAAAGCTTCAACCAATGAATTCTGACCACCGGCAAAAGTAAAGGATGTGTAAACCGCATAGTACTTAAGAAACGTTGTAAAGATACTGAAAGGTGACCATATCTATTGAATTCCTCATGGTTTAGAATACTTCAACCCAAAAAATTGCAGAAATACCTTTGTTTACACAAATGACTTTTTTTCGTGTAAACTGACTCCATCCATTGGATTCACTATGGTCAGAAACATCTTCCCTCAAAAATCGCAGAAATACATTTGTTTACACTCAATATGAATTAGTATGTAAAGTGATCACTTTCATTAAATTCCCAGTGGTCGAAAACCCCTCCCACAAAAAACTCACAAAAACAGGCTTGGTTAAATCCGGAATAATTTTTTTGTGTAAAATGAGACATCCATTGAGTTCCTCGCAGTCGAAAGCCCCTTCCATAAAAAATCATGAAAATACGCTTGTTTACACCTTTTTTGTAAGATGATGGCATTCATCAAATTCTCCGTGATCAAAAACCCCATTCACCAGAAAATCACAAAAATACGCTTGTTTACACATAGAATAATTTTTGGTGTAAAGTGATCACATTCATTGACTTCTTCATGGTTGAAAATCCCCTCCACAAGAAAATTACGGCAGTACGCTTGTTTACACCATGGATAATTTTTTGTACAAAGTGACCATGTTCATCGAATTCCCGATGGTCGAAAACCCTTCCAGTCCAAAAATTGCAATAAGGCTACAGGTTAATTTGAAACTGCAAAAAAATTAGTAGTGCATTATGCTGCAAAAAATTATTTTTTTGAACCCATAAGTATTATATAACAAAGTTGGGGAGTTTGGCGTTTTCCGGGACTTTGGACAACCATATAATTGAATTGAGGCCATATTTCAAAAAAAAATTTGCATTTGAGATTACACCCCAAAGATGCTTAGGCCGAAGTATGGAGGTTGAATATGGCACACAGATTGCTGGGCTTGGTGGAACTGGGGGGCCTTAAAAAGTGCATTTTTACCTGTTTTTGGGGCCCCACCGAGCACCACTTGCAGATAGAGGCGAAATGACAAAAGGCACCCCATAGTTTGCCCCTATGCCCGATATTATGCAAAAAACTCGAAGGTTCTAGCTCTTACCGTTTTGGCTCTAAGGGGGGCATGAAATTTGGAGGCCAAGAATATTATAGGTTGAGGCTGTCGCGCCACCTATGATCATGTGTATGGTGGTCAATCCAGGGACTTGCCCACTTTGAGTAGCTTAGACCTGGTTTGACCCATCACTGCTAAATTTGACAAAATAAGGTGTAGCCGGGAGTCGAACCTGGGTTACCAGCATTCTGGGCCGATGTCCTCACCACTAGACCACAACACAACAAGGTGAACCTATATCAAGGTTGTTATGTTTAGACTTTGCTTAGGCCTGAAGATGTCAGCAGTATGATGAAAGAGGCTATTGGCTTGTATTCAACCAACTACCATAGGTCACTCAAAGGAGCTACCTGTAAGTAATCAGCTGAGTACAGTGCAGCAGTTCTCTAGCAGAACTAAACACAACCCTCAGTCACTAATAAGTAACTGGAATCTCTAACTCTTGCAATCAAAAAGTAATCAGGGTCGCCCCAGATGCTTCCTAAAAGCTTACACAAATATAAAGAACTCACTACACTGATATCCTGAAAAGGCTGGGGCGTAGCTTGATACTCGATCCTGGTAATGAATGCCCTCCTCCGCTAAGTGCACGAAAATAATAATAATTAATAATAATATTAATAGAATAATATTATGTAACTGAGTTGGGCTGTCAGCATTCCGTTTTATTGGGTGGAAGAATAAACAATATAATATAAAATGGACGCAAGTCGCCCACAACACAGAAAATTATAAAAATTATAAATCACTTTTTTCTGGTCAAATTGTGGCTTCACCCAATTCACTAATTTTGCATAGATGTGGGATGACTGCTACCATAAGTACATCCCCAATTAGGTGTTCCCCTTGGCTTCAATTTTTAACATACAACTCCAATGCTTGGTGGTCGTGAACCTATGACCTTTGGCAAGTAGCAGCGTACCTGCTGCTTTGAACTGCCAACCAATGAAGTTACTGACTTTTTAGAAATGAAAATTATATGGAATTTTTGGAGTGAGAATTAATTTAAAAAATAGGATGTAGCCTGTAGTCGAACATGGTTTACCTGCTGCAGGTGCGCTGCTACTTGTCAAAGGTTGTAGGTTCATGACCACCGAGCATTGGAGTTGTATGCTAAAAATTGTAGCCAGGGTGGAGCACCTTAATCTGGGTTCACCTTGTCGTGTGGTAGTCTAGTGGGGAGGACAACAGAACAGAATACTGATAACCCAGGTTAGACTCCTGGCTACACCCTATTTTTCAAATTTTTTTTTTACTCCAAAAATTTCATATAATTTTCCTCACTGCTAAAATAAATGAAGATCAGCTTGATGATAAAAAAATGCGCTGATTCAGAAGCAGGCTGCATTGGGGAACCACAAAAGAGTATGTCTTCTCCATGACAATGTCCGTCCATATACTGCTGCTTTGTCCAGGCAAAAATCCCGGAATCAAATTGGGAGTTGCTACCCTATCCACCATATTTGGCAGGCATTGGACGATCAGATAATTATTTGTTCCAGTCATTGCAGAATAACGAGAGCTACTTTCTGCGAGGAAAATTGATAAGGAAAATCTGTATGGGTAATCAGATGATAGTCGAGACACCAGTGGTATACGAGCCATTCTGCAGTGAAATCTGTTACATTTTGCCGGAAAAAGCAAAAAATTAGGCTTTTCTTAAAAATTTTGTAACATATATGCAGCCCTATTCTCTGAAATGCTCGATAATCGTACTGTAGACGATAAAGAAAGAAATTCCCACGTTTAACAGATATAAATCAAAAACACGCCATGTTTCATGATCCAAGAGAAAATGAGGAAACAAATTGAATAACAAGACTTCTCTCGGCAAGACGAATTATGACGATAGCTTATTTCCAGAAGGTCGGAAAATGTCCGGATGGGAACAAAAAAGAGGGAACAAGATTACTTCCATTCTGCTTGGCACGAAAAGATATCATATTTGATTATAACATCATGACATTATTTTCAAATAGTATGGATCATGCCATTCGGAAAACCTGTGCTAGCAATTAAGTAGGAATCGTCAAAATAATATCAAAACAAAAGAACATATAATTCATTACAATTTTTGCAAAGGATCAAGGCGCTGTGCTCATTCCAATTAAATAATACGTCGAATGGATAAGGGGCGTTTTTCAAATCGAAAATCGATCAGAGTTCATACAGATTTTCGAAAATACAATTCGATGACTTTCCTGGAATTCACACATTTTTTGGAATGAATTCCCAGGTTTTTTCTGTATAAAATCATGGAGAAATGTATGTATTTTTGTACCAAAAAGAATCAATCCACTACACGAATAGTTCATTTCAAACTATTGCCAGGAATGGCAATGATAACCTTTTAGCTCATTCAGTCCGCAATAATTTTCCAAATGAAAATTCTTGAGGCGTGCAGTTCCCGAAAATGTTAAAAGCCTGTATTTAATTATCAATGGAACCTTATCATGCTATAGTCGTAATAAGCACCAAATTTTGTTGCATTTTTGCAACATGAAGCTTATTTTGAAAAACATATACGATAATGAACCCTATTAAACGCTCAGAACAGGCTTCCTGCAGAGCAAAAATTGCATCACAAATTTTTTTATCCTTACTAATGATTAATAGGAAATTAATGTTGTTTGATATTAGATTCATTGATTTTACAATTGATCCTTTTGATTTGAGAATGCCAGAATTGAGGAAGTTTTTTCACTAAATCTGTAACACTCATGCTTAAAATCTCTATCAAGGGAACTGTAGCGTCTCTGTTTCTTGTAAAATGCTCCTAAATTGAAGAATCACGATCAAAATCGTTTATACAAAGTTTTTGGTTAAAAATTTCCACAGATTAGGTAAGTATGCGCACAAACTTCTTTTCTGGTTTGACATATAGTTCTACAGAAAATCACAACAATATAGCAATCGTACTTGCTCCCCACTTTCCTTATCTAGAAGCATTTCCGGAAAAACAAACTATAGCAACATACTAACAAATATGTGCATATTTTCTGATTGAATGCATATTTTCTTGTTTCAAAATTTTTTTTTGAGCATTGTTTCGAGATACAAGTAAGTAAATGCCCATGAGATAATGAATTTTGTAAAACATAGAACGTTTTGAGACGGTCATGTCATGTCACGAGAGCAGGCTGTTTTAATCACAGTAGAGTTTTTGTTCCTTTTTTTGGCTCTATTGGCATTTTTGCAACAAAACAAAAATTTTGGTCGGACAAGTTGTGCAAGTTTTGAACCGATAAGATGACTTTTTCGGTTTTTTAGATAGCTAAAATGACATTTTCACGTGAATTCACGTTTCAAGTGAATTTTTTCGAACATTAACCCAAGTTCTCACGGAGCGCCATAGAAAGACGGAAGTGATAATTATAATTCCTTGTCAGTTTTTTATTACATTTTTCTTGGTTGATTATGCCGGCGTCCACAAGCCTTTCACCGACAACTAGTTTTAATTTACATAAATTACTTAGTGGTTCGTCCGCATTCTTTCTACTATTTGTTGTATTATATTCAGGGTTCATACAAAGTTGTAGAAAAAAATTCCCTGTGTTTTCCAGGTTTTCCAGGTTGACAAATGAAATTTTTCCAGGGGTTTATAATAATGAAATATACTATCCTGAAGAAAAATACTGAATAATAAAAACATGTGTGAGCTAAAGTATCATCAAAAATAGAGTACTAAATCGAAAAATTTATTCCAAATTATTGCGCAACCTAGCGCCGAAAGGCTAAATTAAAAGTCGAAGTTGAAAAACTAAAAAAACGATCTCAAATACTCGATGATTTTGAGAAATCTCACTTTCAATGTGCATAGTCGAATAAGCAAACTCGCCGCAGCGCGGCCAAAAAATTTGACGATTTTCCTGTAATTTTCAACACAAAATATTTATTTTTCCTTAAAATTCCCTGTGTTTTCCAGGTTTTCCAGGTCTTCCAGGTTGTGTATGAACCCTGTTAATATATTATTTTAGCATCAGATATTATGGCAGGAGCGAAGGGCCGAAGACCCAGACGCCGTCGCTTGCTGACGTCAAGCGAAAAGAAGACCTTTAGGGGGATCCTGCAAGTAAGTTATTTCCTGAGGAGAAGTCTTTCTCTTCTGGGAGGCTACGAGGTGCCGCTGTGAGGCCCCTTGAAAGGTAAGTTAGTAGTTGTTGTTGCCAGGTCTGGGGGACTGAACTGTTGGGCAATATCCGAGGCCTAGCCAAGAAATGGCTTCAAGTACTTCAGTTCAAACCAAACCAATCTTTCTTTAAACCCTAAGGAAGGACCTGCACAACAAGTTCACTCCTTTTTCTAGCTTGGCAACTATCCAAGCAAGTATATTCTTTCTTTTTCTGCCCCATCAATAAACTAGTCCATCTCTTTTTAGTGGGCCTCATCAGCCATGCTTGAAAACCATCGTAGAAGCAAATTGAAGTTTTAAATTTGGTCACCTCAACATCAAAGAAACAATAAAAAATCTTAAAGCTATGAATTCTCACTTTCGGTAAAAGTAAAAGATGTGCAAACCGCACAGAACTTGAAAGACGTTCTAAACATAGTGTAAAGTGAACATTCTCATTGAATTCCCCATGATCAAGAATCCCTTGGTCCTAAACACCACAGAAATACCTTTGTCTATACGCGGGACATTTTTTTGTGTGAAGTGACTGTCCATTGAATTCCCCATGTTCAGAAACGTCTTCGACCGAAAATTGCAGAAATACATTTGTTCATTCAACATTCATTATATCAGCGGTCGTCGAAAACCCGTTCGACAAAAAGATCACAAAAATACGCTTATTTATACCAAGATAATTTTTTGACGTGAAGTGACCGCGTTTATCGAATTCTTAATAGCCGAAAACTCCTTCCTTCAGAAAGTAGCGATAGTACCTTCATTTACCATAATGATGATTTTTTTGTAAAGTGACCGCATCCATTGAATTCTCCGCGGTAGAAAACCCCTTCCCCAGAATAATCACGAAAATACGCTCTGTTACATCCGGGATAATTTTTTGTTTAAAGTGATCGCATTCATCAAATTCTCGAGGGTTGAAAATTCGTTCGACAAAAAAATTACGAAAACACGCTTGTTTACACACCAGATATTTTTTGTGTAAAGTGACGCATCCATTAAATTCCCCGCAGTCGAAAACTCCTTCCACGAAAAAATTACGGAAATATGCTTGTTTACACCCGGGATTATTTTTGTGTAAAATAACCGCATGCATTGAATTCCCCGTGGTCCAAAACCCCTTGCCCCAAATAATCACGAAAATGCACTTGTTCACACCCGGGATGACTTTTTGTGTAAAGCGACCACGTCCTTTGAATACCCCATGACCGGAAACCCTAGTGCCCCAAAAATCCCAATAAGGCTACCAATTCAATTGAAACTGCAGAAAATTCTGCCACCGTAGAGCATATGGTGCAAAAGATTATTTTTTTGAAGCCGTAAGTATTATGTAACAAATTGTCAAATTACGCGGTTCCCAGGACTTTGGACAACCATATAATTGAAATGGAGCCCATGTATTTTTGAGATTGTACCCCCAAGATACCTAGCCCGAAGTATGGAGCTTGGATATGGCACACCCATTGTGGGGCATGATGGGATGAGAACCCTTAAAAAGTGCATTTTTTGCATGTTTTTGGGGCCCCACCGAGCTCCACTTGCAGATAGACGCGAAATGACAAAAGGCACCCCATAGTTTGCCCCTATGCCCGAAATTATGAAAAAAACCTGAAGGTTCTAGCTCCTACCGTTTTGGCTTTGGAGGGGGGCATGAAATTTGGGGGCCAAGTATATTAAAGGTTGACGCTATCGCGCTACCTACGATCCTAGCTCAGACGCGGCTTTCAGAATGTCTACCTTCACCTATCATTTAATGTATAATAGTTTTCATCATCTCAAACGTATTATCTCATGTTTTAAGTGGTAATCTTCAATATTTTATCTTGATATTTAATGAAGATTCGTAGTTTTTCCTTGAAACATTTTTTGAGAAAGGTCAATGTGTCAAGTCTCTAAACTTCTTGGAGCGATTATTTCTTGAAATCAATTCGGAAGCATCATGGAAGTAGTTTTTGGAAATTTCTACTCTTCCACTCGTATCCTTTCGGCCAAGTTAAGTTCATGAGAGTCAACGAATAAATTACTGATTTTAAGATTTTTCAAATGATAAAATTCTAAAAATTACGACTTTTGAACACAAAATTCGAATCTAATTCTTGGAAAACATGTTAGGAAAATTTATTTTCCAGCGTCGCAGAATGTCAATACCCCAAAAAATTTTGTCATCATAGAGGACTTAACCATTGATTTATCATCTAATGCAAATTCATTATGTTTGGATAGTTTTCTAGAAAATTTGTTTCACAATGCTTGCAAATTAGACTTGAAACGCGAAAATTTCAATTTTTTGCTCAATTTCAATGAATTTTTTCGTAGTTATAAATAAAATTTGAAAATTACACTGATTTGGTTATTAGTCTTTGGCCATGATGTAAAGGAACCCAGGTTACTTATTTATACCTATTTTCGCTATGTACAAATTGTACAAATGAAATATTGGCTGCCGTTTCTACATGTGCAAATGAGTTATGAACAAAAAAAACCCTGCTGTGCACTAATAAATTTTTTTGCGCTAATGGAGTCAAACTGTCATTAATGGCACTGCTAATGGGTGTGCCGCTAAAAAAATACTGATGGGCACTCCCGAGCACCTTCCCAGCTCATGCATTTTTACTGTATTGGTCAAATTTTCATGAAAATTTTTGCCCCATTTGGGGAGCTGCACAGCTCTGAAGAAGGCATACTCATTGAAATCAGTGCCTTTTCCTGGTGGACCTTTTCTATCACAGGTGATACGTTCATTATTTGTACTACAGAATTATCAAATAACTAATACACAATAGTTTGGTGCACAGTTTCACAAAAGAACATTTTACATTGTGCAAAAAAGGTTAAAGTGTCGATACTAAGAATCAAAAAAAATCCTGTTTATGGGCACTCTGGAGCACGTTCAACTATGATGCCGAGGAATTTTATTTTTTTATTTTTTAGTTCGTACATGCCTACAGTAGCTGCGAAAGTAACATCTCATCATCGTGTACCGTTTTGGCAGCTGTAGACACTTGCATTCTGCACTGCCATTCAAATATGTTTTTGAATCTGGATAAATGTCCAATCAATAAATTTCTGGAAACACATGATGCGTCTTTATTATAAGAAAAAATGTGGCTTGAAGTACTCATACATTTTCATTTATCTAGGTTTAATGATTTCTGAACAAAGTGCTTCAAATGAAAAATCGAAAACCTCGAAAATTTTTATTAAATTGCAGAAATTGAGTGATTGTTTGAAATCCATTTAAAGAAAAACGACAAGAGATATTCGAATACTTTTTACGACAAGAGATACTAGAATACTCTTCGCTTTTGGAAAAGTATTGCAATCTACTATCATTTGCTCTATTTTTGTCTGGCTAACATCACGTGGTGTGAAACAGGGTTCCTTGAACTGTAGAGCACATTCGCACAGCTTATAAAATAGGCTGGGGTTAGACAGCCGACATTTATTTTGTAACATTAAACTCGCAGCTTCGCTTTTTTTCCGCTCAAATTACCGACAAGAGAAATTTTTGTTGTATCTCTCCTGAGGCATCCCGTTGCGCAACCATTGTAAATTGATCCATAAAATTTTACTAGCAATTCGACTTACATCTCTTCTATTTATTCGTCTAATTTGAACGTTTTCAATGTTTCCTGCATCCCGTTAATGGCATATTCAGTGGCGTTAAACACCATTTTTGTATCAACTTTCAGAATCAGCAGACACAAAACGGTACATTAATTTGATTGAAATTTCGGTACTTACGTATTATACACCCGACAATTTATTTTTCCCCATTAAAATTTTCCTTAGGCTTAGGCTTAGGGTACAGCAGCTGCGCCCTAAAGGCCCTGTCATACTTCACCGCGCGGCGCCGGTTGTCCTATTCATACTAAAATGCGGCGCCGGCCGGCGCCGCGCGGTACCGCTTTTGAAGTATGAATAGGTTTTTGTAATTTTTGCGGCGCCCCGTCAGGTTTCAACTAAACCAATACACATTTTTTGAGAAGAGCAAAATCCAAAAGTAAAAAAGCGGTGAAGTATGACAAGCCACCGCGCGGTACTGCGCGGCGCCGCCTGTTAGTATGAATAGGACAACCGGCGCCGCGCGGCGCCGGCCGGTACCGCACGGCGCCGCGCGGTGAAGTATGACAGGGCCTTAAGGGCGCAGCACTGTCGAGGCTCTTCCAAATGAAGTTGGTAGTTAAAATAGTATCAATGGTCTTAAAGGAATATAGTGTTTATACTAAGGTGGCGGGGGTATAATACATATAGTCTGTTTTTTATAAAATGCTCCCAAATAGAAAAGTGACACAAATCAGTACTGTCGTCAAAATCGTTTACATAAAATTCTTTTTGTAAAATTTTTCACTCGAAAAATTGCTAAAGGTTAGATCAGTATGCTCACAAATTTCCAGTCCTTCATGGTATTTTGTTTGTCAGAAATTCGCAAAAATCTGAAATACTCTTTGCTTTCCACATTCATTATTTGGAAGCATTTCAAGAAAAATAGACTACAAGTGCCGAAATTTTAATACAATATGTCAGACATTAGTGGCTACAGAAATCAAGAAAAAAATTCTGCAGCATCCTATGTGAAGGTGCCCTCCATATGACTTTTTCGTTTTATTTAACTTACTTTTTGACATTTTAAAGCAGTATAAAAAGTGTAAAGTCATAGGATTGAAAATTCTTTTTTATATCTGAATATAGAGCATTGTCTCCTGCCATGTAATGGATATTTGGCTACCGAGTAACACATTTTCTGAGCTGTGACATTTTGAAACACGTAAGGCTGGAAAATGTCGAACATTGTAAAAATTATAAACTTTGTGATACTGTAGCTATACGAATTTTTTGACTTTTATGCGAAATGAAGCTGTCACAATATTCAGCATGTAGAACTACCCAAAATATCTTTTTTGCAGACATTATTAATTTTCAACTCATGATAGGTTAGCAGAGCAGAGAATCTCTCAGAGAATGTGTCTTAAAGTACTTTATTTGCTGTGATATTTTGGAACAACGAAAAAAAGAAGAAATTCAATTTCACTTTTTCTGCAGTGAATGAAAGTTTTTTGTTTCACTTTTTCGCTTTACATGTCGCCGAAATTCCCTGACCTTGCCAGGTTTTCCTGAAGAGAAAAGAATCTGTTAACCCTTTTCCTGTCCTAGGTCATATTTGTCTTTTGTTGAGAGTGGTCAGGGCAACCATCTCAACTAGGAATTGTAGCGAAATTGAGAGCACCTTTCCAGTTTAATGGTTGTTGGCTCCATTGGTTAGAGTGTGCGGATGGTAGCGGCAAGGTTCCGGGTTCGAGCCCCAGACCGAGCCTAACTTTTACTGAAGACCCAAGTAGCGAGAACAGGTTGCCTCAACACTCTTTCGTGTACTTAAAGATCACAATCGTTGTATGTCATTTTGCTTAGTGTTAGCTGCTCGCTCTTCGAGTCATTTTTTACTCTGTGTCTTGGCATAATATTTAATTTTTCTGAATCTAATTTTGAATATTATGTTTCAAAAACATCGAACCTGCATCACTAAAGTCTGTTTTTTTTCAAATGCTTGTAAGGCGAAAATGCTGAAAGTAAGTATGCATGCAGAATTTCGTGTCAGACTACATTGTTGTTGACTGTATGTTATGAATCGATCAATCGAGGGCTGTAAACTATGACTAAACTCTCAACTCTGTAATATAGGTGCTAATGCATCAGTGTAAATTCACAATGTACAATATATGTATCCGAATTACCGTATATAAATTTATTTAATGATTTATTGTCTCAAGGATGTCTGAGTTTCCCTGTATTGACATTCCTGTGAATTCCTTTGAAGTGTTCTGTTTTGAACATCTTGCACCCAGAAACCATTATTGACCCAATTAAAGACGTTACATAATTAATTTTCACATCAGCACCTGGCCCCCATAACCCACTCGAAAACAGACCTTCCCATAGGTACACTAATCCCCCAAAATCGTAGAGACACCTGTTCTGTAATAAAATGTAGAAAACCCAATCCAGACAATGGTCTCAAGTGGAACAGTAGCTGCATTACATTAGGGGAACACACACATGCTTAATTAATAGGAAGGAAGCATGTAGGCATGGCTAAGCCTAGAATAAGTTCGAAGCACACAGACAGAGAAGCTAAGCATAACACAAAAAGGCGTGGTAAAGCATTCTATAGTCAAGAAGCATAAAGGCGTCATTAGGCAAGCATACAGTACACAGAAGCGCATGAAGCAAGAAGGGATGCTTGTGTCACGTGCCGACAAATTTTGTTGAACGTCACGCGATTCACATCACACTTTTTCGTTATGTTTTTCGCCACGTTTTGTGTTACATCAATTTACCTTAATTTTACATTTCATTTTTATAATTTTTACATGCAATTTCTGTGTGTACTTTTTTATGTTTCGTTTCTGTTTCATTTGCACACTTTTATTTCCATTTCGATTTGTTATTTTGTTATACACGTAGACTACGGTATGAAACCCGCTAGTCAAGAATTTCCGTTAAAGATAAGCTCTCCGAGCTCATCGCTGTAATTGAAGCAGAACATGCACCTCTTATCAGTAAAAACTAGTGACGTTTCGTGAAACGACTAGTTTGAAATTCTCACTAGATGACGTTCCTATGCTAAGCATGGAGAGTGAAAACTCGCCCCCAATGCTTAACGTTGTGAACTGGAAAATGTCTATGTGACCATAGGCATCTTCTGCAGCGATTTCCGCTGCAGAAGTTAGCTTGGGGGAGTATTAACTCGGCCCAAGGCATACTGTAGTCTATGGGGCCCTTTAAAAGGGCATGTTTCGTTAGTTTTTCACTCATTTTTGGGCCTAATCATTGTTGCATTTTACAGCCTGCGTCTCGCGTTTGCCATTTGTTGCCTTTATTATATTAATTTACATATTTCAACTGCGTTCGCCGCCTGTCAAATAAATTTGCATATTCTCGCCTCCAGCCTCCCTTTAC
This sequence comes from Romanomermis culicivorax, assembly GCA_963922205.1. NCBI lineage: Eukaryota > Metazoa > Nematoda > Enoplea > Mermithida > Mermithidae > Romanomermis > Romanomermis culicivorax. The sequence goes on along the minus strand of CAWUHX010000015.1, from coordinate 816,790 downwards.
GTTGCCAGTTACAGTAACCCAACCGTAGGAGTTCACTCTCATCACTGTTGATCAAGAACCCCCGTCGCCTCCCCAAGGAAACATTTGATACCATCGCCCATCGACCCCCAGCCGCATTACCCCACGCCGAATCGCTCGGATTCCCGTACCCGCTCGTCGCCATTTGTAGGACCCACACTTTGACCCTTGAACCCGTCGCCCAGCGCCGAGTACTTTGAGAAGAGGATTTAGTGAGTCTTCTCAGGGGTTATTATTGTTGAGGGTATATTTGTGGGAATCCTCCTTAAGTTAGTTTTCCCTTGTGAGTACCCTCAGTTGAGAAAGCCCACAGACCCTTAAGGTCAGGGCCAATTAGGGGATTTAAGTTAACAATCGGGTCCCCTACAGTATGCTATTCTGCGAATGGCACGGTCCCTCATTCCCAGTAAATGAGGACTAGGGATTGGCACCCCTGACCCGGCTGCGTTGTCCATTATTCTACAGCTGAACCCAAGGACAAGGCCGAGGTACATCATAGGTTTACCTGTGGTAGTACCAGCTGGGTTAGGTTCCCGAAACCAAGAATATTAACGGAGCCACCCAACGGGGTCACAGCATGTCACTTGCAGTGTCATGGCCGTATTTCCTATGGGATATGGTATGGGTTTTTCCCATCAATGTGACTGATCATCAATTCAGTTAATGTGACATGGCTCCCACTTTGTTTAATGTGACACTTGGTTGGAAGAAGATTTCTAGACCCCATCACGGACCAAGGGTGTGGTCAACAGGAAGCAGTATAAAAGATGGAAGAAGTGTGGAATAGTTCAGTTGTTTCGTATTTGTTTTAAAAATCTGCGTGTGAAAGCTTAGTTGGAATATTCCTCTAAAATCAGACATTGTTACCATGGACGCCTAAACAGTCGGCGACATTGTATTTTCATTCAGTTATCGTTGTTATCATATCGTAATTCTGTATCATTTTATCGTGTTGTCGCCTTGAGGACCTTGGGAATCGAGTGAATTGAAACAAGTAAAAGTATAGTTAAAATCGGGCCTTACAACTCAACTCGATAACTCTTTTAAAAATGCTTTCCATCCGATACGAGAAATGTCCAAAAAAATCTTGCACTGCTAAAAAAAATATTCGCTGCTCTGCACAGAATAAGCTAGGCAAATGACCAACACTGTGGCGCAACGCGCCGCATTTTGAGATTTCAAGTTTCCAACACGCATCAATTGTATCACGATCTTGATTCCCGAATTTTTTTCATTAAATGAGAACCATGTGCGAAAATTTTTTTCCAATTTCCAATTTTTTCCTAACAAATAGCTTTCAATTCCTTCAATAACTTCAATTGCCGCAGTTTTTATTGTAATACAGTGTAGTGTGCGCACGCGCGGTAATTGAACAAGAAATGCATACTTCATTTCATCTGTTTTCAGTTACAAGAATATAAAAAACCGACTGTACTTGTGACAAATTCTTGAAAAGCAATCGAAAAGTAAAATGATGAATGTACAAAATGACTTACTCTGGTCATGATTAGAAAAAGTTTTTTACTTGAGTATTGTATTTTGGATAAAATGAAAATTTGACTATATGAGCCACGTCTTTCCTAGGCATATCTCGAAACAAATAAACAGATCGATAAGATCCAACAAAATGTAAAAATTCTAAACGCCGGGGTACTGTAGCATGTGAATTTCGACATTCATTTGGAATGAAAATTCGCCACGATACTCATAGTGTAAAACTGCTCAAAATGCCCTTTTTCGGTATTATCAATTTTCAACTTATCATAGGTCAAAGTAAAACAAGGTCGAATCTTTCAGAAAGGATGTCTCGAAGTTCTACCATGATTTTTTGGCAGGATGTTGCACAGGCGTAAGTACACTATAAAAATTTGTTCAGTCAATCCAAAGCGGCCGATTGTGAATATACTCTATTCATTGTGAAATGATCGATGCAGTGATCCCACGAAAGTAAGTTCAACACGAAAAAACTAGTAAGCTTATTACTGTAGTAAACGAATAAAAATTTTCTTGGCGATGAACTGTTTGAGAATCGCTGTTGTGAGTTTCACTGAATAGGGGTGAAACCGTCCTGTTTGCGCTCATCGCCATGAAAATTTTTGTTCGTGTACTACAGTAATAAGCTTACTAGTTTTTTTGTGTTGAACTTACATTCGTGGGATCACTGCATCGACCATTTCAAAATGAATAGAGTATATTCACAGTCAGCCGCTTTGGATTGACTGAACAAATTTTTATAGTGTACTGGTTTCACCCGTATTCAGCGAAACACACAACAGCGATTCTCAAAACAGCGATTCTCAATTCAGCGAGGTCTCAATACAGTGATTCTCAAAACTGCAAAGTCTTAGAACAGCGAATCTCAATTCAGCGAAGTCTCAATACAGCGATATTCAAAAATGCGAAGTCTCAAAACAGCGATTCTCATTACTGCGAAGTCTCACTCTCAGTAATACGGCGGTTCTCAAAAGAGCGAATCTCAATACAGCGAATACTAAAAATTTCTATGCATTAGAGTAAACGCGCACATCTTTTTTATGATAAATATGCAAAATAGGTAAATTAAAATCCTTTTTGCTAGTTGTGATAGTCCATTTTTAGTTGCATTTGGCCATCTAAATTTCATATGCTTTTGTGCTGCAGTTGCGGTAGGGATGCACGAACGGACCATTCAAAAATCAAAAAAAAAATTTCTGTGAGAAAACACTTTTCCGAAACGTTTGTAAAAACAAAAGCAAAAAAGCATCATAAGGATTCTCTATTAAAGTAGTTTTGTAGGCAGCTTAATTGCATTGCAAAAAAATAAATCGATGAAATAAATAAATAAGACGAAATGAATAAAATAATTAAGCAGTAAAGGCAGAACAAAAAACAAATAATGAAGAAATGAAAAGTAAAATAGTGTTGTAAAATGTAGGTAAAAATAGAACAAAAGTACACAATCTGAAAAAGCATATAAAAAGTAACAAAAAATAAGAATATTCAAAGAAGTTGTCACATATTGCGCCATCCATGTCACATTTTACGGCATGTCACGTGTATGACATGTGGATTTGGGAGAGCTGGGGAGGTTTGGGTATCTCATCAGGTAATACCGTGTTTTAGACGTCACATTGATGGTGAACCATATCAGATTGATCCTATTACAGTGAGTAATAGGCTGTGACTCCTGATGGATACTGGCATTTTCCCCAGGCTTCCCTGATTGGCATTGGGGCCTAACCTGGCGAATGGTGGCTATAGAGAGGTCTATAGTTGGTTCTCTCGTGTTGTCCTTGGGGTCTTGCTGCAGGGTAATGGACAACGCTGCCAGGCTAGGTGCGACAATCCCCGAGCCCTACTCAGTGAGAGTGGGGACAGGGTCACCCGTAAAATGACCTAATTTGTGGGACCCGATTATGAACCAGACAGCCCCTTTTAGCCCGAACCTGAGAGGTGGAGGCCCTACTTATCTGTGGAAACCTTGGGAAACCGACTTAGGAAGGATTTCCCAATAAATACCCCACAAATAACAATAATCCCCTGAGAAGACTCACCTAGTCCTGTTTCTCAAGCGATTTGACGAATCGGGCGGCAAGTCCCTGGATACTTTCGGTCTTCTGGCACTGGAGCGGGGGGATGCGATCCACAAACGTCCTAGCGGCGAGCGGCGGCGAGCGGGAGGCAATTCTCCAACGTTTTCTTCACGAACCGGGGGCGGTCGGACACCTGGCACTGATGGGCAGCGGGTACTGTAGGCGGTAAGCGGCGGACGCAGTGAACAAGGGTAAATTTATGCAAATTTATTGGTAATAAGGCGGCGGATGCACAGGTGTATAATAAAATATGCAAATTGACGAGAAGGCGGCGGATGCGGAGTTACAACCGGACGAGAGCTTGGTGAACCCAAGAATGAGCGAAAAACTAAAGAAACATGTCCTTTTAAGGACATGTTTGGCTACAGCTGCAGCTTGGGCGGAGTTTCTCGGCGCTCAAGCTAACTTCTGCAGCTAGATGCGATGCAGAAGATGCCTATGAGCACATAGACGTTTTTTCCTTCACATGCGTTTAGCACTGAGGCCGACTGCAGTGCCTATGCTAAGCATATGAACGTCTTTAGCTAAACTTCTTAGCTAGTCGTTTTTGCGTAACAAAAACGACGCTAATTTTTGATGATAAGAGGTGCGTGAATGCACCAAAAATAGCCATGTGCTCGTGGAGCACGACTGGCGGAAGTTTTTAGCTAAAGGGCCTACTGTAGCCCGCGTTTGTAAAGAAATAAAAATACAACAAAACGAAACATAGAAATGCATGAAAAATATAAAAAACGAACACAAAATGCATGTGTAGAAATCAAATAAACAAAAACATGAACGAGTAATAAATGAATCATGAAGAAAACAAAAATATTAACATGATCGGAATCACGTGACATTGGGGAATTGAGCGGCACGTGACACGGCAGTTCTTCGAAAAAGGGCGTCCTCGTCCTTGTGGTGGTTAGTAGTGAGGTTTGTGCGGCGTGTCTGTGGTCGTAGGTCCTCCCAAGTTGCGACGGCGGGTGGTCGAATAGGTCCGTTGGGTTGTTGGGGGATGGAGCCTTCTTTGATCGTAATTCGTTCGGCGGTATTGTAACCGGAGGTTGTTGATGCGTGAAGTTGCAGACATTGAATATCCTGTGCGACAGTCTAGAACACAGAAAAGAAAAATTTTCAGGGCAGGATGTAGGCTATCGCAGAGGATGCGCCCAGTGAGGTACAGATTATCGGGTTATCGCAGAGGATGCACCCAGTGAGGTACAGATTGTCGGGTTATCGCAGAGGATGCACCCAGTGAAGTGTAAACTATCGCGTGAGGATGCGCCTAAGGCGTGACGCTTTGGTTGCTGAACATTCTCTTCTATCCACTAAGATCCAGCATGGACAAGAGTGGATACCTCGTGAGGGGCACGGCGGTCCTTCGAAAAAGGACGTCCTCGTCCATAAGCGGGGACAATGAAGAGAATGCATCTTGAATTAAGGGTCGGGGACCTCTGCATCAAGATGTGGGTCAATCAAATTCGGTGTAAAGTCCCGGCTTATTGATGGATACAATAAGGGTGCTGAATCCATTGCCTGTGAAGTGGGAGGTGTATCCTCTGCTTCACTCGGTTGTTCAGGGGACACGTAAAGTTGAAGCTGGTTGACATGTACAGTGTCTTCCTGATCCGTCTCGAGACGAAGTGTGACATTGGGATATGCCACACTTGTTACAAGGTAGGGCCCATCGTAGATGGGCAGCAATTTAGGAGTGAGTCCACCTTTCCTGGAGGTGCGCAGTTTGAGCACCTGATCCCCTGCTTTGTACGAGACATCATGTGCCTTCCGGTCGTACGACCGTGCATAGGCCTCCTGTGCTTTCTCAATCCGACTCTGGATTAAGGTTAACGCATTCGTGAAATGACGTTTGACCTCCATATCATATGAGGAAACATTAATGATATGGGCCCGAGGGTTGAATGAGAGCGCGGCATCAACAGGGAGCATGGGTGTGCGACCGTACATGAGTTCAAAGGGCGAGTACCCTGTTGACTCATTCATGCTGATATTGACGGCAAACACAGCGTATGGTAGGTGTTCATCCCAATCGGTATGTCCTTGATGAACATACATACATAGCCGTGTGGCTAGCGTCTGATTAGCTCTTTCCACCTCGCCGTTGGTCATCGGATGATAGGCGGTAGAGTGGATTTTCTTCGTTGCGCAGATCGCAGTGATCTCAGTCATCAGTTTTGATGTGAAATCAGTGCCACGATCTGACTGAAGAATCTGCGGTGCCCCGTGCCGGCAGACAATTTGCGTTACAAACAGCCGGGCTATAGTGTGCGCAGTGATGTCGGGAGTAGCAAAAGCCTCGACCCATTTCGTAAAGTAGTCGATGAAGACTACGATGAAACGGTTGCCAGCTTCGCTAGTGGTCATTGGTCCCATACAGTCGACACCTACCCGATGAAACGGTCCCGTGATGGTGATAGGTTTCAGGGTCGCAGTGGTTTTCTGTCGAGCGGGCTTATTCTGTTAGCAAAGATCACACCGCTGACAGAAGGACTTGACATCCCGACTGAGGGAAGGCCAGTGGTATCTGCGAGCAATGAGCCGCGCAGTACGTTTAGCACCAAAGTGTCCAGCTAAGATGTCATCATGATGAGCCCGGATAATGGTAGTAACCATGGATCTGGGTATGACGATCTTATTGGACTCGCCTGTCCATTTCTGAAGAACGTTATCCAACAGATGGTAGCCTCGCACATCATTCTGGTCGCCCAGAGGCTTAAGAGAGCGAATGATGTCGGCTAACTCCGGATCCTCCAGCTGAGCAGCGAAAAGGTCAGGGTGCTGCGCACCAACCGATATCTCGGCATAAGACTCTGATCGTACCGGGCGCTCCACGCCAACAGTGATTGGTGCTGAATTACTTGAGCGCGCCAGGTGCTGCACACCATCGGTCAAGGTTCTTGATCTCGCCAGGTGCTGCGCACGATCGGTGATCATCATAACATGCCCCTCAGGTCTGTAGAGGGGAGTATCATCAATACTCTGACCGGTGAGGGAGTTAGGATCCGGCAGGCGTGATAATGCATCAGCATTACCATTTGACTGACCTTTTCGGGGCCGAATTGTCAGTGTGAATTCAGCGAGCGGGAGTCCCCACCGGGCGATCCGAGCAGAGGGGTTAGGCTTCTCCAACACTGCTTTGACCGCAGTATGGTCAGTCTGAACGACCACCTCGTGCTGGAAGAGGTATGGTCGAAAGTGCTTGACGAAATGGACAACAGCGAGAGTTTCCAGTTCTGTAATGGAATAGTTTTTCTCGGCCGCTGTTAACCCTCGGCTGGCGTACGCGACAGGATGGTCGTATCCATGTTCGTCTAACTGGCTGAGAACCGCTCCTATCCCCGAAATACTTGCATCAGTTTGAAGGATAAAGGATTTCGAAAATTCCGGATGGCGCAGGATAGGAGGGTTGGTCAGCAGGCGGCGGAGTTCGTCGAACGCCTCCTGCTGAGGTTTTGACCACTGGAAAGTAGTTTCTTTCCGTAAGAGCTTGGTGAGTGGCTCGCTGAGCCGGGCACAACCAGGGATGAAACGCCTGTAATAAGACACGAGGCCTAGGAAGGACTTGATGTCGTTGGCGTTTTGTGGAATGGGTAGGTTTTGGACAGCGGCCAGCTTGGCTTGGTCAGGTTCTAGGCCGCTCTGTGAGATGCGATAGCCTAGGTACTCTACCTCTGAGTGCGAGAATTTGCACTTGCTCGGTCTGAGCTTCATTCCACCCCAGCGAAGACGGGCGAACACATCTGCCAGGCGCTCAAGCATTTGGGTGTGAGAGTTCCCGAACACCAAAATGTCGTCGAGATAAGTCAGAACCGTGCGCCATTGGATTCTAGTAAGGAGGAGGTTCATAAGGCGTTGAAATGTCCCTAGCGCCTTGCACAAACCGAAAGGCAAATAATTGAATTCGTAAAGTCCAATAGGCGTATTAAATGCCGTCTTTTCCTTATCCGCCTCGGCAATCGGAATTGACCAATAAGCGTTAGCCTGGTCAAGGGTAGTGAAATACTTCATACCCTTGAGTGTATCGAGAATGTCATCTATCCGTGGGAGAGGGTACACATCCTTTTTCGTGACCTCGTTAAGACCACGAAAGTCAACACACATACGGTGAGAACCGTTTTTCTTGCGCACCAGGACAGTATTAGTAGCCCACGGCGACGTGCTTGGCCGAATAATACCTTTCTCCTGGAGCGCCTTGACCTCCTGCATGATGAGATCCTTTTCCTTAGGTGAGGACCGGTAAGGGAAAGGGCGGACTGGGCGGGCATCACCCGTGCTGATTTCGTGCTGGACGAGATCAGTGGAACCTGTGTCCTTTTCATCAAGAGCATAAAGGTCGGTGTATGCAACCAGCAGGTCGAGTAAGGCTGCCCGGTCCCGAGGGGAGATGTCCGGTGAGATTACAGCATTGGCCTCGACCCACTGACGATCGAGGACGGTGTCTGAGTCGACCGGTGATTCCCGTGAGGGCTCACTATGCATTTGCACATGACTGATGGTCATGTGTGGGTAGAGAACCACGGAGTGAGTATTCGGGTTAACTACTTGAAGTGGTATGTGACCGTTGGTCACGCTACTCACGCTTCCAGCAAAATATACGTGTCTTTGAGATCCGGTGAGGTGCTTCGGAAAGAAGGCCACCTCAGGTACGTTCGTATAGATTGGCGGAACAGGTACAGTAAATCGTGTCAGGGAGCGAGGCTCCAGAATTACCAAGTCCTTCAGGGGCAAGGTGCCGCGGGCAGAAGGTGGGCTGTGGATGAGACCGTCACAGGGGATTCTACTTTCCTTGAACTGGAGGAAGGATTTCTCCCAGTTCAAGCTGACACAATTGAACCAGCCAAGGAAGTTTGTTCTGAGAACTAGTTCAGCTGAACAGTTCTCGTGTATTTGGACCTGAATCCATTCAGAGACATCAGCCACTGTAACCCTGATGTAGGCTGCTCCTAGCAGTGGGATCGGGGACCCATTGGCTGCGATAGGACGAGCCCTGGTTGGTGAAAGTGACAAGTTGGGCAGCTGGGCCGCTAACTTGTGGTCCAGGAGTGAGAAAACAGCTCCTGTGTCGACCAGTGCCTTTGCTTCTACCCAGTTGTTGAGGAGAACTTTGATATGGGGTGTCCGAATATCATTTGGGTAAAAAGCAGAGACCACATGACCGGAATCAGGTGTGGTGGCACCACTAGTGTGTTTGGTCTTACCGGACCGCTTTGGAATCGGCAGTCCCGTACGACGTAGTAGACCTACTAGAGCGTATCCGACGGAGGGTTCCGGGTCGTTTAGAAGGGTGGACTCATCCTGTACCGTGAGTACGTGGTCTGAGTGATCCCTCGGGCTCTGAGTAGCTCATAGTGATTCAATCTTGGTGTCCGATAGCGGTGGCGCATTTGGCACGGGTGATGCCGGAGCATCTGAATCACTTGGCTCACGGTATCGGCCTATCTCTAGCGTGACTGGAGAGTTTCCAGGCGGAGGTCGAGGGCAACCTGACCCGTGCAAGGTCGACAAATGACGACCTGCCCGTCTAGAAGAGGCCCGGGATCCCCTGGTTGACCCACGTGATGAGGCAACTGAGGAGGCCCGTGAGTGTGGCCAAGAGATGGACGAAGTCCTGGACCGTGATCGTGATCCCGACCTGTCTGAGTTTGGCGAGAGAGCACGGGTGTTCTCCCACCAGGGGTCGATCTGGTCAATCTCCGGCGTGGTCAGCAGGAGGGGTAATTCTACCGCGTCCAGCCGACAAACATTACGTTGGTAGTTAAACATAATGTTCTTGAACTGTTCTAAGAAGTCCAGTCCGAGTATGAGGTCAACAGGTGCCCAGAAGGGAGACGTAGTCTTGCACACATGGAGATGTATATCGATCCGTGTGTTCGGCTGGCGGTTTCCGAGCAACATGATTTCATATGGTCCCGAAAGGATGGTATGAACGGCTTTACCATTGATGCTCATCAATGGGTTAAAGTCGTGATGTTGCTGGAACGCCATGACCGCCTTCCGACTTTCTTTAGCCAAGGCCTTATGAAGACGTTGGCTAATGATAGTGCGGGGGCAACCCATGTCAAGGAAAGCAGGAGTTTCCTTGGTATCCAGCAGCACGACGAAACACGGTGTGATTCCGTCAAGCTGGGAGGGCACATTGTTTTGCACGTAGTGAAAACCGATCCAGCATTGTACTTTGCGGTAAAGACCCAACGGGGAGAAACGGCTAACAAACCTGACCTGTTTGCTCTGCAGACGGTAGCTGAGATAATAAGATACACCAAGGTAGGCAAGGTATCGGACACCGATCAGCACTGTCAGGGTAATTAGGATGTTAAAGATCAACTGGACCGGCCCGCTCAGGACAGCATGCAAGCCCTGGGCGAGGGTGTGTTGTTGACCCGTAATAACATGGTTTGCTGCCAAACCGACACCTTCCAGCGAGGCCTTGATGTCGGTTCCTACCCCTGCAAAGGCCTGGTAAATGGCGTCTGGTTGCAGGGATAGACCAGCGGTAAAGTTTACCAGCCGGTTGAATACCGCTTCAATTTGCTCAGTCTTGTAAACGTACTGTTTAAAGAAGGCAAAGTTTGAAGGGGTCATCGCCAACTGGTCATGGAAGAGCGCCGGTGCCTCAAAGTGAGTGATGTTGAAACGCTGCTTCCAGAAGAGTTCCAGTGGGATGTGGCTCACATGGACCCCGCCAGACTCAGTAAACCAGCCCGAGCGATTTCGGAAAATCCCTGTAAAGTGGTGATGACACAGCACAATTGGGCTAGATTTAATGAGATCTGGACCACCGGGGGTGGCGAAGTAGACGGTACCGCCGACCTGTACAGGTAAGTACTTGTAGCAAACGTTTCCCACCCGGTACGAGTGGTAGACGTAGGTGGCGTTGACCTTCTGACACGGCCATATTGTCAGTGCGTCGCCTGTGAATTCCGCCGTCAGGTCATTCCTCTGGAGGAATGCCCGGGCACCCAAGGTAGGGTCGAAGCGAAGCAACTGCCAAGTCAGGTCAAGATAGCGTTGAGCGTGAGAGCAGAGCTCAAGCCACATGAACCGGAAACCGTTAATTTCCGATTCCTTGATCTGCTGAGCCAGGTAGTTCAATTTGGCATTGACAGGGTCAGGAGGTGTGTCCTTTGCTAATTTGAACAAGTTTTGGGTCAAATTGTATCTCCCGTGGATGCGAAGGAGAAGACCCTGATCCGTCCGGACTGTGGTGGAACGTAGTTCTGGGCACAGTTGGAAGACGCCGGAGTTTCTCGGGATCTTGAGGGCAACCTGTAGATCATCGATGATGACGTGGTTCCCTGACATGGACGCAGTGTAATTTCCCTTGGGGTGATGATGACACCGTGCCGTGAAGTTTTGTGCAGGCCAGACAATGACCCCGTCTAGGGTAGTGCACTGACCTGCAGTAGGACAGCATCCACCTTCATCGCCTAAGGTGCTTAGGGCCGTAGTGCCGTCCCACGAAGCGACTTGTCCCTCCTCGATGAAGAGGTTAGTCACTGTCTTGCAGACGTCGCTGCAACACCATTCGTACATCACTTCCAATGTTTGGTTTGTGCTATAAAAGCCAGGGCGAATGCCGACAAGTTTTTGTGAACCAAAAATCTTAGTGCGATGTGCTAGCGTGCATGCCGCAGGCGCTAAGTGCTGAGTGGTAATGACGTCTGCAGTGATGCCCCTAGAGCAGAAGAAACCAGTGTTGGTGCAGACTTTGTGGGAGCGCAATGTGCATTTCCACGCTGTGGTTGTAATCGGGTCTGAACTAGGGACATACACCGTAACATTCATGCGCCGCGGGCTCCATGAAGATTGCGGTGGTTTACACTCTACATGCCGGGGTAACTCAAGTGGATGTCCGCTTCTTGAGAGACCGCAAAATTGATACTGAGCCGCCGGTGCTGACAAACTCACCCCTAGAAACAGTGATGCTACCAAGGTAAATTTTATTATCAAAAACAACTGTACAAACGTGATTTGTAAGTGTTCACTCATTTTCACAAATCTGGCCTGAGGGGCAGTGTCAGATTTCTTCTTCGTCGCTGTCAGACGAGATGGGTTCCTGGCCGGGGAAATCGAGGACCAATCCACCACACGGGTGGATTTCCCGGAGGATACCGATTTTTGGCGACCGTGGGGCGCCTGCTGTTGGGAACGGAGATTCCTCAACAATGCTGACATCTTCGTTAACCGGATGTAAGGTCTCGTCGACGGCCATGTGTTCGATGACAGGCGACTTGGTCGCAGTGGTCTGAGATGTCTCTTGGGCTGGCGCCGGCGATTTACTTTGGGCTGTTGCCGACGATGTATTGTGAGCTGTTGCCGGCGGTGTAGGATCATTTGCGGGTTCCTTGGCCGGGGGCGAGGAAGCAGTAATGTCCATTTTTGTTGGCGATGTCGCGGCAACAGGTGGCGCTGCTGTCGGTGATGTAGCAGGGACAGCAGGCAGGAGGATCCGAGTGGCCTGTTCAACTGCTCCGCGGATGGCATCGACCGAAGGGGAGGATGGCTCCCCGTCCAATAAGAACTTCTCGACGGGCGAGATTGTGATAGTCCCATTGGCAATGAACTCGAGTGCCCGTCGGGTGACGTCGGGTCGTAAGAGTCGCATTGAAACAGGTGCGGCAAGCACCACGTCGGCGGCCGTGAGCGCTTCGACATGCGATGGCTCGTTGAGCAGAGTCCACGGCAAATGCGGGTATTTCTTGGCCAGGTCAACTGACCAGATGGCCAACATCGCGTCTTGGACGGGCGATGGCGCTGCGAACAAGAAATCGATAGAGTCGTGGACTGAGATAGATTTCTGGTTCCTACTCTAGGATCACCTGAAGAAGAAGGTAGTATACCTGACAAATTCATGGGCTCGACCTGGTTGAGGACTTCCGTAGCCGAATCCGTGGGGATCGAAGGCGGTGGTCCTGGAGGGACCATGCGGGCTGGTGGCGCCGAAGACGTGGTGTTTGCGGCTGGAGCTGGCTCGGCAGTCTTAATTTTGGGGATGCGATACGATGCGAGGATGTTAGCGTGGCCAACAAACTGCGGTGTCGTGGAGGGGTCCAGAGTGACCGGCATCGCATACCTTGGTGGTGGTGGTGGCAGCGGTATGTCCGATACATTTATTGGTACGGGTACCTGGGCTGCTTGGACCACTGAAAATCCAATACTGATTACGCAGACAGGATAACACTGTTGTGAAGAATCTGTCAGGTGTTCAGCAAGTGCCTCATCATCCAGGTCAAGAGGATCTGGATGAGGAGGGCCATCGGTAGCCCCAACGGCGTTGTTGCGACGTATGGGCTGCCGATATTGGTTTCCCATCCCGTTAGGAGGGTGATAACCATTTCTCTGATGATACACATTTGTCCCCTGGGAAGAATAACCAGTATTTTGGTAGTCATTCTCTGCCGTGTTTGCCTGATTGCGCTGCGGACAGGCAGTTGATCGGTGCACTCGCACTTGACGACAATGAGGGCATGGCCTATCACATCAGTCCGTGGGGTGGACACGTGTACGGCAAAAATAACAGCGGCCACCGTTAGCGGCGTTGTTACCGGGAGCGGCACCGGTGGGATGCTGGGCCCGGCAGTCGGCGTCGCTATGTGTACACAGTCCGTGGAAGGAGCACGTTTGAAGGTGTGCTCCCGACGAGCGTCGCCCGGCGGACTGATTTGGTGTCGACGGCTGTGGAGGCGGCGTCTGTTGGATTGGCGCTGGTGCACGTTGCTGGGCCGTGAGCTTCGCTACGTGGGCCGTGAGCCTGGCCATTTCCTGTTTCAAGCGGTGAACCTCATCGGCGGAGGATGACGACGTTGGAGCATTGCTCTGACGTCCGTTTGCGCTTCTGTTAGGCATATCGGGATTATATCCGGCGTGTTTAGGTTCTGAAGAGAAAACGGGGTTAGATGGAGCAGTGTACCGGATCTCATCCCGAAAGATTTGGGATTCTGCGTAACAGGCTGCCTTGAGTGTCTCTTCAAGAGTCGTAAACTCCCTAAACTTGATACTATCTCGGAGGACCAGCTTCAATCCTCGCAGAAAGATAGGTTTGATGATAGAATCTCGGACATCCGTCGCGAGATCTGGATACGCGACCCTGGATAGTGTCTTGAGGTGCTCAAGGTAGACTATTGCGGACTCTGTCGGCTTCTGCAGTCGATCTTGGATCAGCTGCTGATGCAAATCAGAGTCGCGCCCTACCGGAAAATCTCTCCGTAGAAAAGCTGTAAACTCTTCGTAGCGGGTAGGTATTGGAGTGCTGCTGCTAAAGTCCTGGTAGGAGGCAAGAGCAGGACCCGTGAGGCATGACTCCAGAAAGGCGATTTTATACGCATGATCCGTTTTGCTTACACCCTGGAGTGTAAAGAAACGAGTAAGATGCGACATAAAATCAGTGATAGACTCACTAAAAGCACCGGAGAAGGTGGGAGGGGCCATAAAGCTGGACACAGGAGGGTGCCTCCGACCATTCATGGCCTCTAACTTTTGGTTGAGGGGTCCAAGAGCATTCTCAAATGCTGCTTGGACCTTGTTCTCGATCTGTGAAGGGAGATCAGCTTCCGACTTCATGTTCGAGGGTTCCTTTTCCCGTAAGGTGGTGAGAACAGACGTCCTTGCCCATGAAGCAATTAAGTCAAATTGAATAGAGAGGGGCTCACTGGTCTGTACAGGCTGGGTACTGAGACGGCAGGAACGACGGGGTGTCTCTATTGTGTAAAGTGAAGGTGAGTACTACTTTTGAATTCGCGGCGAAAGAGCGCGTGAATTCGAAAAAACGCGTGCGCAACAGCGTTTGTGACGTAAACTTGATTTAGCTTAAGACTAGCGACCAAGAAAAGGGAGCTAGAATGGAATAGGATTGTAAGATGCAAGATCAGAGTACACCAGGGTGACGCAGAAGGGAATTTATCTGGTCGCCCGTGATGGACAGAGGCATGGTTTGAGACATGGGGGAATCGATCCCGACCAAAAATGTAGAGTTGGGGCCTGGACCCGGCAATTAGAATAGCCGAAGAGGACAGAAGATCAGATGTAAAAGGAGAGAAAAGGCGGTTTTTCCTGCGGAGAAATAAGATGACGGATGAACCCGCTCAGGAGGGATTTTTCCTGGAGGTTCGACCGTTGTACTAGTTTACAAACCTTGGCGCGAGGCGGACTCGTAGCCGACAAGATCCTACTCACCAGGAGTAGCGCATAAAGTGGCATAAAGTGAAAAGGATGTGGACAACTGAAAGTGAACTTAAAAGGGAGCAATAAATAGGGACAAAACTAATTTACAAACCCAGTTACGCAAAGGGGTCGTGCAGTTACGCAACGGGCCTCACTCGCCAGGAGCGATTGCGATCTCTGTACAGTGCGATGGACTATACAGAGGTTCCGTGTTGGACGACATTCGCAAGTAACTTACAGCCGTGTCCGAAACGGGAGCCCGCATTCCGAACAGAACGGACACTCTCCAGGAGTATTATATACAGCTGGTGGCCGGGTTGCCGATCACTGAGATGAAATGAGGCTCGCAGGTCACACAGTGGAAGAGAGAAGGAGCACGGGTACCAAGGGCGCTATTCTGACACACTCAGTCAGTTAAAATGGATTACTCTGGACGTTTTGAGGGCGCACCCGAAAACATCTAAGGGATCATGGGTACAAGGTGTCCCTGGGTGAATATGAGTGTAAAATAACTGAGGCGGACCCAGTTATGTATCGAGGCGTACTCAATACCTTCGCTGAGGCGGACTCAACGGTGCCTATTACTTTACATGACTAACAGGGGGTGGACCGCGGAGGCAGACTCTGGGTCAGTGGTGACTCTAGCGCGGGCATCGTTAAGCCAGTTAACGAAGGCGTTCAAGTGAATAAAATATGACAGGGGGTCCTATACACTCTAGGCCCAACCGGAGGCTGTGCCGTGGTCCCTTGGGAACCACTACGGTCGGGACACTAAAGAAGATCTATGTATGACAGCTCGATGAGATGAAAGAAGATGAGTGAATTTAGATAAGAAATTTACAAGAAGATTGCTAAACCCTTGCAGACGTCAGACACAGGCAGTACTGACTGCAAATGCCTGCTGTCTGCACGAGTCACGCAACCAACCCAGCTGAGGCCGAGTGTAACTCATTCAAACCTGCAGTTAAAGCTTGAAGCAGTCACGTGCTGATCAACAGTGCCGCTACCCGGGCGGACAACCTGATCAGTACGCAGACTAGAGAGCATCTCAGGTGGTGTATGTATGTGGACTGATGTTTCCCAGGCATCAGTCCCAGACACACACGAACCCTTTGACAAGAGAGGTAGGTGATAGGACCATGCGCCAGCGACTACCTACAACTCAAGTGGAATACTCATAGGACCGACAGTAACCTGGTGCTGACGTCAAGAGGTAGGGGGTATGAACCAACACATGACCTTGGTGCTGACTGCAGGTGCCTGGGATAAGAGTATTCAAGTATCATGTCGCAGTTGCAGACGCCAGGGGTAAGTGCCTAAGGCCAGCAAAACCCCTGCAGTAGCACGTAATGTTACCGTTGCGGACGTCACAAATAGGATCATGTAACCTCAATTCCTGCTGCGAGAACATGATACATTGTCATTGCTGACGTCAACAATTGGGCCCTGAAGCCAACTATCGGTATACAGCAACACGTGATGGTGCCGTTGCTGACGTCAAAAGGTGGAACCGAGGGTCTGATACCTTAAGTCAATGACATGAGATGCAGTTGTTGCAGACGTTAGATGTGGCACCCGTAAGACCTGCACATCTTTGAATAGTGACACGGTGCGTCACCATTGCTGATGTCACAGATGGGGTGCAGAGAACCAGCTGAACCTGTTGCAACAACGTTACCTTCAGCTGTTGCAGACGTCAGAAGTCATTACTGCAGGAGTGTTAACTTAAACAACAACACGTAATGTCTGTTGCTGACGTCAGGAGTAGAACCCGGAGGGCTACCCACCCCTTAAAGCAACAGCAAGTGAAGCGGCTGTTGCAGACGTCTGTGGTTGCATCCGTGGGGCTGAACCACACAACAACAACAACCCCTAACGTTGTCGTTGCTGACGTCAAAGAGCATGACCCGTAAAGTCTATGGTCTAGATGCAACAACCGGAAAGTAGAAGAAACAGACCTTACAGTAAGTAGAGATGAAGAAGAGAGAAACTTACGTAAGGGTGTCATACTGTAGCAGTGGCATCAGAAAAGAACAGAAAATTTTTTTTTTTTTTTTTTGACACTGCTCAGATGGCCGAGAAAAGAAATGTAGGGAAAGATAACCAAAGACGGGGAATACGAGATTTGGACATACGCGTGTTAAATGTGTAAACAGTAAATGGAAAATTTTGGGGCCGGAAAAGTGAGCAATTCCGACAGTTTCCGCCGACATACAAAAGTACTGTACACAATTAACAGATCGCAGCCACGTATGACATCCAGAATCATATGTGGAGGGTGTACGGTATCGTGGGGTCATGGACCACCGACAGTCAGGAGAGGCCGTCAACCCCTACAGCTGTGATACCAGTACCCGCGTATGGGTATACTGTAGTTACAGTACGGGAATGGGCACAGGCGTACTGTAATGGCACCCACCCGGAGGGCTACAGTATACCAGCCAGGATTAGAGAAGGGGGAATAAGGGAAAAGAGACAGATAATGTAGTTTACAACACAGATTAAGTATGCAGAATGTACAGAATGAATCAGAGGAGAAATACAGAATACTCGATATATAACTCAACTCTGGGGATAAATAACTCGACTCAGGGGGGGATTTATTACTCATAGGGGCAATACACACGCATGAGATAATTATATACACATGTAGATCACATTTAGATCACTCGTAAGGGCAAATCCCGTATTACAGTAATTAAACTTGATGTTAAGGGATAAATTCCCGACCTACAGTAATAACTCTCGGTGCCACGGGAAAAATTCCGACTTACAGTAATAACACACGACTTGAGGGGGGGGGGGTTTCCGACCCACAGTAGCGGTAACCCGAAATAAGGGACATTCCCGACCCATTAGGCAGTAAACCCGAATTTGGGGGGGTCTCCGACTTATTGGATGGCTAGTACCCGATTTTAAGGGGGCTTGTCCGACTTAAAATGGGAATTGACCCGACCTGGGGGTAGTACCGACCCAAGGGTGAAGTTTTTTCCACTTAAGGGCGAGTGCCAGACTTAAGGTCAATTTTCCAGCCTCGCCATGTCACATATTGCGCCATCCATGTCACATTTTACGGCATGTCACGTGTATGACATGTGGATTTGGGAGAGCTGGGGAGGTTTGGGTATCTCATCAGGTAATACCGTGTTTTAGACGTCACATTGATGGTGAACCATATCAGATTGATCCTATTACAGTGAGTAATAGGCTGTGACTCCTGATGGATACTGGCATTTTCCCCAGGCTTCCCTGATTGGCGTTGGGGCCTAACCTGGCGAATGGTGGCTATAGAGAGGTCTATAGTTGGTTCTCTCGTGTTGTCCTTGGGGTCTTGCTGCAGGGTAATGGACAACGCTGCCAGGCTAGGTGCGACAATCCCCGAGCCCTACTCAGTGAGAGTGGGGACAGGGTCACCCATAAAATGACCTAATTTGTGGGACCCGATTATGAACCAGACAGTCCCTTTTAGCCCGAACCTGAGAGGTGGAGGCCCTACTTATCTGTGGAAACCTTGGGAAACCAACTTAGGAAGGATTTCCCAATAAATACCCCACAAATAACAATAATCCCCTGAGAAGACTCACCTAGTCCTGTTTCTCAAGCGATTTGACGAATCGGGCGGCAAGTCCCTGGATACTTTCGGTCTTCTGGCACTGGAGCGGGGGGATGCGATCCACAAACGTCCTAGCGGCGAGCGGCGGTGAGCGGGAGGCAATTCTCCAACGTTTTCTTCACGAACCGGGGGCGGTCGGACACCTGGCACTGATGGGCAGCGGGTACTGTAGGCGGTAAGCGGCGGACGCAGTGAACAAGGGTAAATTTATGCAAATTTATTGGTAATAAGGCGGCGGATGCACAGGTGTATAATAAAATATGCAAATTGACGAGAAGGCGGCGGATGCGGAGTTACAACCGGACGAGAGCTTGGTGAACCCAAGAATGAGCGAAAAACTAAAGAAACATGTCCTTTTAAGGACATGTTTGGCTACAGCTGCAGCTTGGGCGGAGTTTCTCGGCGCTCAAGCTAACTTCTGCAGCTAGACGCGATGCAGAAGATGCCTATGAGCACATAGACGTTTTTTCGTCCACATGCGTTTAGCACTGAGGCCGACTGCAGTGCCTATGCTAAGCATATGAACGTCTTTAGCTAAACTTCTTAGCTAGTCGTTTTTGCGTAACAAAAACGACGCTAATTTTTGATGATAAGAGGTGCGTGAATGCACCAAAAATAGCCATGTGCTCGTGGAGCACGACTGGCGGAAGTTTTTAGCTAAAGGGCCTACTGTAGCCCGTGTTTGTAAAGAAATAAAAATACAACAAAACGAAACATAGAAATGCATGAAAAATATAAAAAACGAACACAAAATGCATGTGTAGAAATCAAATAAACAAAAACATGAACGAGTAATAAACGAATCATGAAGAAAACAAAAATATTAACATGATCGGAATCACGTGACGTTGGGGAATTGAGCGGCACGTGACAAAGTAAATCGATAAAGGAAAAAAGAAACAAGAAACATGCATGTGGATAAGTTAATAATAAACAAACCAGAATAAGCTACTATAACACATGCTATAAAGTCATGTAAAAAATCTGGCGATCTGTGCCAAAATGTGTGACAACCATCACCCACCAGATCAAAAAGGAGGATCAAATGGGCCACGTGCCAAAACGTCTACCCCGCCCAATCTCAGTTTTTCCGTTCTAAAGATGACTTTTTTGAAAATTCATTTTTGAGAATCTGTTCTGATACTTCGCTGTTTTTAGAATCGCTGTATTGAGACTTGGGTGAATTGAGAATCGCTGAATAGGGGTGAAACGGGCTCTTTAGCTTGTGTTTTATGACATCACAACTTATTATTCTTGTTTATTAATTATTAACATATAAATGCATGTTTTTTGTTTCGTTTTTCTTCGTTGACCTATTTCCCTCTATATTTTTATTTTGAACCACTTTTTGTTTAATTTTTCAGGTTGTGTACCTTTGTTGTATTTTTTATCTACTTTTTATTACGTTATTTTACTTTTCGTTTCCTTATTATTTGTTCTTTTGCCTTTACTATTTTATTCATTTCATCTTATTTGCTTATTTCATTTTTTTATTTATTTCATTAATTTAATTGTTGTGCAATTAAGCTCCATACAAAACAATTTTAATCGAGAGTCCTTATGATAATTTTTTGATGTCTTTCAAACGTTTTGCAATGTTTTTCTGACAGATATTTTTTTGTGATTTGGGTTGGTCCGTCCGTGCATACTTGCTGCAGCACAGAAGCATGTGAAACTTAGATGGCCAAATGCAACTAAAAATAGACTCGCAGGTAGCAAAAACGGTTTTACTATACCTAATATGCATAGTTGTTATCAAAATGATGCGTAGGTTCACTCTGACGCACAGAACTTTTTGCTATTCACTGTATTGAGATTCGCTGTTTTGAGTTTCGAAGTATTGGGGACAAACTATTTGGCCTCCCTCATCTCATGAAGAAATTCAGCGTTTTTTTCAATAGTTTTTCAGCGAGAGAAGATTGCGTGGCAAACTTCGTCTACATTTTTGGCTTTGGAGTTGCGCTGCGCCTATTCTTTTAAATTAAATTGGAGTAGCAAATTCTTATTAAGAAAACTGAGTTTGGAATGATGGAACTCGCATGAACACATAGCGGAAATAAAAACTAAAACATCATATTAAATTATCATTTCCAACAATAAAAGCAAACTCTCGTCCCGAAAACAGGAATTTAAAAAATAATAAAAATTATAACAACAAACATGGCTGCAATAAACAAAATACTGATCATAATTTTGAAACGTTAAACAAATTACCATTTGCGAAAACGTTTTTAGGATCCAAGTGATTCTTCACGGCTAGCAAGGCTCCCAAACCCACGTCGCCGACCGTTCTGGACAACCACCGTTTTCTCAGTTTACCGACTATGGTAGAAAAGTTGCACATCGAGAAAATACGCTAGTTTTGGAGTGAGCACTGCTAGATTACCTCCATGATGATGCGAAATACTGCCGCCACAAGAAAGGATTTCTTCTCGTGCTGCTATCTAAATAAATATTTAAGTAGGGTACAGTATGCTCTCTTGAGGAGCCCCAAGAAAATGGTAGTCCCGAAAGTTTTATTTGAGCTTTATTTGCGTCTTTTTCGGGCTAAAAAATTAGAATTGTCACAACTTGGACTCTAGTCTAACTATGCATCTTATCTTACTTCGGCACCTCTGTCTCAACCTGGCAACCACGCTCAATAGTAGAGAAACTAATCAACAAATTTCGAAGCTTGGTAAGTGATATACACCCAGTATTTAGAAAACTTAAAATGAAATTACTGAAAAAGCAAAAAGGATCAATTAGACAAAAAAGTGTCAAAAGACAGGACATTACTGAGAAGTTATATACTGGGGTAAACAAAATAGGGCTGTGTAAATTTGTGTTCCCTGATGAACAAACTTCAGCATGAAATCAGATTTTCGTTTAATCTGACCTTTTTATTAGAAAGTTATAGGTAAAATCCAACAATATTTATGAGAAAACAAAGTAGCAAAACATAAATTTGACCTGAAGATGCTGAAACTGTACTAAAAATCTACAGTTTTCTACTTTTTATTCAAATACAAGAATTCCGAAACATACAAGTAACGGGGCCGCGAGGTCTGGGGGGGAGTTGGACGACTTTTTTTGGGCCGGGGGTCAGTAATTTCCCAAAATTTGGGG
This sequence comes from Romanomermis culicivorax, assembly GCA_963922205.1. Taxonomy (NCBI): domain Eukaryota; kingdom Metazoa; phylum Nematoda; class Enoplea; order Mermithida; family Mermithidae; genus Romanomermis; species Romanomermis culicivorax. The sequence goes on along the minus strand of CAWUHX010000015.1, from coordinate 795,319 downwards.
GAGGGGTCCCTGAAGGGAGAAAATTTCGATTTTTTCACCAGAAAAGTCCGAAAAAAGATTTTAAAGATGGTAATTTTTGTCTAAAAAAACGGCAAAAAATGTATCCATGGCGCGTAGCGCCGAGAAAATTGGCATTTTTAGTATTTTTCCGACCAAAAGTATGAGGGTCTCTATGACTACCATATGGCTAGCCATAGGATTGGAAAATCCTAAAGAGATCACCCAATGGCTAGCCATATAGCTGACGATTACTGGGGGGGGGGGTTCCTATAGCACCTCCCCCTATAACATGTATGTTCCAAAGAGCCTGAAAAAGCGAAAATAGCAAAACGACAAATCATTCAGCTAAGGAATAAGAGTTTCTTGTGGGATAGTTTTTCACAGGGCCGAGCGCAAGATTTTTCATTGGGGGGGGGGGGGCGGATTACATTTTTTTACTGAATAGCCCCAGAAAATGTTGATTTTACGCGATACACTGTGTGCATGCTGCCTCAATGGGGGGGGGAGGGCGGCCGCCCCCCGCCCCCATGTGCACGGCCCTGGTTTTCCATATTTTGGTTTTGATGACAAAAAATGAAACAAAAGAAACAAAAACCAAGAAAATATTAACTATGGACCAACCGAAAATTTCATTTAAAAATAAAAGCAAAACAGGCTAGAACTATTCTTACCTGATTCTCGTTGTTTTTTCCATTTTTGAATTAATTTGCTCAGATTTTTCTCGCCTGTTCAGTGACCACTTTTTCGCTCTGAGTTTCAGTTTTTACTAGTCATTTGTATCTACGCAATATTCTGGAAACAGACAACCCCATACGGAGGAGTATGCGGGGGGTATTACCCCCACCTAAAGACCTAAAAATTGATCACTCGTGGCCTGGTTTTGGGAAAAAATGACGAGGTTAGAGGACATTTTGCCATACTACCCCCGCAATTTTTTCAATTTACCCCTACCTGAAAATCTGATCTTGGGGACGTTTGTGTGGAAAGCATCGTGGGCGCCAAGTGAAGAGAGGGGTCAAAGTAAGACTGTACTACAGTCCATTCAATTTTAAACGAGCCTCAGCGATAAAAAAAAACTCGAGACGCAAATGAGTGAAAAATTCGAGAAAAGGCTATGGTTTTATCGTGTAGAACAACCTTAAAGATCTCTTGTATTAAAAAATGTTTTTCCGACTTAAATCTATCCTGATGATATATTATAGACACTTTTACGCTAAGATTGCATTGTAACGCAATAATCGAATATTGCTGATTAGATTTTTTAGAAGTAAACTTCAGTTGTTACATGAAAAAGCAATGGTTTATCATGAATGAGTACAGCTCATAATATAAAGGAAATTTTAAGGTGAAAAACTATAATAGATCGGTTAACTAAAGAATTGAATCAAAAAAATAAGTTGATCAACTGAAGTACTATATACATGCAAGACTTTTAGGAAGGCTATTTTTCGTCGACCTTTTATGTCGAACATTTGACAACCCTTTATATCGAAGCTACTGTTTCATAAAGAAAAAGAAACAAAAAACAGCTCAGAAAATAGTTTTAAAAAACTATTTGTCCTCTCAGGGAAAGCCTCGTTTCGGAAAATGCTAACAACGCCATATATGACTCATAACCAAATTTTGTAATCGATGGAGATTGATTATGAAATCTAGCTAGCATGCGAAAGCTCACACTGAAACAAACAAATACTATGGAACCGAAATTGTGCAATGAAATTAACTTTTCCGATAAATACAACAGAATTTCTAACCTCAATTTGTTCATAGACGTGTAAAGCTTTTTCTAATAAACTTCGATCATCGTCGTTTTCACTATGCTGCAAATCGCGGTAATTAAAACCGAAATAAAAATAAATACAAGCTCCGGCGTCGTATAATTGCGTAAGTCTATAAAAAATCGAAGCCGCTTTTCAAAATTTCTGCGAAAACGTCACGTCCCAAACAAACCTGCATGAAATCAAGGGAGGGTGACGAACGCCCAAGCGCGAGCATTCGCGTCGGCATAATTCTTTTACATTATTACACAACCTAATTACGCTAAAAAGAAATAATTTATAATCGTATAACTTACAATATGACACAACGTGGAAAAGATTAGTTAGAACAGTTCATTTTCCCTCAAAAACTAACTTATTAATTGTAGTTATTGCGTCAAGCCTAAAAAAATGTAGAGACATTCCATCCACTTTTTCATCAAGGTTTTCCTAATCATTAGTTTGGTCTATTTCATACCCAGACAAACCCTATCGGTTCATCTGATACCAGCCCGCCCAAAAATTTGGTTAGTTGCCAAATCTTTTCGGTGGTTGTCAAGCCAAACAGGGGTAGGGAAGGGAACCAGATTTAGAGTACATTTATCTTCTATAAAATTGGGAATTTGAAAAAGTAAATTCTGGTGCATTTTAGTAGGTCAAAATCTCAGAATTTTCTAGTGCATCGCATTAATTGATTCCCCGATTAAATGGTTGATTCCCTGATCGGTTGTTTGATTCTGTGATTAATTGGTTGATTCTATGATCGGTTGGTTGATTTCCCGATTAGTCGGTTGATTCCTTGATTGGATTGGGTGGTTGACTGATTTTCTGGTTAGTTTGTTCATTAATCCCTGATTTGTTGGTTGATTCCCGTATCGGTTGGTTGACTTTCTGATTGGTGTGTTGATTCCATGGTTGGATTTGGTGATTGGTTGATTTCATGGTTGGTTTGTTCATTGATTCCCTGTTTAGCTGGTTGATTCTCTGATTCAATCGTTGGTTGGTTGATTCCCTGGTTGATTATTTCGCTAATTCCTTGATTCGTGGATTGATTTCCTGATGCAATGGTTGATTGACTGATTCATTGCTTGCTTTCCTAGTTAGTGGTTGGTAGGTCAGTTCCCTGGTTAGTGGGTTGTTTATCATATTCTCCGTTTGGTTCATTGGCTCTCTGATTTGCTGGTTAATTTACTGGTTGGTTGGTTAATCGACGTTCTTGCTGGTTAGTCGATGTTCTTGCTGGTTGGTTGATGGATTGTTCCATAAAAAGTTGGTTGGTTGGCTAAGTTCCTAGTTGGTTAATTATCTAGTTTTTAGTGGTTGATGGTCTATCTCGAAGTCCTTTATCCCGTTTTTGCTGTTAACATCGATTCACACACAAAGTATGATCTGGTGCTGAGAATCAAGTCATCTGGTATCGAAGTCCCCTCATCTGATACCGAGTTGCATCCAGTTGAACCTATTGTCCAGGTATGGTCTATTTACGTTTATTGCGAATTGGCTACTTTGGGATAAGAATTTTGGTGATAGAAGAAAGCTTTTTGACCGGTTACCAAAATGAGTAAAGTTTTTAAAGTTGGCATTTTAAAAAGCAAATATTGCAACATATTTATGTGCATTCTCGTGTAAAAACCTCGACATTGATCACAATGATCAATATTCACTATGACAGAGCTCAAACGAAAAGGAGACAAAATCGAGAAGCGATAAATTTAATCTGTCACGGATCTATGCTTTGATGATCTAATACATTTTAAAGAGCAATTCAGGAATTTTTTCAAGTTCACAGAAATACAAAAAAACTTTACAAAATACCGTAGGCGGACCTCTTGGGTTCGCATCATTATCCGATAATCTTGTAAAACATTGAAATTATATGTCAAGTTTTTGCAGTATTCAACATTGATGACGTGAATTCTAAGTTAGTTTAACGGATCAATTATTTTTCTAGACTCTACAGGAGATGAGCCTATCTCGGCGATTTTTTTTTAGAGCAATTCCCGGGTGACCTCATTTTGATCAAATATTGTCATTTTAACATCGAACTACTTCTAAAACAATGCTCACATAAAATAAAGACGAGCTGAAGGGTTACAACATTTTTTTCTGAACATTCGGATTCTGTGTTCACCAGTAATTGTGATTGTGATTGGGATTATTCGAGTTTGAAAATCAAAAAGAAACCAAACTGCACATTGTTACCCCAGTTACCTGCTAAATGTCATTCATAACGTCAAAAAATTTTTTTTCTACCGAATTCAAACGTAAAAGAAGACGTTATCAAAACTCACCAATCCCACGGCACCGAAGTTTCGAAAGATTCGCCGATAGCCATATAGTTCATGCCAACATCCTACACGAAAAAATTGAATATTAAAAAGCCAGAGAAAGACGGCGACACACAATTTTTTTAAATTCTTACTTTAGAAAGAAAATGAAAAAATTTAATCTTCGATGATTTTCCTTCTACAATTATCTTATAGTGTTCAAATTTACTCTGAGATACGCGATCGAAAATGTCAACTGATACCCGTATCGCCCGTTCTCTTCACCGGCAGGGAAACCACTTAAAAACATATTGTCAGTAAAGTGGAAAACTCAAATAATTTCTGAACAATGAAAAGACCAAGTCGAGAAGCTTACTCGTATTTCCCGCAAATTGAGTAAACCCGTTTTTCTTGCATTTCAACTTCCTCATTATTTCCTTCGAAAACTATAGTAGCGGGCGCCATTTTGTTCGCGTCGAACCTTTTCCATTGCGTAACGTATAAACGCTTCAAAAAATCGTTGATCGAAGTGACAAATGACGATGAGGTTTTCAAAGCTTGGCCTGAAATGGGTGGTAAGTCGAAAAAATCGACCAAGAAATCCAAGATGTGATGACAGGTGAAAAAAAAACTTTCTTGAAACTCAGACTATAGCAACGTGCCTATGTTTTTACTACGGAACTTGCCTAACGTGTTTTATAATAGCAGATAATCAAACATTCTGGGCAATAATGAAATGTATTTACAAAATTCCCACCAACAATCGGAAACTGATCTAAAAATCTATTGATTAATTTTTCGCGGCAAGTTTTTTCCTGTCTACATACATACTAATTTACATTCAAATAACATAGTTTTTATAGATGCCCCAATGGTTAGTTTATAAAGAGAGCACACATCACTTTTTGAAATTGAGGAATTATCATGAAATTTTCATCAAATACTTTTCACGATTCTAAAAAAAGCCTTAAAAGATTCTCAAAATTTTGCATTAACACTCGTAGCGTTCGGTTTACAAGAGCAGTCTTCGAGCTAAAATTGCTAATTTTTCGTGCAAGATTCAGGCAAAATGAAAATGAAATACAAAAGTTGTATATAAATTGATTAACGTCAAAATGATATCAAATTAAAGAATGTAATTTCGTTTTACCAATCAACAGAAATGCTTTTATCGAAAACTGTTTAAATTGATAAAAGTACGTCCAAAGTCGGTGAAATAATGTCAAGATGATTTCAGAGTATAAACGAAGATTCAAACAATAACTTATAAATTCACGAAAAAAGACAAAAATAGAATATTTGCCATTAAATATCCGATGAAATTTGCCAACCATAGCTTACAAAAAAGTTAATACTCACCAAATTTGAACTGTTCATTATCCATCAATCGAATAGACGCTGGCGCGATTTTCTAAACAGAAGAAAAAAATTTCCACGAAAAATATCAAATATAGACCTATTTATATACCTCTTTGGCAATTTCTCTCAATGCTTCAACGCCTTTTTCGAAAGTGGGAAACAGAACAGAACCGAATTTCTTACATTGAGGTAACGGACAAATTTTGAAAGTCACTTCGGTCACGACGCCTAATGTGCCTAAAAATTAAAAAAAATTTCGAAAATGCGAGAGATGAGATCATTGAAGAGAAATTATGAATTTTTGACTTATTTCCAACGTTAAAATCGTGTGAAAATCAAAGATCTTACTGGTCAATGTCTAAATAGGTGTAAACAGCCTGACCAGGACTCAACAAAATGACTGGGTTAGAAACGTGGAGACTGAATGGAACACCATTTCTACGGTGAAAAGCATACAATTTCGTTAAAAAGATGCGATCTGAATTTCGATATGGTTCTGAAGTCTCGATAAAGTTCTTTTACAATCGAGTTAGGGCTGTCGAGTTAAGTTTTATCTACCTAATGCTTGATCGTTGGCTCAATATACTGGACATTTATTCGGTATTTTTCGGATTCTTTGAAATACTTTCTATGATAGTAGTTCGAATCAGCTCACAAATACGTAGTCACTTCTACGCTTTTTGTACATACATAAAAACATACATGTAACGGAGCTCCGAGGTCTGGGGGGGGGGGGTTGGAGCACTTTTTTGGGGCCGGGGGTCAGTAATTCCCAAAATTTTGGGGGGAGGGGTCCCTGAAGGAAAAAAAATCGATTTTTTCCATGAAAAATGTCCGAAAAAACGGTTTAAAAAGTAGTAATTTTTGTCTAAAAAAATGATAAAATATGTACTTATGGCGCGAAGCGCCGAGAAAATTGACGTTTTTGACCAATTTTTGTTCAAAAATTGACATTTTTCATGGAAAAAATGACATTTTTTAGTATTTTTCCGACTAAAACTATGGGGGTCCCTAGGGCTACCATATGGCTAGCCATAGGATTGGAAAATCCTGGGGGGGTCGCCCAATGGCTAGCCATATAGTCGACGATTTCTGGGGGGGGGGGGGTTCCCATAGCACTTCCCCCCCCAATTACATGTATGCATAAAAAAGATGAACTTTTCCTACCGATATGGATAAAACAGTACTGATCATGTAAAATTTAGACCGTCATCTTTCAGATTAAATTCTGAGATCACTCATCTGAGTCCTTGGACTTCCACTAAATCAATTTCAGTTTGAAGGAGCTCTATAATGTCACTTAAACGGTAACGGGATACACTAACGTTCAGAAGAGTCAAGTCTGAAACATTACAAGATTATGTTTGAGATTATGTGAAAATAAGCCCAACAGTAGTGCCAAACACTTTTCAATTAGATTAGATTTTATACCTCTTTTCTCCAATGGCACGAAAAATCTGAAACTTGTAGAATTAAAAAAGATCAATATCAGGCACGAAAAATGTCAAAAATAGTTACTTTTAATGCAGCTTTGAAGCGCCATTGATGGTGCGTCAACAGTCAGTACATGAATTTAACTAACCTTCAGATCCTATTATCATGTGATGTATATCCGGTCCGGAAGATATTCTAGGCGCCATGCACGATTTTTGAATAACACCCTTCGACGTAACGAATGTCACATGAACCAACTGAAATTATAGAATGATATGCATCGAATGCTGCTCTAATAATAACTGAATTGTTTAAAATTGAGTGAGCTGCTGACCCATCGAAATTTTTTTACATTTTTAGTAGGAATTTTCTATCAATCAACGTGAAATATTAAAAAGTAAAAGCCGCAAAAACTGTTCACAAAAATGTCACACTATAATATGTATTTAGAATTTACGAGATTATGAGTAAAAAGTTCGTTATCATCAATACTTCAATCTTATCTTGCCAGTTGAAACTTACAATATCTTCAATATTCCCGTATTTATTTTTCTTGATTCCCGACGCTCTCGTAGCCACCCAACCGCCCAACGAACTAAATTCGATAGAATCCGGTTCGTGACCCAACGTAAAACCTCTATCATTCAATTGCTTCTCCAAATCAATACCCAGAATACCGCCCTGCGCTTTTGCTAAGAGATTTTTTTCGTCCAACCATAAAATTTTATTCATATCGTTCGTATCCAAAGATATTATGCATCGATTTTCGTTTTCGGGGCATTTCAGAGCTTCGGAAACACTTGTTCCACCTAAAAATTGAAGAAGTTTATATTCTTGAGAATTAGTGTTAAAATGGATAATGGAACGAATATATAAATTGGGATTTCGAATAATGATTGACAGAAGGAACACCAGAGATAATCGGATAACTAGAAAAAACGATAAAGAACTGATATCGATTATTTAAACTGTCTTAACTGAACGGCCAAGTCTGAAATCAGAATTTCCTATCTCTCTCACAATTATGTGTAATCAGTAAAGGAAGACTGAATTCGTGCGGACAACTTAACTTCTAATTAATTTTGCGGGTACCCTGAGAAATTACATTTTAAATTTGCAGACATAATGTAAATATACTTGAAATCTCGAACAAATTGTATGACGTTGAGCTTGAAAATTACGAAAACGCTCTTATTTGCAGTAACAAAAAATTGAAAAAATTACCTCCAATAGGGATAATTACAACATCGAATTCATTAGCAGCTCTAACAATTTTGATAACATCTTCGTGGCAAGCTGAAAATAGTTAATGAATCATTGAAGTTTGCACATTAATAGATTTCGACGAACTAGGCCAAACGACAATATCCGGAATACGACTCTCGCACGTTCCCAGCCTCAATTTTATCATATCTTCCACCGTATGACCTTAAAGATGAAAATTGTGAGCATTATTTTGATTCGAAGGAAGCGAATTCCTGAGAAATTTTCCTAGAATTTATTGACTCCAGTTCTTATTCGGTGCCGAATTCTCCTACAAATGGATCTCACCGTGAGACCTATGCACCCGTTTTAAACCGTCACTAGAATGGGCGATATTCTCGAGTTTTAAAAATTCGATAAAATTAGAATTCAGAATTGGCGATGGAATTTTACTTTCGTCGATTTTGTCCTAGAAAACATACAAACGAGTTGATTTAAGCGATTTATGATTTAAGCGCGATTAGGTTTTTTAACTCGTCCGAAATTCGAATGTTCGATATCCATATTTAAAGTTGACTGCATCCATTTTATTAATCCGGGGAAAGTTTTGCCGCCCATTTCGTATCTGGAAAACATTTAAAATTGCGTTAAGCAGAGCATGAGCATTCTTTGAAACGGTTTGACCTCCTTCAGCATACAATTAACTGTAACGCCATGTTGCATAAAGGTACGCTGAAAAAGTCAAGTTTCAGCCAGATATTTACCTTTTACCATTAAACTGCATAGTCCCTTTGTCATTCACAAAGAAATAACTGTCGCTGTAACCCCAACCATTCCATTTCAGGTCGTGATCCCTGAAGTGAAAATAAAGTATAGAAGTTGTACTGCCAAAAATAATTCGTTCGAGTAATACAAGTACCTTTTTCTGTCTTCGAGCGTAGTCGTGTTGACTTTCGGATCCATTATCCACGAATTAAATAGCTTTTGTATTTGAGTGAATTTTATCAAACTCTGAAAAAAATGACGGAAAATGGACAGTTTTAGTAACATTAAAGCTGATAATGCAGATTTGCATAATGCAAGTCTAAACTCAGTAAACAAAATTACCGGAAAGAAAGGAAAAACGAAAAAGTGCATGGTAGTAGTCGGGTCTTTAGCCATGAATTTTTTCCGGGGGGCACACATTTTTTCACCCAATTTACTGTGAAATTGGTATTTCTGACTTGAATTTTTCATGAATAAAAAATACCAAAGGTCACCTTTGCTTTTTTTAACACTTGAAACACTTCGGGGTGGCCATGGTTCCCCAACCCCGTGCAGGCCTGGCAGTAGTGAAGCTGTAACAGCTATTTAGCCCTCAGAAAAGCATACTAAAGACAAGGAAATTTCGGAGAACGCAGTATTCAGTGAAAAGGTTTTTTGTTGGCAATGCTGCTCAGGCAATTTAATTGCCAAGTTTATATTTACGGGTGATATGAATTCCAGGAAGATACTGAAACTTATATTAGAAAATTTTCAAATTATTCTTTTCATCCACAAAAGCAAGAGCAGCTGTTTGTACGTGAAAATTTGCAAAATCAACTTTTTCTAATTCAGATAAAAAATGTCAACATTGGCTTAAATAATTATAAGGTATATGAAATTCGTTCAAAAATTGCATTCTTGAACGGAAAAATTTTGAAAATGCAAAGAGAATTTGTGTCGCAAACAATTATATCAAAATTTAAGAATCAATTCACAATAATTACGAACAAGATAACCCGAAACAAGTCAGGGTAAGGTCTGTCATAATAAGACTGATGAAAAGTCGGGTGTATTGTGGTAAAATTGTAGAAAAAATAATTAAATACGTCCTTCCTCGGATAGAGCTGCCGGTGAAATTCGACGTTTTTGGGGCGCAAAAGCTATTGTTTTTATATTTTTACGTGCCGAGTTCACTATTAACGTAGAATGTAGATAACATTCAGAATTTAGAAAAAAATTTGGCGGCTGTCTGCAAATGAGGCTCAAGGCGAAAAAAGTGCATTTTGGGAGGAGGAAATTGATCCCTGACCACGATATGAAAAATTCTAGGTAGTGACAACTATTGAATGCTAACTATTTTTTAAAGTAGACATTGCGGTCGCCCTCAAGCTGGAATATAGCAAGCAAGCAACGATCAAAACAGTTTTTTGCCAAAAATTTGTTGCTCCATTTGAGGAAAAACCCCAAAAAATTTTTCCTCAGGAGGAAAAATCATTTTTTAAAGTTTCTTTACTTAAAAATCGTTTAACATCATTTCTGGTGTAATTTTTGAACATTTCTCATTAACTTGTATCTTATTCCACTAAAACACCCATATTTTTTGCGAAAAGTTTCGAGCTACGAGTATGACCTCCTTGCTAATAAATATTCGAGCGAGTTTACAAAAGCCAAGCAAGAGAATAATTCATTTGTTTTGTTCGCAGGTTGAACGTTTGACTTTATTATTTGATAACTTTTCTAGCCAAGTGAATTCAGATTGTCAATGGATGGACTCGAAACGACCGCTTTTTTGTATTGTTGCAGTCTTTTTGTGCATCATCCAGCAGCATGTATTCATCGTCACTGTGATCAGTTTTAACTGTTAAGCATCTGAATTAATAGCAAAATTGTGTAAAGCACAAGCTTCTACATCAACAACTGTTTTGGCAAATTCGTTGTCCTCGTGAATTTCTGGTTCGGCACTAGCAGATGTTCCAACTTCCATTTGATCGTCAAAATTTTCAGAATGTACACATTCATGACTACTGAGATTCTGAGCATTTCTCCTTGAAAGAAAGAAAGAAAGAAATTTTGTTAAATGCGCTCATAGACGCGACGAAAGCACGTGCGAATTGAGCTTTCAAAAATAACTCAATTTAGATCGAAAAAAAGCCTCCTGAATTGAAAATTTACGATAGCATTTGATTTGTTTGTTTTGTTGCGTGATCGCATCTCAAATCTGTTGTCATGTCAGTGTCAGAAAAGACTGCATTGCAGTTACTGAAATTGGCTCAACTCTCAATTTAATTGTTAAATCAGGAAGAAACCTGAGAACAAAATGGAAAAAACGATTTTTTTTCTTAAAAAACCCAAAAACCCAGAAATGTTCAATTTTCCAACCCAAAAAAGCCCATCAACCCAAAAACGCAATGCTCGCCAACCCTGTCACTGTTCTTTCCACATTAGCACTATAATGTGGAAAAAAATCTGCAATGTGGAAAATTTTTTTGAGGTCTACCCATTATGTGGAAGAAAAATTTGGGGTTTTCATATTGAAAAGATGCGTTTTGGTGCATTTTAGGAGGTCCAAATCTCACAATTTTCCGGCGCATCGCGCCGGTTTTAACTTTAATAATCATTATTAGTTATTACCAAGCTCAGGCGTGGCTTTTAGCATGTCTACCTTCACTTACCATTTATTCTTTAATAATTTTGATCATCTTAAACGTATTATTTCATGTTTAATTGGCAATCTTGAATATTATATCTTTATATTTAATGACGATATCCACATTTTTTCCTTCATAGATTTTTTGAGAAAGATCAACACGTCAACTTTCTAAACTTTTTGAAGCGTTTGTTCCTTTCTTAACGTAATTTCAATTCAAAAGCTTCATGGGAGTATTTTTGGGAAATTTCTACGCTTCTGACTCATAGCTTTTCGGCCAAATGTATGAAAGGTTACGAACAAATTAATGGTTTTAAAATTTTTCGAAATTCGAATGATAAATTTCTAGAAATTACGATTTATGAACACAAAATTTAAATCTAATTTTTGAGATAGATCAGAATGGTTATCAGAATGCTTTAAAAAGCACAAAAACACTTAAATAAAGTGTTTATGAGCATTTTCAAGCGAAAGAACGAGGATTTTAAGACGAAAAAAAATTTTCTTTATGTGGAAAAAAATTTGACCCCTTTCCACATTTGTGGAAAAAAGTTCATGGAAAAAAAGAGTGAACCCTGCTGCTAAATGAATCGAAATTGTTAGCTTCCTATGTTCATTTCGGTGGGATTGGGAACAGGATTTTTTGCACACAGCAACCAAATTTCGGGCTGTGCAACCAAATTTTTTCTACCAAGTTGCACAGTGCAACTTGAGGACTGACTGCTCTTTCGATTAGATTATAGGGTTTTCTGCCCGGAGATCCTGTATATCAGTTATTTTCTGTCGAATTACGAGAAACATTTTTCTCCGTCATTTTCCCAAAAATTTTTTACGATCTTCATAAAAATTTTGACCTTCGTGTGATTAAAACTTTTTGAGCGTAAGACAAGGCTAGAAATTTTTGCCGGTTGAAAAATCCAAACTCTTAGTCGCTTGCCTAGTTTTTGAATTTTAGTTTGTCCGACTGAAAATTTATTAAATTCACCGAGAAATCAACCCTTCTGTCTGAGAAATAAAAGGTGAAAAGATTCATTTTCCAGCGTTCTAGAATATTGGAATCCAGAAAAACCGAATAAATTACTCTAGTCTACTTATATTAATCTTTTCATTTTCTCTCCAAAACTCAGAAAATAAAGTTTTAAATGCCTAAAACCGACGCGGATCGAATGAATTTCAAGAAAACTAGTTTGCGATTGTTTTTCCGATAAATTTAAGCGAATTTATCGACTTTAGAATGAGCAACCAAAATTTTGCCTCAAGTTGCACGTTGCAACCTGGCCTGTGCAAAAAAAATTCTGATTGGTAACCGAAATTTTTAGTTTTGGTGCCTGATTCTAACAGAAAAATTGACATTGTTAACACAATTTTTCAACCAAAAATTTACGCGACACGACTTGTAGACATCCTTAATTTAATCTCTCCATCGTTGTTAAGAAGAAATTCGTAGCTGAAAATTGAAATATAAACTTCCTGACAAATTCTATAAAAATATCTGAAGTCTCTCAGCATTTGATTTCTTTCCGAATCATATAAACGGTTTTCCCAATCAGTTTCTCTTATCTCACCGACGCTTAGATAAAATAAGGTAGGCACCATTTTTGTGCAAAGTATCTTCAGTTATGTTTTTATCAAACTTTTGGCATAAAACTTGTTATAGGTTTTCAGTATGTTTTAAGAAAAAAGAAAGAGAAAGAGCGAAATTTACTAAATGCAAGGAAATACAAGTGTAAATACGAATAATACAGAAAAGCTCATGGACGTGACAAAAGGACGTGCGAATTGAGCTTTAAAAAATGACTCAATTTAGACTGAAAGCAGGGCATATTGTTCGAATGAATGGTATCATTGGGTAAGGAATTCCAAACATCAATATTTCGCAAGCAAAAGTCATGTTTTAAAGCATTAGAGTTATATTTCGATTTATACAATTTAAATAAGTTGGAAGTGCGATAATTGAATGGATTCAAAGTGAAAAACAAATCGGGTGGAATAACTTTAAATTTCAAAATTGAGAACATGTAAGATAAGTCAATACACATATACGTCTAAATGCAAGGTCATCAAGGCTAGATTTGTTGAGGCGCTCCTTATAGCTTAAACCTTTATAACCAAAAAGTCTTTTAGACAAAGATTCCAGAGTGGTGAACCATATTCCAGAATAGGGAGAACATAAGATTTAAAAGCCCTGATTTTTAATTCATTAAAGTTAGTGAAAACATTTTAAGATCAAATTTGCCACCCTAGATGCTTTTTTAACCGCATAATTACAGTGGGCAGTTGCAGACAATTTTTCATTGAACATAACACCAAGATTCTTCATCTCAGAAATAGTAGGAATCAGAAAATCGTTTATATATAACTATGTACACTTTGGGGTTATTATCCCAAAATGCAAAGCAGAGCATTTTTCCAGAGAAATAGATAATTGCCATTTCAATGACCATTCATAAACTTTGACAAGATCACCTTGTAGTACTTCAGCATTTTTTGTAGAATTGAATATTTTGACATCATCAGCAAAAAGATAAACTTCACTACTAATACCATCAAATATATCATTTATGAAAATTAAGAACAATGTTGGTCGCAATACACTACCCTGAGGAACCCCACTAGTAACCCTAATTGGATTAGGGAAGCAATTGCCAATTTTTACTTGCTGAGTCCTATTAAATAAAAAACCATGTAACCATCCCGATAAAAAACCAGATATGCCATAGGAAGCTAATTTTCCGACCAGTTTTCCATGAGAAACAGTACCAAATGCCTTTTGAAAATCGATATATGTAGATTGAGCCTGTTGCTACTTTTTTTATCCAAATTTTTAGCCCATAATGTTTTACAACTTAAAAGCTGAAGAACACAAGATTTTTTCTTTCTAAATCCAAATTGTCTGTCATTCAGAAAATTATTTGACTCAAAATAAGCCATTAGGTCTACATTTATAATACTTTCCATAACCTTGAATGAGACACAACATAAAGAAACTGGTCTATAATTTTCTACCTTTGCAGGGTCCTTTTTTTAAATAGGTACCACATTTGATGTTTTCCAAATATCTGGTAATTGTCCAGTTCTACATGAAATTTCAAAAATTGTTCTCAAAGGTTCTGCCAAAACTAGATATAATTTTTTTAAGAAAAAGGCACACAGACCACCAGGACCAAGAGACAGTGTAGGCTTCAAATATTTTAGAGCCAATAGGACTCCTAAGAAATCAAATTTGATTAATAAATCTTTATTAAACTGCTTTTGAGGATGTTCAGGGGTTTTTTCATTGTCCAAGATAAATACAGATCCAAAATATTGGTTGAATATTTCACTTTTCATTTTATCATCAAATATATCAGACTCACCAGAAACCATAACAGCGATAATATGTCTCAACTGAGTTTTATTATTGATAAATCTATAAAAATCCTCGATTGAATTCGACTTTAGCAAACATTCGCCTTCCGAGCATCTGGAAAATGGCTCATGTGACTCCAGTTTTGAAGAAAGGGATCACGAGTGAAAGTCCCAACTATCGGCCTGTATCTTTAACTTGCATTTGTTGTAGGATTCTTGAAAAAAATCATAAAAGCTCAAGTCTGATCATCAGTTTGGTTTTGTGAAGAAAAGATCCTGCGAAACCCAGCTCTTACTGTTCTCTAAATACTTAATTGATAACATTGACAAAAAAAGGGCAGTTGAGTTGATGTAATATATTTGGATTTTTCTAAAGCCGTTGACACAGTACCACATTCAAAGCTCATTGAAAAAGTGGAAAAATATAGTCTCAAGGGAAATTTATTGTCATGGATTACCGATTTTCTTCATGATAGACAACAAAGAGTTAAGTTAAAAAACACCTTGTCTACTTCTCAAAATGTAACAAGTGGTGTCCCACAGGGCAGTGTTTTGGGTCCTTTACTATTCCTTTTATATGTCAATGATATAGATAACCTACCACGATCACCTGAAGTAAGCCTGTTTCTGTTCGCTGATGATATAAAAATCTTTAGCTGTACTGAAAACAGTGGGGACCTTTAAAAATTTACTAGAATCTATTGTCAGATGGTCTGAAAGATCTCAACTAACTCTCTCTACTTCCAAAAGTAAGGTAATGCATTTTGGATATTATAACAAAATGAAGAAATACAAAATTGACGATAGAATAATTGAGGATACTGACAATTATGTTGAAGATCTTGGTATTTTTTAACCAAAAATTTTAAATTTGATGAACATATTAGGCCATATTATAAAGAATGATTACTACAGATTATATCTTATATTTCGTCTATTTGTAAGCAAAGATAAATTTTTACTGACTAATGCATACAAAACATACGTCAGATCTATTCTGGAATATGCAACTACCATCTGGTCACCCCGCTCAACTAAGAACATCAGAGCCATTGAAAAAGTACAGAAATACTTCACAAAAAGGGTTCTCAACTATCCTGATGTTTCTTATAATGATCGCCTAACTATATTAAAGTTAGAGACACTTGAAAGTAGAAGGCGTTTGAATGATTTGGTTATGTTATATAAGATAATAAATCATGAAGTAGATCTAAAATTGAATGATTTCTGCACCATTACACATTCTCAGACCCGGTCCAACCACAATCGGAAGTTAAAAACAGATATTCCAAGGACTGATATTAAGAAATACTCTTATACAAATAGAGTCATTCCTATTTGGAATAAACTTCCTGAATCGATAATAACATCTAGAAATAGTAAAATTTTTCGCTCTAAATTGGATAAGTACAATTTTGGTCAACTGTAAGAGCTATATGCTTTTTTGACCAAGCACAGCATATTCGTAAATGTACTGCATATTTATTCCGTATTTAATTAACTTATTCGTTTATTTTATTATATTCTCTTAACATTGCTTAGTGTCGTTGCAAATAAAATCATCATCATCATCATTCTTCCTTTCTAGCATGATATTTGATCATTGCAGTTTTCAAGACTTTTGAATTGTGTTTGAGTCTATTCTTGTTAGCATTACGATGATTTTTAACATAATTTTTCCACAAGTTTTTCTTTATTGATTTTAATTTCAAAAGACACTTTGGCAAATTAGAGGTTTTTGAGAAAATTTTCTTTTTGGGAACAAATTCCAGTATTAACTTCATTGGTTCTAAAAAGACAAGATAGAAGTCATTGACAGTAATGCATTGTTAAAAAAAATCTGTCCAATCGACTTTTGCCAAATACATTTGAAGAGATTCATAATCAGCTTTCCTGAAATCAAATTTATCATCATAATGAGTTTATCCTTGATTCTAACATTGATACTAAAATTTACAGTACAATTGTCACTCGTAGAAAAATATTCCCTGTGGTGCAATTATTCACAAGACCAGGGAAATTACAGAATACTTAATAAAAAAAATTATGGCCACGAGTTGATTTTGTTACAAATTGCTCAAAACCATTTCTTGTCAAACAATTGTGCAATGGAAGGATAAAATTGTCAATATGAGAAGGATATCCATACTGTTTCAAAGATGGTAAATTAGAATCTCCAAGAATAATACATTTGGAATTATCTGCAACACAAAATTCAAAAAGCAGTATAAAATTACCGATAAGTTCAATGTCATATATCTGGGTGGTCTATAACAGAGTAAGTATGCATTTAAGTTTGACACCAGTCAAAATAACTTCAAATGTTACAACATCGGGTAGAGATTTTTCAGGGGGTATTTTAGACACGTCAACCTTTAAATTTTTCCGAAATACAGCAGCAACGCCACCTCCATTCTGACCTTTTCAATCACAGCGTAATACCTTCGGCGTCAATACAAATGAGAGCATCTGGGATCTCATCCATACCTGTAATTGGGGGGGGACCCTCACCCCCAACTTGGTCGAACCCTGTACCCAAATGTTGGGACCCCCCACCCCCAACTTGGTCAACACCCTGTCACGTAGATTCATCAGCGGAGAAATTACAACTCATTACAGCGTTACTACAGTAATAAGGAAATAAAAAAAGTCATGATTAATTGCATATATCTCAGCAAAGATGCAACCAATTTCAACGTACGATAGTGAATCTTGCATAATCATCTATTCTCTTCAACATAGCGTTGTAATCAGGGTTGGCAAGACCTGGGTTTTTGGGTTTTTGGGTTTTTCTGGGTTTTTCTGGGTGCATTTTTTTGACAAAATTTGGGTTTTTGGGTTTTTGGGTTTTTCTTAATTCTTTTAAAATGAGGATTTCAACGTTAATTTGAGGATTTCATCGTTAATTTCCCTGTGGCAAATCCAGAACGAGATTGAGGATTTCATCGTTAATTTTCCTGTGGCAAATCCAGAACTAGCTGACCAAAAAAGTGCTGTGTATCAAGAATTGACGCAATACATGATTGAGGCAAAATTACAAAAACAAAATAACTCATTTCGCTACCAGATGCTCGTCAAAAAGAAAAAGTCTGTCCTTGAATATTGGCTCACAGATGGAGCTGACTGGCCGCTGGTGCAACGAATCGCTCTGAAGGTACACATAGATAACATGTTATTTGTTTCAATGTATTACATGTATAAAAAATTAATTGAGGTTTTTTTGCTCGTTGTCTCTACCGCATCTTCGGAAAGAAACTTCTCTACCTTTGGCTTCATACATTCCAAGCTGCGAAATCAGTTGTCGACGGAAACAGTGCGCAAACTGGTATTCGTTAAGACAAACTTTGGGCTGCTAGAAAGTTCCCGTAACTGTGAATCTGATGAAGTGAGCGAAGCCGAAGCGTGAAATTTGATTTCCGTAATTTTCAATTTTTTAAAGTGACATTTCAATTTTTAGTGTTTAGATCATGCAATAAAAAATTCAATAAACAGCCAATCGTTTTAATGAGCCAAATCGATAAAATCGTTGTGCAATGTGCAGTCGCGTGACTCGTGTAAATATGTTACAACCAAATGTATAGTCAGTCTTGAACACTGTTCAGCAATTTAATACACTTTATACGTTAAAAATAACATTCTCATATATATTTTAAGTAAAATGATCATTCATTAGTACAAAACTGGAACAAAAACCCTAGAAAAACCCACCAAAAACCCAGAAAAACCCACCAAAAACCCAGAAAAACCCAGAAAAACCCACCCAAAAACCCAAAAACCCAAAAATGAAGATTTCAAAAACTGGGTTTTTGCCAACCCTGGTTGTAATATTTGAATATCACTCCCGTTCTTCTGTTTCGACATGATGGTTTACTGTAGTCAAAAATTTGAAATTCCTACGAAACTTTTCAGAGCGGGTTTTCTCATCGCGTGAATCAGATTGCGTCTTACTAAACTCTACCATACGAAACTGAGATTTTCTGATCGGAAAAAGAATGCTGATTCCAAATCTGCTTTTATTTTTTTCCGATGTGTAGTATTTTGAGAGCTATCTGTTCCGCAACGAGAAATATTCAATTATCACCTGAATCGACGTGCTGTACCCACCCAACTCCCTCCCGCAAACTCGGAAAAATTGGAAAAATTAGGAAAAAAGTGGCTTTATTTGGAAAATTTTCGAAATTTTTTCGACTTTTTTGGGGGTTTTTCGACCCCCACCCCATCAATATTTTGGAAATGTTGGGACCCCCACCCCAAAATTTTGGGTTTACCCTTCCTTTCCCTCCCCCCCCACCGACTGTTTTTTTTTTCCACGAACTTTTTTCCACAAATGTGGAAAGGGGTCAAATTTTTTTCCACATGTGGAAAAAATTTTTTTTTCGTCTTAAAATCCTCGTTTTTTGGCTTTAAAATGCTCACAGGCGCTTTATCGCACTGTTTATGAGCTTTTTCAAGACTTCCGGTGTTTTTAGAGAAGTTAATTCATTGAAATTGGAGAAAAATTGAAATGTTCGACTTAAAAGCCTAATCTACAAGCGTTGTTGAACAAATTTTCTAGCAAACTATCCTAATTGACTTGAATTACACAAGAAATCAATGGTCAAGTCCCCTATGATGACAAGTGAAAGCCCAAAAAAGATGGTAATCTTTCCGGCGGTATATTGGCATTCTGCGATGCTGGAAAATCAATTTTCCGAACATTTATTTCAAGAATTCTATGTTCAAGAGTCGTAACTTCTAGAATTTTACTTGAGAAATTTTAAAATCTGTAATTTATTTGTAAACTCTCATGAACTTGGTCGAAAATATATGAGTAAGAAGATTATAAATTTCCGAAAGATATTTCCATGAAGCTTTTGAATTGATTTTACGTTAGCAAAGAAATAATCGCATCATAAAGCGTAGAGACTTGACGTATTGATCTTTCTCAAAAGGAAAAAATGCGAATCTTCATTAAATATTATGATAAAATGTTGAAGATTACCAATTAAAACATGAGATACTACGTTAAAGATGATGAAAACTAATAGAGATTAAGTGATAAATGAAGGTAGACATGATAAAAGCCGCGCCTGAGCTACTTAATGAATAATGATGATTATTAACGTTATAACCGGCTCGAAGCGCCGGAAAATTTTGAGATTTGGACCTCCTAAAATGTACCAAAATGCATCTTTTCAATATGAAAACCCCAAATTTTTCTTCCACATTTGTGGAAAGACCTCAAAAATTTTTTCCACATTCCACATTTTTTTCCACATTATAGTGCAAATGTGGAAAAAAAACAGTGCCCCCACCAACTGGTCGGACCTCTTACAGGTATGATCTCATCAGATAACCATGTTTCAGTTATGAAAATAATGTCACTGAAAAATTTTTTGTGAAAAATTTTTTTTGGCCCTTTGTGCCAATTAACACAAATGTCCGTCCGTGCACAAAAAAACCACCGTTTTAGTGATTCGAATTTTGAGTTGAACCACAAAATTTACAGTAAATCTATTTCATCTGATCCAACACTAAAGAAAGTAGAAACTTGTTGTACAAACTGAATAGCTACAAAAGGTCGAATTAAAAGCCCCGTGTATATTCCTTACGGAGCTAAGCAATCCTTAGCAGTAAGTCGATGCCTGAGTATGTAAGCAGAGTCTATGCAAATATTGTTATCCCACGATACTGATGACTGAATTATAGAAACAATGTATTTTGAAAGAATCTATGCAGCCGGGTCGCAAACTAACATGAAAAAATTCAAATTTTATATAATTGAACTATCTTCTTTGATTAAGATTCCTTACAATCGCCGATTGTCGTCGACTATCGACTTTTTGACTTCTGAGCTGGTAAAATCGGAAACAGCCAGTGAAATTCGCACACAATCATGCGACACTAAGCGACGCCTGTGTGTTTTTCGTTTCTGAATTGAGCTTAGACTTTAAGGATAGCCATAAACTTGAATGGACGTTAATTATAAAATAATATAAATAGTCGAGTCACTTAAATTATAATCATATGTAATGTGTGTCGTACCGGGTAGTAGCTCTGCTCTACCGCCAATTGCACAACCTTCAATGGCTGGAGCGAGTGCAGCAGTCACCATCATTAGTATGCAGGTGTGGCCGCCTTGACTTGAGAGTGAAACATCAAGTCTACGGGTTCAGAGGAAAACGCACGACGGCAGCATGTGCCCATGGTGACACATACATGTAATTAGGGGAGGGGGAATGCTGAACACCCCCTCCAGAAATCGTCGTCGACCGTATGGCCCGCCATTAGGCGATCCCTCAGGATTTTCCAATTCAATGGCTAGCCTGGTAGTCATAGGGACCCCCATACTTTTGAGCGGAAAAATACATGAAAAATGTCAATTTAGTGACGAATAATGTAGATTTTTGAACAGAATATGGTCAAAAACGTCATGAAACATTTTATAACGTTTTTCTTGAAAAATTACTACTTTTGAACAATTTTTGGACATGACTCCCCTCCCCAAAATTTTGGGGAATTACTGACCCCTGGCCCAAAAAAAACTCACCCACAAGAACTCGGGACATGCGATTATAGTCCGTTTTTCTTGAAATGCTTCCAAATAATGAAAGTGGAAAGCAAGTAGTATTTCAGATTTTCGCAATTTTCTGATAAACAATATATCATGAAGGACTGGAAATCTGCGAGCATACTGATCTAACCTTTACCAATTTTTCGAGTGAAAAATTTTACAGTAAGAACTTTATGTAAACGATTTGACGACACTACTTATTTGTGTCACTTTTCTATTTGGAAGCATTTTATAAAAAACTGACTATAGAATGAGTGTTGAAATAACAGTGTGTATAAGGTGGGGGGCAAAGTGAGACGGGCACCAAAAGGGCATCCAAGAAAGATCGTTACTAAACAATGGGCGCCAAAGTCAGACAGTACCTTGTTTTCTACTCGTAATATTCAGAAGTATCGCGAAAAAAAACTATATGCAATGAAGTTTCCGATGTACAGCTGGAAATGATGTTTCATTATTCAAATTTATTCAAAGAACAAATTTCCGAATAGTCGATTGTCGATTTCATTGGCTCATACGTCCAAATAAACAGTCGGCCAATCGAGATAAACTTTCGCTCTTCGACCAATAGAGTCGCTTTTCTGGCTAAAAAAAAAATTCGCGGCAAGATCTAGTTAGCATAGTGTCAACATTTTATAAGTATATTATGAGATCAAAATTTGCCGGATCAGTGCTCTTATAGTCTGTTTTTCCTGTAATGCTTGTAAAAAATGAAAGTATGGAAAGCAAGTTGTATTTCAGATTTTCACGATTTACTGATAAACTGTACATCATATGAGACTGGACATGTGTGAGCATACTGACCTAACCTTTAACAATTTTTCGAGTGAAAAATTTTACAATAAGAGCTCTATGTAAACAATTTTGACTACATTACTGATTTATGTCACTTTTCTATTTGGAAGCATTTTTATAAAAAACAGACTATATATTCCATTCGTTTTGAAATGACCGATGCAGCGAAGTTTCAGTCAAACTTTCATTCAGAATTATGGAAAGCTTGTTGATTTTATTCAAAGAAATTTTCCTTCACGATACAGACTGCTTGATGATCACTTGTTTAAAATACATTTCCTGAGCTCTAGTAGTGAAACTCCGAACGCTGGCATCAATCATTTCAAAATGGAGCATAGTATCGGCAAGGGAGCTGGTCAAATCTTGGAAGACTCACAGAATGCCTATGTACGATCTAGCCTTCGTCCAAGGTGAGCAATTGATGGATTAAAATCAAAGCTTGTCATAATGTTTGTTCGAAAAAACTATCATATGGCAATCGGCGGACGGATTCACAGCTCGGATTAAATAGTTATGTTAGTATTTATGATTTTTCAGCATCGCTATAAATTTGAACCAACTAATCATGAACTAGTTTTGCAAATTGAACACTTGTTGGAATAGATTTTTATGACACGGTATGTCAAAATATACCCTTTTTTGTTTCCCTCTTCTTTTTTTGTTTCATTCCCTTCTTTCATTTGGCACAGAATAAAAACAGCCTTCTCCTGAGATTTCAATGATCTGATCGTTATTATAAAAATATTGATTGAGGCCATCGGTATTTTAACGATCACTGTCCTAGGGGATATTCTCATGTAAGCGATTCCCAAGTGAGCGATACCCAAGTGAGCGATTCCCAAGTGAATGAATTCCGAATTGATCGAATTACCATTTGGGCGATAACGAGCGATCGAGAGTATAATAACACTTTCCTCATATTTTCCTCGTTACCCTATACTTTTCTTCGTATGTATTTATTTTTCCTTTCGTTTTGCGCGTGTATTGCTCATGTTTTTGTAGATGTATTTTTTACGTTTTCATTTTTTGTCTCTGCTTCCATTCATTTTCTTCGTACTTGTCATCTAATTTTTCTTTTTTTGCTCATCATACAATACATTACAAGTTGTCATTTTGAATAGCCGTAAT
The DNA here is from genome assembly GCA_963922205.1 of Romanomermis culicivorax. Taxonomy (NCBI): domain Eukaryota; kingdom Metazoa; phylum Nematoda; class Enoplea; order Mermithida; family Mermithidae; genus Romanomermis; species Romanomermis culicivorax. The sequence continues at coordinate 772,087 of CAWUHX010000015.1, read as the reverse complement.
CTCCCGCATAATTCTTGTACAGTTCGGCGTATGTGTGTGAAAACCTTCATAAAAAATATAAACAAAAGAATGCTGGAATAAAAACAACATCAAGAGAAAGGAAACATCAATAAAATGAAAACATTGAAGGAAAGTGAAAATATGTGGAAAAGTATTAGAAGAAAAAATGAAAAAAGTGACGAGAAAGAAAAAGCGAGATAGTGAAAACAGCGAGGAAGAAAGACAAAATTATGCGAAAAAAAGAACAAAAAAAGAAAGAATCAGCAAAATAGAAAAAGAGGAAGATAAAGATGAAGAAGTAAAAGCAAAAAAGTAAGATGAAATGTTGGTAAGAATGAAGAAAAAATCACAAAGGATAAAATTAAATTGGAGAAATAGAGCGTGCCGAATTGTATGAGAATTATGAGAGACAATGCTTATTAAAAATGACAACTTGTAATGTGCCGTTTCAATGGCAGGAAGGAAGAAGGAGATGACATGAAAAAATGGAAGAATGCAGAGATAAAATATAAAAATGTAAAAACATACATAAACAATACACACAGAAAACGAAAGAAAAAATAAACATACAAAAAAATATAAGGTAAAAATTACGAAAAATGTGTTATTAAATTCTATATCGCTCGTTTGGAATCGTCCAAAGGGCATTCTTGTGAATTCACTTAATTTGGAATCGCTCACGTGGGAATCGCTGCTGAATTGGGAAATCGCTCACTTGGAATCGTTCACTTGGGAATAGACCGTTTTGAGGACTCGCTATTTTCAGAATAGCTGGTTTCCGAAATCTCTGTTATGAATTTCGCAAAAGTTTGTAGTACAAGCAACGCTGACCAAAATTTTCCTGCGTGTGGAGAAAGAAACGTTGAACGCGGGAAAATTCGGCTTTCCGTGGGGTCAAACATGCATCCATTTGAAAAATTACACCAACAGAGACATGAAAGACGCAGAAAACCACGAAAGTAGGTCAATTTGATACAGAACGTTCAATGCCTGCAGAAGAACTCTTAATTTGCACATCGGAAGACCCAACTCTGTTAAGTAACTTACGGTTTGGAATCTGAATAAAACCCTATTCAGAAGTAAAAAATCCTAGGATTTTTGTCGGCGACAGTCGACGATTCTATGGAATGTATAGGCAATTTGCAGAAAGCCCAATTAAGATGTGAAAAAATCCTAGGATTTTTGTCGCCGACAATCGGCGACAGTCGGCGACTGCACTTCTGATTTGGGCTTATTATTAGGAACTTTTACCATTCAGTAAGTGGAAATTTTCAGCTGTTACCGCTAATAGACAATAAATTTTCTTTATTTATTGCAGTAATAAGCTTTAGCGTTTTTTTTCTGTATTTGAGCCTATTTTATGGATCATTTTGGAATAATGAATTTTCGGAATAACCACCTGCGCCTGTTGATCAGAATAGGTATGGATTTGTTGCACGTCAACACTATAGTCGAACCACGTTCAAAATTAAGATGCCTTTCATTCCAACAATGTTTCGTCTCCGACCATGAAGGACGAGTGTTCATAAAATACCGAAAGACCGGATTTACAAGACAGAAAAATGTGGCATCTTAATTTTCTTTTTTCCAAATAACTTTCGACCCTGTCGTTTTTGTTATAACATTACGAACGAACTGTCAGAAATCGACAATTATAATGTTCCTGCATATTGCCAACATGGACTGTTCTGTCAACAGTATGCGCGGTTTGTTCAAAAAAATCTGATATGATACGACAGAAGTGTTTTAAAAATTCATTGCCAGTGGATTACCGTTTTACGACGTTTTGATTACATAGGATGGTGAGATCGTTAGAGACATGCTCGTGTAATGTTGTGAACATTCTCAGCTCAGCCTATGAATAAAATATACAAGAGTACATCATAACTTCTGTCTGCTGTTTCAAACTTATTTGGATCAGACTTAATGTTCATCAATTCGTTTTCTCTAGTCATAATGTTCATGTCAAGTGCCATCATACATGCACAGTATGGAAAGTCTGCTGACGGTCAGCCAGAACAGGGGGTAGGATAGAAATTTTGTTCTTATCGATAACCAAAAGAAAGGTTTTCTAACATCAAAGCAGAAAATTCTTCAGCCTCTTTAAAGAATTTAATGCTTACTTCGTTGGAATAAAGTGTACACTTTGTTCAAAAACATCGTTAAACTATAGTCTGTTTTTCTTGAAATGTTGCTATATAATGGTAGTGGAAAGCAAGTAGTATTTCAGATTTTTACGATTTTCTGATAAATAATATTATCATAAAGGACTGAAAATTTGTCAGCATACCGACCTCATCTTTAACAATTTTTGGAGTGAAAAATTTTACGGCAAGAGCTCTATGAAAATGATTTTGACGAGAATACTGATTAGTGTCATTTTTCTATTTTGGAAGCATTCTATAAAAGACAGACTATACAGCATCATTTTAATTCTAAGGAATTCTTTCTCTTCTTTTCTTTCTCATTTTCCTCCATCATCTGTTGGGAGTCAGGAAAAATCTACTGGGGGTCAATGAATATCTGCTGGTGATCCAAACCCACCAACCCCCATGTTCATGTATGCTTGCCATTTAGCTTGCTATTTATCATCATCCTTTTCGAGAACTATGTATGACTTCTACGAGATTGAGTATTTGTTGTATTCTCAAAGTCTAACACACGTGCTTAGTCAAGACATAGTGTACAGATTCAACATGAATCTTACTGTATTGACATTATTTACAAACACACGAAACGGAACGGATGGGGATGGGTGTAGTCACCGTTTTTTTTTTCCTCGAAGATTTTTTCCACATGAGAACCGGACCCAAAATTTTTTTCCTCATTTTCCAAAAATTTTCCACATTTTTAAAAATACTTATAATGTGGCTGCGGATGCTTTTTTGTGCATTTTAGGAGCATACCCAAGCATCTTGTTGTATTTGTAGTCAGAAACCTGCAAAAATGAGGAAAAAAATTGAGAAAATTCTGGTTATGTATGTTAGTCCAAAGTGAGCTCATGAAGAATATATTGGTGTTCTATAGGAGCGGATAAAGCAAGTTAACGATAGAGTTCTCATGAATTAATCTGCTATCAACATTCCTGTGATTCCGATTAGAATTATCTAATTTTATTTTGTTCTTGGTCCGGCGCGGAGCGCCGGAAAAATTTTTTGATTTTCACTTTCTAAAACGCTGGAAAATGAACCTTCATAACGTTGGGAAATAAATTAAAATCAGACTGATGAAGTGTAATTTGCTTCCCATTCCGGCGCCAAGCGCCGGAAAAATTTTCGGGTTTTTGAACGCTGAAAAATAAATCTCTCCAACAGATATTCATGAGCAGAAGTTCTAAAATCGTAGTCTAGAATGATGTCTTCAATTTCCACCTTCAATAAACTCAAAAGTACAGATTGCAAACGTTAAAAAATTCCAATCATCGAGAGAAAAAATTGAGACTTGATGAAAAATCTCTATTTTCGGCGACATAATTGACTGTAAACGATTAGAAAATGAAACGAGCTAACTTGATTGATAGAAACTGTTGAGCATTAATTAGTAAGTCGAAGTAGATATGCTAACGGCCGCGCCTGATAGAACATAGTTATAATTATACCCATGACCGGCGCGAAGCGCCGGAAAATTTTGAGATTTTGACCTTTTAAAGTCCACCGAAATGCATCTTTTCAGTTTAGAGTTCCCCAAAATTTTTTCCACAATGAGAACCATACCCAAAATTTTTTTCCTCATTTCGAAATTTTTTTCCTCAAAAGACCCCATTTGTGGAAAAAAAAAAACGGTGGGTGTAGTAATCTTAACTATTTTCTATCAGGCGCGGCCGTTAGGATATCTACTTCGACTTACTAATTAATGCTCAACAGTTTCTATCAATCAAGTTAGCTCTTTTTATTTTCTAATCGTTAACAGTCAATTATGTCGCCCAAAATTGAGATTATCAATTCTCTCAATTTTTTCTCTCGATACTTGGAATTTTTTAAACGTTTGCAACCTGAACTTTTGCGTTTATTGAAGATGGAAATTCAAGACGTCATTCTAGACTGCGATTTTAGAACTTCCATTCATGAATATCTGCTGGAGAGATTTATTTTTTCCAGCGTTTTAGAATCACCGTTTTTTTTCCTCAAATGGGGTCTTTTGAGGAAAAAAATTTCGAAATGAGGAAAAAAATTTTGGGTATGGTTCTCATTGAGGAAAAAATTTTGGGGAATTCCAAACCGAAAAGATGCGTTTTGGTGGACTTAAAAGGGTCAAAATCTCAAAATTTTCCGGCGCTTCGCGCCGGTCACGGGTACAATCTTGACTATTTTCTATCAGGCGCGGCCATTAGCATATCTACTTCGACTTACTAATTAATACTCAACAGTTTCTATCAATCGAGTTAACTCGTTTCATTTTCTAATCGTTAACAGTCAATTATGTCGCCTAATATTGAGATTTTTCATCAATTTTCTCAATTTTTTCTCTCGAGATTTTTGGAATTTTTTAAACGTCTGCAACCTGAACTTTTGCGTTTATTGAAGATAGAAATTGAAGACATCATTCTAGACTGCGATTTTAGAACTTCTGTGTATGAATATCTGTTGGAGAGATTTATTTTCCAGCGTTTTAGAATATAAAAACTGAAAAATTTTCCCGGCGCTTCGCGCCGGAATGGGAAACAAATTATACTTCATGAGTCGGATTTTAGTTTATTTCCCAACGTTGTGAAGTTTCAATTTCCAGCGTTGTAGAAAGTGAAAATCCAAAAATTTTTCCGGCGCTCCGCGCCGGACCAAGAACTAAATAAAATTAGATGATTCTTGATATATTCATTTTTGCAAAACTTCTGAGCAATTTGATAAAATTTCCAAATCAGTTTGAAAGAAAAGAAAGAAATTTATTAAATGCGAATAAATACACGAGTAAATGCAACTAATACAGAAAAGCTCATGGACGTGACAAAAGCACGTGCGAATTGAGCTTTAAAAAACGACTCAATTTAGACCGAAAACAGGGCATGTTGTTTGAATGAATGATATCATTGGGTAGGGAATTCCAAACATCAATATTTCGCGAGCAAAAATCATGTTTTAAAGCGTTAGAGTTATGTTTCGATTTATACAATTTAAATAAGTTAGACGCGCGATAATTGAATGGACTCCAAGTGAAAAATAAGTCGGGTGGAATAACTTTAAATTTCAAAATTAAGAACATGTAAGATAGGTCGATACACGTACGTCTAAATTCAAGGTCATCAAGGCCAGATTTGTTGAGGCGCTCTTTATAGCTTAAATCTTTATATCCAAAAAGTCTTTTTGTAAACCTTCGTTGAACTTTTTCTACCAATTTAGTATTTTCTAGAGCCATAGAAATGTTAATAGCGGATAAATTCCTGAGAACTCTATCGTTATTCGTTAACATGCTTCACCCGCTCCTGTAGAACACCAATATATTCTTCATGAGCTCATGTTGGCTAATATAACTAGAATTTTATCAATTTTTTTCTCATTTTTGCAGGTTTCTGACTCCAAATACAAAAAAATGCATGGGTATGCTCCTAAATGCATAAAAAAGCATCCATAGCCACATTATAAGCGTTTTTAAAAATGTGGAAAATTTTTGGAAAATGAGGAAAAAAATTTTGGGCCCGGTTCTCATGTGGAAAAAATCTTCGAGGAAAAAAAAAAACGGTGTTTAGAATATATCAAAGCCCGAAAATTTTTCCGGCGCGTCGCGCCGAAATTGGAAACAAATTACACTTCATCAGTATGATTTTAATTTATTTCTCGACGTTATGATGATTCATTTTCCTGCGTTTCAGGAAGTGAAAATCCAAAGGCTCCGCGCCGGGCCAAGAACTAAATGAAATTAGATGAATTCTAATCGGAGAATCACAGAAATGTTAATAGCCATACCTGTACTTGGGGGGGTTGGGGGGGGGGGCGCCCCCCCCAACTTGGCCAACCCTGTACCCCAAAATCATTTCCCCCCAACCCCCCCCCCCCCAGTTTGGAAAAAATTAAAAAAATTTTCAAAAAAGTGTATGTTTTTTGGTCTTTTTTGGGAAAAATTTCGACTTTTTCCTACCCCCCCCCCCCCCAAAATTTCGGATTTACCCCCCCCCCCCAACTGGTCGGAGGTCTTACAGGTATGTTAATAGCGGATAAATTCTAAGAAGTCTATCGTTAACATGCTCCACCCGCTCCTGTAGAACACCAATTCTTCATGAGCTCATTACGACTAATATAACCAGAATTTTCTCAATTTTTTCCCTCATTTTTGCAGGTTTCTGACTCCAAATAGAACAAATACTTAGGTATGCTCCTAAAATGCATAAAAAAGCATCCGTAGCCACATTATAAACGTTTTTAAAAATGAGGAAAATTTATGGAAAATGAGGAAAAAAATTTGGGGTCCGGTTCTCATGTGGAAAAAATCTTCGAGGAAGAAAACGGTGAACGGATGGGAGGCATTGGATGCGCTGCACTGCGCCGCGCTCGTCGTGGGAGCATACCTGTAATTCGGGAGGGGTTAGGGGGTACCCCTCCAACCATACCTGTACTTGGGGGGGGGACCCCCCCAACTTGGCCAACCCTGTAATCAAAATCATTCCCCCCAACACCCCCCCCCAGTGTGGAAAAAAAAATTTTCAAAAAAGTGTATATTTTTGGCCTTTTTTGGGAAAAATTTCGACTTTTTCCTACCCCCCCCCCCAACTGGTCGGAGGTCTTACAGGTATGCCTCCAACTTGGGCGAAACCTATACCCAAATGTCGGAATTTTTCCTTGGTCAACCCACCCCGCCCGCAACACTGTTTCTTTTTTTCCGCCGGCCTTTTCGCCAAATGGGTAAAGAAGTCAAAAATTTTTCCCCATTTTCCCGAAGTCGTTTTTTCGCTTAAAATGCTTAAAGACGCTTTATTTAAGTCTTTTTTCAGCTATTTTAAACTTACGGTATTTTAAGATCCGTTAATTCATTATAATTGAGGCAAAAATTGAAATTTTCGAGTTTGGAGTTTAATAATTTACAAGCATTGTGGAACAAACTATCCAAGAGCATAATGAATTTGAATTACATGAGAAATTGACGGTTAAGTTCTCTATGATGACAAGTGAGAGCCGAAAAAAGATACTAATCTTCCGGCGCAAAGCGCCGGGAAAATTTTTTGGGTTGTTGATTTTCTGCGACGCTGGAAAATCAATTTTCCGAACATTTATTTCAAGAATTAGATTCGAATTTTCCGTTTAAATGTCGTAATTTCTAGAATTTTATAATTTGCGAAATTTGGAAATCAGTAATTCAATTCGTAAACTTAAACTTTCATGAACCATACCTGTAATTGGGGGGTTGGGGGCATACATGTAATTGGGGGGGGGGAAGTGCTATGGCAACCCCCCCCCCCCCAGAAATCGTCGACCATATGGCTAGCCATTGGGCGACCCCCCCCAGGATTTTCCAATCCTATGGCTAGCCATATGGTAGCCCTAGGGACCCCCATCAGTTTTCGTCGGAAAAATACTGAAAAATGTCATTTTTTCCATGAAAAATGTCAATTTTTGAACAAAAAATGGTCAAAAATGTCAATTTTCTTGGCGCTTCGCGCCATAAGTACATATTTTATCATTTGTTAGACAAAAATGACTACTTTTTAAACCGTTTTTCGGACATTTTTCATGGAAAAAATCGAATTTTTTTTCCTTCAGGGACCCCTCCCCCCAAAATTTTGGGGATTACTGACCCCCGGCCCCAAAAAAGTGCTCCAACCCCCCCCCCCCAGACCTCGGAGCTCCGTTACATGTATGGTTGGGGGGGGACCCCTACCCCCCAACTTTGCCAACCATATACTCAACCCTTTGAACCCCCTCCCCAGACTAGAAAAAATTGGCGAAAAAGTCCCTTTTTTGGAAAAATTTCGACTTTTTCCGACCGCCCTCCCCCAAAATTTCGGGTTTATTACTCCCTCCCCCAACTGGCCGGACCTCTTACAGGTATGTCATGAACTTGGCCGAAAAAGCTTATGAAAACTACTTCTATGAACCTTTTAAATTGATTTTACTTTAAGGAAAAAATAATCGCTTCAAAAAGTTTATAGACTTAACTTTTTCGAAAAATGTGTGAATGGAAAAACGCGAATCCTCATTAAGTTACAAGATAAAATGTTAAAGATTACCAATTAAAACATGAGATAATAAGTTTAAGATGATGAAAACTATTATAGATTAAATAGTAAGTGAAGGTAGACATGCTAAAAGCCGCGCCTGAGCTAGATAGTTCATATAATGATTATTTAACTTATAACCGGCGCGAAGCGCCGAAAATTTTGAGATTTGGACCTTCTAAAATGCACCAAAATGCGTCTTTTCTGTATCAGATCCCCAAATGGAGAAAGAGCCCAAAATTTTTTCTCCCATTCCGATTTTTTCCCCAAAAAAAGCATGATTTGGGGATAAAAATAACAGTGCCCCCGCAAACTCAAAAAAAAATTTGGGAAAAGTAGCATTTTTTGTAAAAATTTTCGAAATTTTTTAGACTTTTTGGGATTTTTTCGACCCTTCCCAAATTTTCGAAATTTCGAACCCCCACCCCAAAATTTTGGGCTTACCCCCTATTGGTCGGACCTCTTACAGAGTGGGTGGGAGAGACGGGAAAGCCGTGCTGGCTGTGCAATGGCAGAACTTTTTGCTGGTTGAAGAATTCAAATTCTTGGTTGATTGCCTGATTTCCGTACTTTAGTTGACCGTTTTCAGTTCAAAATTGATTTGAATTTTCCCGTTTTTTCCGCCTTTATGGAAAATAGTTCATTAGCTGATTTGTTTGGCCTACTTTTTTGAATAACCCTTAGTCGATTGGTGGATTAGGTAGGGAGGCTCCTCTTACTTTCGGAATCCCCACACATAAATCTTGTTATCCTCTATATCCCCTGCTCAAAAAAATTTGACGAGAAAGGCCTTCTTTCGGGTTTTGTTCGTTTTATTTCCCAAAATTTTGCGTGACCTTCCCTACGTTTTTGAAGGCACTGTCTACCTGGTTAGAAACATCGGTAGATCAGCACATTTGCCACATCTAGAGAGGAGACAGAAAAGTTGTCGAAATGAATTTTTATTTTGTATATTGCCTGTATCGTTAAATAGGATGAGGCTTCATAAACTAAAGTACAGGAGCAGTGAGTGGAGTAGTGTCTGAAATTCTGTTTTTTTAGCGCAGCGCTGATGGAGATTTTAGTCGTACCAAGAAATGTTGATACAAATTGAGGAAAATTAGAGGTTGCACTAATGTGTCGCCGTTAAAAAGCAATCTCAAGCATAATAACATAGGCTTCCACAAGATTTGGCTACTGACCTTTTACTCTTTTCTCAAATTTTCGTGCAAAATTAGTCGTTTCAAAACTTATTCCTGAATCAAATCTTAAGACTCCCAATGTTGAATGACTTTTTCATTTTTCCCTAATACAAAATTTCATATTAACAATGCTCGAAAAATTTAAGAGAGAAAAAATTTCATAAAAATCTCAATTTTCATTAAAAAAATCGAGGCTAAATACCGTTGATTACCGACTCTAAATGAGACGTTAAATATTTCTCGTCAGAATATGAACACTAAGCTCAAATAACAATTGTTAATTGACATACTAACAACGACCAAAATGCGTCTTCTTCGTCCAGAAACCAAATGCGAACTATGCGCTAAATCCTTTTCACATTTCCAATTTTTTCCTCGAGCCACACACGCATTTGAGGAAAAACTTTGATCTAAAAGGCGTTCAACAGAGAAAGTACAGAAAACCCACTTGAATATTACTCTTCAGTCTTCCACTTCAACTTTGGAAAAGACTGTAATTTTTTAACATGTTGAGTTACTCTCGAACGTTTCGTAATGTCGTGTCATTAATTCATATTATTTGCTTTCTTTTTTTAGAATTCGACCATTTCTCAAGTAGATTTTCGACGATGCGACTGTTGCCCGTTCGGATTCCACATTGATTTAGATTTCGTGGATTTCGCTTCAAGCGAGGTTCTTGATATAAGGGGTAAAACATTAGAGCAACGACGAAAAATAATCGAATCGGATTCGGTGGTGCCGAAAGAAGATAAAATGCACAAAATACGCCGACCGAAGTCTAAAACTCATGAGGAATTAGATCGCCAAATGCTGGAAGCTCTACGTACAGAAGAATATTATAAGAGTTTATTAGCGAACGAATGTAAAGATGACGATGATGAGGACAATGGATCGTTAGTATTTATGAATAATAGTAATTCCAATAATGATCGTTTCAATCAATCGTTCAATGGTTTTTCGTCCATCGCCAATAGTCACACAGCACCGGAACGGTCGCCGTCCGTTTTTTTCCGATAAATTAGAAAATTTATCGGCAAATCATAATCCCATCAACGCTGGAATGACGACATTTTTGTCTGATTCGCTAGAAAACTTGATGAGCGATTTCGACGAAACTTTAGCGCGTTCCAGCGTTCTGTCTAATTACGCCAATTTAAACGAAAATAAGCTCAATGTGTCGGAAAATAGTGGCGATAATTTCAATAATTCGAGGAAGTTCTCCTCAGATTTAGATAAGAACAATAATAATTTCGATATAAACGCATTACCGGTTCGGTCTAGTTCCGTAGCCGCGTATTACGATTCACGAGAAAAGACCAAGAATTCCAGTAAAAATGAAGTAAGAATGCGAATTTTTACCGTTGTAGGTACATACATGTAATTGATTGGGTGTGTGAAATGTTATGAGAATGCCCTAGTCAACGATCATCATATGGTACATTATGGGTGACCAACGTAGCAGTTGCCGAGAGGATATTTGAAATTAAGGAGATCATGGTAGATGTCTGAACCCTACTATTAATACAACATTAATAAATTAATGTTATTAATTTATTCATGTTTTATTAATAAATATTGATAAAACATATTAATAATGTTTTATTATATTTACAAAACAAATGGTAGACAAAATGCAAATTTTTTTGATTAAAAGTGGTCAATTTCGATGAAAAAACTGAAAAAAATTGCCACTTCCCGCCATAATGGGCCCCTAGTCGTCTTCACGCTTAAACTCGAATTCTCGAGACATTTTGAGCAAACCTCAAAATAAGTTTTTTCGTCACTTCTGAACCCTCCACCAAATCGACCGTTGACTCATACATGTAACGCGGCCCCGAGGTCTGGGGGGTCAGGCGACCTTTTTTGGCCGGGGGTCAGTAATTCCCAAAATTTTTGGGGAAGGGGTCTCAAGGAAAAAAAATTCGATATTTTCACGGAAAAAGTCCGAAAAATAGTTTAAAAAATGGTAATTTTTTCTACAAAGACCGAAAAAATGTATTCATAGTGCGAAGTGCCCAGAAAATTCACATATTGACCATTTTTTGTTCAAAAATTGAAATTTTTCATAAAAAATTAACATTTTTCAGTATTTTCCCGACCAAAAGTATGGGGGTTCCTACGGCCACCATATGGCTAGCCATAGGATTGGAAAATCCTGGCGGAGGCGGTCGCCCAATGGCTAGCCTTATGGTCGACGATTTCTGGGTGGGTTCTCATAGCATTTCTTCCCTCAATTACATGTATGCGTTGACTCCATGTGGCGCCAGGGAGTCGCTACATGTATGGCGTGCGTGTAAGTTGTATACCTGGCGATATGGTGGCTACTACAGCTTATGTGACTCCTTAAATGCTTTTCTCTGGCTTGTTTTGGGCGAATAATCCACATTTCGTTAGCTCTTGGTTACATAGAAGCGAATGTCAGATGTATGACGAGTTTTTGCATTGCGAATGACGGCATGAATGATCAGCTTTTGATTGATTGCCATATTTAGAAGCTTGTGAAATTTTCTTGTGTACTAAGATATCTGTGTGCCAGAAATTTGCGAATTCGCCATTGCAGGACTGCGGTGGACCTTATTTTCGGACGTGGATCTCATTTACAGACTCGAGATCGAAATTTATATACTACTTGTGTCGACGTTTTCGGATGCGCGGGAAAAATCACAGTTTCAATCTCTCCCCATGCTTTTCTTTTTTCGGCTCCTTTCTATAACTGGTTGAATGTGTATGACTGCTTCTTCAAGCCCACGGCGCCTGCCAACTATAATCAGTATGTAAGGTGTTCCATAGAAATTTTGTCAATGTATGAATTGTTTCTAAGTGCATTCAAGTGCCTCATTCCTGAGTACACGTGTTGAATTTTTTATGTTTTCGACCTATTCTGTTCAAAATAGACTTTTATTTTCCAAATAAGTTGATTGTCCTATGGGAGCATGGCTAATAGTCTCGTGATTCGTCAGATTCTGAGAACAATTGTGTTTTATGATAGTTGAAGGGGTCAGGACTATGATTCTCAGAATTGTCTTTTTTTTATCAAGAATGACACTGTTTTGTCGCCTAAACTGGCGAAACGAAAAATCGACTTGGATAGAGCAACGCTGGTCGATCCGGTTTCTTCTGAAGATAAATTCGCATTTTTCGATCAAAAAATGGATATGTACATATCGCCAAATGATTTAAAGTAAGGTGAAAATGACGGTTATGTAACAAAAAGCGAAAGTTTTAGCGAAATTCGGCATGTGATATCAACTCGAAGAAAAATGGATACATTTTAACGGATAGATCCTGCTTCTGCGCATTGCTATTTGTTTTTGAAATAACAGAATTCGTAGATTGAATTAGTAATATCTTATACTTAAAATCAAATTCGTCTTGAAAATTTGTGGTCCACATTATTTCTCGCTCGAATAGTTCTTTCATGAGGAATGAGACACTTTCGTACATGATTCAAAAGCATTCGAAATTTTCTGAACGTCTCGGCCTAATCTAAAATTTATTTTTATATGTTCACCATGCCCAACTGTTGTATGCCCAAATCCACGTGACCGGCGCGTCAGAAAAATAACGCTCGGTGAGGGGCTCGAACCCTCGACCTTCTGCATACAAGGCAGACGCGCTATCCAACTGCGCTAACCGAGCCACGTGGATGGTTCGGAAATTGTGGTAGTGAGTGTGGGGCATGCCGCATAATGAATAGCCAAACGCACCACTACAACACAACTGTATTGTTTCTCACTACCAGGCATGAGAGTAGGAATGACTCATTCTTGTAAATGATGTTCGATGGGGTATGAGAACTATATTTATTGGACTCAGCTTATACCATAGCATGGTTTTGGTGACTCCCTATAGCATCGGCCGACAGTTTTTATCCCAAAAATATCTAATTTTAATCAAAAAAGGTGAATGTCCAGCTTTTGGGCACTTTGATCCATAAAGAACCATTTAATGGACATTCTGGGGGTTAAACGCACATTTTTTGAGACATTTTCAACAATTTACAAAGTCAAAATTTTTGTTTTCGGATTACTTCAGCCCCTAAATGAGCTGATTTGGCGGACTCCTTCCATCCCAAGAAGAACGTTCTCCATTGGCGTTGGAGAGCTGTTACATACATGGAATGACTTTTCATATATCAACAATTGGTTTTCTTGATCATTGAAGCAATTATGAATTTATTCAGTTTCGCTCCAAATTATTGTGGTCAAGTATTGATACAAGAATTCACATTCTTGTATGAATACTTTATTTATTTATGAACTGTTTCTAAAACTCTTGAACGGAAATTATTGCTATACTGATCCGTTAATACCGAACTATATACAGAGTCGTGAGATTTATGAATGCATGAAAATTAGGAGTCTGTAGATAACTAATTTTTCGTGATATAGTTAGTCAACGCATCAATATGATAGACTGGCTTCCTCGTTTTCTGTCGTTAAGGCGTGGATGCTTAAAAACTTTTTTGTATAGATTAGCTTTCTTCAAACCAATGACTTTTTTCATGCGACTTTTTTCTATGCGTTAAAATTTAGTTGACTCAGTCATAAAAACGAGCAATCCGTTTTTACGAGTTAATTCCTCAGTATTATTATGTATGCATATCCGTCAAAATTTTCACTTAAAATATTTCTCGGCGTTTTTTCCGATGCATTGATGGATGTACTGGTCTGTAATTTATAATTTTTATGTCTTTTTCTTTTTATTTATCCTTAGCCATCATAATAATCAAACTAGTTTCTACTCCACCTTACCCAAACAACAACCATCGTCTTCGTCGACAACAAACTCGAAAACTTTTGATTACAACAAAAATAACAAAGCTGCGCAGATGGATAATTCGACAAGGAAAGAAAGTAAGCAAAAAAATGTTTGCTTTTTACATAAAATTTAACGACTGGAATGTTTATAGACGATCGTATCATACATAAGCTTAGAAATTATTTGAAGAGATGAAATGACTTTTGTTTACTCACTTTATCGCACATATATAAAGTCGGAGGAAAGGGGTTATATCACGTGGAGTATCTTGACTGCTACATCTAACGGTTGAATATTTTTACACATAGTCATGCAAAAAGATTATTTCGAGTGGAAGATCATGTACTTCTTGCTGAAATATCCAATCGTTTTTCGCTCTATACTACATGTGATCGGAATCTTCGATTAAGTACGTGAAGTATGAAGTTCAAATAAAATTTTTCGCACGGTGTCTTATGAAAGACTGTTTAAAACTACAAAACCCGATACAGTTGAAGAATTCCTCATTTCCAAACCCAAATTAGTGAACCGAAAAATGCTGATTTTCTGTGAAAAAACGTAGTTTTTGCAGACACAGATTACGTAAATATGACGGCTAAAATCGCTGCCAATATGGAACAAGTTTCAAATCGATTAAAACGATTAAATTCGCCCGAATTTTCGCAAGCTAATTATAAAGCGGGCGCCATATTTGTCGACAAAAACAAAAACGTAAGGATTTTTCAGTTGCGGTGTGTCTAGGTTAATAATTCAAATTCATAACGTCTTGGTTGATCATCTAGTTCTGTTGAATTTGGTACCGGAACAGAGGTCCCAAAGGTCAGATTTTCAGGTAATGCTAAAGTTAAAATTCTGCGGGAATAGTGTACCTAAATGTCCACTAAGCACGCAATTTCTCCCCAAAAGTTTGGCACCCAGTAGTCAATTTTTAAAATTTTGGTAGGGGGAATATCCCTCTTATACCCCTCCCTATGGGCAGTCTGTACCGGAAACTAAGAAAAGTGTGCTTTTTGATTTAGTTTACATTTTAGAATAACCTTTTCCAGTCACCTCACGATCAGGAAAATGCAGCTTTAGAACGTTTGAAGAGGCTAGAGCAAGATATAAAAAATCGTCCACCATTGATCGAAAACAAAATTTTCCAAGAAAACGTGCAAAATATGCGCCATAATACCGCTCAAAGCAACGATTTACTAAAAATCAAGACTTCGGGTGAAAATTTTCGTGATAAATTATCCTATTACGAAACCATTGGCGGCGCAAAAGTTGCCAACGGCCACACCCCCGAAACGCCTAAACGCACCTATTCGCACGATCGCATGCGCGATTATCAAATCCCGAACGGTAGAAATTTGGTAGGTCCGCCTCCGCCGTCAGCTAGGCCCGCTAGCGTCACGCCTTATGTTCAAAAATTCGTCTATCCTAGTCTTTTTCCGCCCGAAAATCAAAATATTTCACAATCGTCTTCGTCGTCGACCGGCCAATTAAAATCGCCGCAACTTTTTCATTCGTTAAATAGGTTCGTCGCTAAGCAAGCCAACAACTTTTCGAACGACGCCATTTATCGTCGAACGCCACCCGTAACAACAAAGTCGACGACACAGGAAACGAAATATAGCCGTAGCGGCAACGACGAATACGTTTCCGATTCCGAAATTGCTTTGGGTGATAAATATTTGACATCTTCTCCTTCGAATTTCGGCGATCGTCGCTTCAGCGCCAGATATTCGAGTTTACGACGACCGCGGTTGTCGCAAAATTATCACCAAGCTACTAACAGTAGAGAGGATTTTTCGCGAAAGAAAAATTTCGACGTTTACGGCAGTATTAAGAGGGAACAAACGGAGGATTTTTCGGAAAATTACGCCAATTTTCGACGAGCGATGGATGATTTGAACGAAAATTACCGAAAGTTTGACCAATCGAGGGACATACAAGAACAAAAACCAAATTTGGAATTGATCGTTACGAAGCACGTTGGTGGGTTAGATGAAGTAGAAAGTAAAAATGCTTATAGGAAATATTCCTCCGGCTAAACGCTCAATTCTGATTGGTGAAAGTTATGGTCCTATCTTGGGCATTAGGTATTTCCTACGATTGCTGATCATCGCCGTAAATTTCCTAAAATTTTTGTCGAAAAAAAAATATTTCCGCATTAGACTTTTCTAGGAACACTTTTTAATAGAATGAATTCAGGTAAATAGATTTTCAATATTTCGAGATATAAACTTTAAATTTTTCACCTAGTTCGTTCAACAAAAATACCTTGAAATTTAAGTTTTTGTTTATATTTCTACTTCAAATATTTCCTAAAAGCATAAACAACATTTGAAGTTGATTTTTTCAACAAATCGTTTCCTCAAAAAGTGGGATCATTTCTACTTCATTGTTGTTATCACTATTTAACAATAGGCACAACGCGCACTCTTTTCAGAAGATTAACGTTCAAAAACAACTCCCATTTATTCTAACCATTCGTAATTTTTAAACAAAAAATAACACGTACGCTAGCTTGACTAAGCTGACTTCAAGCTTGTGAGCTAACAACAGATTTAAAAAATTAGATTCTATGATTATTTCATTTTTAATTGATTTTTTTCCGGAGGAATAAATGGGTACTGTATTAGATATTTACTCTGTTAACTGTAAAAATTGATCTGGAATATGTATTTGAAACATCAAATTTCTTTACTATAAATAATGCCAATTCTACCAACAGATAAAGCCGTTATTAACCTACTTTCCCGGTTTTACAATTCTTGTTTTTGTAAAAATCGAAAATTTTCATATTCACTGAATGTTTTCCGAAATGCATGTTTTTTGCAAAAGTGGTGTGATACAGATAGGATTAGATATCAACCTAAACGCTTATCGCGGATACTGTGAAAAGTATGATACCTGAAAAAAATTATAGAAAGAATTTTGCAGCCATCATTGTTGTAAACTTGTTTTATACACGTTACCAATTATCATTCGTACAAAGATTAAAAAATCCGATTTCGCATCTTCTTACACAGTCTCTTGAATGAAATTTGGGGCTTAGTTAAAAGGCGCAGTTTGTGTGTATTTTTAGTTTGATTCTAATCCTAATAAGAGTTACTCGTGTTGATTTTTTTGAAGCTGGTCATTCGATGAAATGTCAAATTTAGGGAGAATAAGCATTGAATACGGCTGATTTTAGCCTATGCAGAACTAGATATTAGCCCTTAAAATTGCAAGATGATGGAACGTGCGAATCAGCAATTATACCTATGAATTAACTCATTCTTAAATTTGTGCGCCATCATTTATAATTTCTCGCTTATTCTACAGGACCGCCGCCATGCATAGTATGTTCGAAAAACGCCACCAAAACTTTCAAGTCGTCCGGCTGTTATACGGGACCTTTATCCGATCCGAAGCCATGCACCGACTGTGAAAGTATGATTCAGTATTTTTCACCGATTTTTAATTTTACGACTTTTAAAGTTGACCATAACCTGGAAAACAAGCATATTTTTGAAAACACCGTAATCAACAGGAATACTCTTGGTTTGGTTACTCCAGTCAGTTTCCGCACATATTTTATCAGATTGTTGCAGATTTTAGTCGAACGATCTCTGGGAAAACTAATTTTTTCTTCTACGAAAATTCATAGATTTAAAACGCAAATTGCAACTGGCCGAATTTAAACCGGTCGTTTTCGACGTTTCGACATCCGTGCCGCTTTGTACCTGTACAACGTGCTTAAAAATGAGGGCCAAAGTTTTCATCGACAGATCGACGTCTCCGGCGCCTAAACCGAGTCCCGTAACGCGCGGCGTTATGGCCGAATTGCCCACTAAATCTGACACGTGCGAACATTGTACGGAAATGAGGCGGAAAACGTTCGTAGGATTCGGCGTCAATACTGACCCAAAAAATGTTTCCAGCCTGGAAACAGGCACTGATTTTGTGGAAGTGAGGAACCAACTTTTTCGGTATTGTTTTTAGCATAGAAATGACAAACTCAGAAATAGAAAGTTCCGAAATTGTGCTTGGCAATGGCAGATGGTATTGGTGCTCTGATAAACAAAATTTATGGTTGGTTGGCTGATTTTTAAATTTTGGTTGTCTTTTTCCAGCTTGAAATATGATTTTGTCTGTTCTACCCGAATTTATGGAAAATGGTTGATTCTCAGCTGATTTTTTTGGTCTTCTAGCTAGCTGAAGGCACACTCTTGCCGATTCAAAACTTCAGTACCTGCATGAATACTTTGCCCATAAAACTGAATTAATTTGTTCGTATATACAGTGCAAAATCATATTTTATCAGTGAAACATCACAAAAGTGCGTGATGAGTAACAAAGAAGGCGTAAAATATATCTCTCGTGTTTATGCTTGTGTGTCGAAGATATCATGATCGATTGAGATGAGATCATGTGAGTGAGGCTTTCTTACAGTAATTGAATCATTATGTATTTAAAATCAGATTTTGAGTTTGAGTGCGCGTTTTCTCAGAAGCCAGAAATTTTGATTGTTACTTGATGAGTCTCCTCTGCTTAATGGTGGAAGTTTCTGATTTTCATTTCACGTTATTTGTATGTTCTAATCCGTGAATATTCCTTATTTCCTAGTTTAGTGTTTTTCCCATTCAATTTCAGAGTTTTTGTCCGGTTTCGGGTATTTGACTCTGATTTCCCAATGTGCTTTTGAAATCACTGTTTTAGATTTTTGTCGCTATGATTACCTCGATTTTCCTTAGGTATATTGGCTGATGTTTGAATTTTAATGCGCTTATATTTACTAATCTTGATCAATGATTTGAATATCCCTGGTAAATCAGTATAGGTACCGAAATCCATATTTTAGTTTGCCAACCGTCAAACTAACACCGAAACTGTGAAAAAAAGATGTATCGGCACGAACACCGAGCCAACGTCGATCAGAAATGTCGCTTCTGCCATTGATAAATCGATTTTTTGTCGATTAGGCAATTTGAACGAAAAATCTACGAATACAAACCAGACAATGGTGATCAACGTCGGTTTCAATACCGATCCGTGGAATCCCGAAATGGATATCGATCAAAGTAAAATTGAAATTGATGTCTTTACGATAGAGTAATGCAAGGTCGTAGCTTGATGCGCGTAATTTGAATAGGTATTTGCGTTGTTACTACAAATTTTAGAATAAAAAATGCAAAATCCCCAAAAATTACATACAGTATCGTAATCGCCGCAATAATGAACTGAGTTAGCAAAATTGATAATATTGAAATTGTTTCTATCCTGCATTGTATATACAATTTTTTCATTGCAAATGACCAAAACCATCAGTTTCTAATGGTGCAGTTTCAATAGTCTGTTTTTCCGGGTGAGAGTGTCCAAAAACACGGGTTTTTTCGAGAAAGTTCCAAATGAGAGATTTTTGCCCTAAAACGGAGCACAAATCTGCAGTAGCAACAATATGATAATAGCTTACTTACGAGTACTGTACAGAAAAATTTGGCTAGTCATAACGCGATAAACTATGCAAAGTCTTTTTAAGACCTCTTAAATATTCCTACCCCATTCCAGCAAGAGCAATTTCTTCAAGTTTTGTTGACTCGTATTTACTTGTTGATTAATTAGCTGGTTTTCTTGTCGCTTAATTTTCTCTAAACCGCTTCCAATTTTAGGTGAATCACAACAAAACTTGAAAACCAAATCTGATGCCTTCGTACAAGTCGACATCGCACGTTCCTCGTCGTCTTCCATCGGCGTTGACGCGAACCAATTTACCCCGTCGAAAACTCTCTCGAAGGACAATTCTTCTAATACGCAGAAATTGCCGCCAGCATCGGCAACTAAAAACGTCGCCGTTTGTACTGACGTTTTGTCTCCGCGTAAAACTAAAGACCGTTCAGTGGATTGTCGAGCTACTTGTTGCGACGCGTCGATGAATACGTCAAGCGATACAGACGACAGGATTATCAGGCTATCGTCGAATAGGGGCGACGATAGAGATCGTAATGACGCGAATTTCGAAGCTATACGACAAAATTTGGCCGTTTTCGAAACGGCGAAAAATAATTTGGGCTCTAAGCTGAAAATTGTGGATGCGGAAAATGAAGTTGAAGGGGAAAGGTAATTTTTACGCATTATTCTTGGAAAATCCTTTACTTCTGCGATTTTGAGCAAGTGCGCAAGAATCACCGATCATGCAGTCTTCCAGACCTGAATCCTTATTTTGGACGGAAATTAGATTCAATAGTCAGACCTTTAAACAAAGCCAGTATCATTGAACTCGGATGGGAAATGCTTCATCTTTCATTAAGTACACGCCAACCCTGCTGAACATTCTCTTTACAACACAGGGGTGTGAAACGTAATATTTTTCATTGAGAAACTTCCAACTGTGGATGAAATAATTGTTTTAAGCATTTGCTCAGAAGAAATGTACTTACCGGCACTCAGTTCAATAGGAAAAAGCTTCATGTTCTTAATTAAAAATTGTGAATTGACGTTAATTAATTTTCTGGTCAAAATCATCATTTCACTATCAAGATTTTCGTGCAGTGATCCTCTTGTCACTTATTAATATATTGAGTACTTGTGATTGGTGATGTCAGGTGCTATGAGAATCTTTCCCTAGCCAAGGGCCATCACATACTCCCCTGGAATGAACGATAAGACATCTGAAATCAGGGCGGTTAGTCGAACTGCCACTCTTATCAGACCAAAAGGTGGAAAAATGTCGACTTTCCGAATTTTGGTCAAAAAATGAGGAAAGTAAAATTGGCACGGTGCATGATTAAGGGCTCTTTGTGGGTTTCCGTTGTTTTTAGCATTTTCGAAGCGTTTTAGCAGTTTTGGGTCGACATTAGGTTTTTTCGATCACGTCCGTCGACGAACTAAATCAGTTGACTCGCTACCCTGAAGAAGGTCGCAGAATACCCTAACATATTTATATGTTCAAATTGCTCTATTTTTTAAGCAAAAATGAAACTAAACCCGATTCACCGTCTACGAATGACGAAACGGGTTACAGTATATCGTCGCCCGACGTCGACGATGATCGTTCCACCTACGACAAAGAATATATGATTTCGTCGTTGATCGTGGAAAAGGATTTCGAAATTGAAGATAAGAACGATTCTCAGCGGGACGACGATGGTGACGGTGAGTTTGAGACGGTTTCTGATTATTTTTAAAACTATGATTTTTATTTAGCTAATGTAGAATTTATTTCCGCCAAGTTGACCTATACAACATAGGATGAGTTTCATCTTCATTTGCTTGCGTCATAATTAGTTTGAATAATAACTTATTCCATGCGAATTCCACCCACTTTCGATGTTTGGAATTTAGAGGCAAAAAAATAAGAAAAAATCGTTTTTTGGTATTTCATGAGAAATTCACAGTTGTCAACTGGTGTTGTATTTTTTTAAGAACCAATGTGTCATTAATTGACTATTTAACAAAAGTTATAGGTTTGATTTTTTGTAGCGATTAGAAAAGCTGTTTGACTAATAATTTCAGGTATTTTGTCCGGAAAAACGAATATATATCATAAAAACTTCGTGAACAGTTAAGATTTTTTTCGTCGATTCTTTAATACGCAAAATTTTGAGGAAACGTGTTCAGTTTTATATTAATGTTTTTTCATTGGTCAAAAGTCAACCCAAAACGTTTATTTCTTCTCATTTGCGAATTTCCGGTCTTGAGGATGTGAGGATTGAATTTGGAATGCTCGTTGAAAAGAGATAAATCCAAAATGGAAACAGATTTTTGTATGGGGTTTTGTTGGTCTCCTGTCATCCTGTTAATCCTTGGACATACCACCGGTTCATCTGGTATCGGTCAAGCCAGAAATTTGGGTGGTTCCCAAATCGTTTTCATGGTTATCAAACATAATCAGGTTGGAAAACTGGATATTGGAATATTTCTTCTCGTAAAAAATAGAAAGTAATTTAAAAAAAGTCGGCAAACTGTTTTAGATGATATTCGTTATTGTGTTTTGTTAGCTTTCTATTCTATCACATTAGTCCTCACACGAACTGTGATCTGATTTTGGGAACCATTTCATCTTTTAAGCCTTTACCGCAGTAACCTCATGCTGCATCGATTTGCTTCTAGTTGAACCTATTGTTCAGGTGTATGACTCAGTTATGTAAGGCGTTGATATCATAGTCTCAATTCAGTTATAGTTCCGGGCGAAAAACCAAAAAACCGTTTTTCTCGAATTTCTACCAAACCATAATATATGTGGGGAGAAACTGTGTCACATTTTTCGTGGATCGTATAGAGGAATATAGCAGACAAATTAAAAAAATTATTGATCAAGTTTTGGCGGAGCCAGAAATAATAAGGTGAAAGTTCAAAAAAGATTAGGTTTTCCGAAATATGGGAGAAAAAAACCAAACGATTTTTTGATTCCCAGCTGCGCCCTATGATTAGTTCCGATGAAATGTAGTCACATGACTTTTGAACCATTTGTTCAAGAAAAAACTAAATTATCATGTTGGTTTTTTCCCCACACTGGTTTTTTTTTTGATGTTGGTTTTTTCCCCACCCCTGGTTTTTTACCCCACAATTTTTTTCTTTGCTTTATCTTTTGCCAAATGAGCACACAGTGAAAGATGTTGGTCAAAAAACATCAAAATACGGATGACAGAGCACCAAAAACTCAAAATTTTAAATTAAATTTATTTAAAATTATTGGTTTTTTATTATCCCACACTGGTTTTTTTATCCCCCGATTTGAAAACCTGCAGTAGGCTACAGTGTGCCATCAACAACTGAAAATTTTCTTTGTGAATAGCCCTTAGGGGTGCTTATATGTGCAACATGTCAGAGGTTGCATAACTGCACAACACGGTCAACTGCGTGACGCCAAAAGTGCCTTAAAAATGCATAAAAACGGTTGAGGTTTTTCGAAATTTCACTGAATTTTCAAATTGCTGTTAAAACTTACCAAATGCTCCTAATTCTTTTAAACTTGGGACAAAACGTTCTTATCAAGTACTTAACATGCTCTAAACGTCAATACCCGATATTCCACTTTTATTGTCCGTTTTTCCCCCATATTCGTCTGGTTTTTTCCCGGGACTATATTGTTTTTTAAATTTGCGAACCAGTTGTAAATTTCTATCCGATTTTTTTTTAATTGGTAAAACACGTAAATGCAGAAATAAATCATCTTTGACTACATAGTCTTGCTCCCATCAGGTCACTTTCTTCATCTTTTTAGACGTTTCCTACTATACGGACGAAAACGACGAAGAAGATCGTCCAGAAATAGGTAAAAAATTCGACTTCACGAAACCGCGTCCAACGCGAGCTTTCGCTCTATCCAAAGCTGCCGCAACGAAAAAATTGTTGACCGCGACGGCCACCGATCGTTTCAAGTATAAACCGAAAACGCAAACGCCGCAACGTCTGACGCAACGAAACGTCGCTCAATTCCGAAGCGTTAGATTAACGAACGTAAATAAAGGCGATTCTTTGGCTTACATTACGGATAAAAAAATGCAAAAAAATCCGTCAGTCGAAACGAAAAATGATCGCATTTTGAAGAAAGACGAAAGCGGCTTAAACGAAAAAATGACAACTTTAAAGAAATTGTCGCCTATAAAATTGAGATCGAAAAAAGGGGAAGCGAAAACAAATGAAAAATCAAATGACAGCGTCAAAGGGAGACAGCTTTTTCGAAAATCTTTGTTGATCGACGAAGAAAGCGAAGAAGCCAATGACGTGTTAGGTACGTAAAAAATATTTTTAGGGATCTTCCTGTAGTTTTTAGTGTTTTTTTACGATTGTTCCCTATTTGAGTTTTTGTGCTTTCTTCTTTCCGGCATTTAGTGTTTTTTTCCATCGAACAGTTCGGCTGAAAATCAATTATTTTGATAAAGTTAAGTGGAACAGAAAAAATCAGACCAATCTCGATCTGAGAAAGGGCAAGCGAAAGTCATAAATCAGACAACCAACAGCGGCGTTTATTTGCGTCCTGTCCAGTACTGGATGTCTTCAATTTTTTTTTAATGATTACTTTTCCTTTGCTTTTCTCTTGTTTTTTGGCATTATTGTTTCTTACATTTTTCTCTGTTCAGTATTCTTTTCCTTCTCTCTAACTGTTGCTTATTCGTTGTTTTTGTGTTCTTTCAGAAGTAGTTTCTTAGTATTTCTATTCTATTAGCTCTTTTAAATTTTTTATATGACATATGTTTTGTCTATGCTTGCTTGGCGCTTGGTTTTTTTCTTTTTCCGATTTGTTTTAATTTCGTGTAGTTTTTCCGTTCTAATCTAATTCGTAGTATCCTGGCATATTCGATTTCTCGTGATTTACCTCTCTTTATCTTCTCTTCCACTGATTTCTGTGTCATATACTTTTGTTTCTGTAATTATTGCTTGCTCTTTTATACATTGCTTTTTTCTTGTTTCCCTTCGAATTTATTTCGATTTCTATCATTTTTTCTCTTTTCCATCGTAGTATTTCTGTCAAAAACACATTTCTGTTATTATCGATCTCTGTGTATACGTCGCTTTTAATTTTGTTGTTCCTTTCATTTGTTTTTCATGTTTCTTTCATTTGATTTTGGTTTTCTTTTCCAGACGTTCTTTTCATTTTTCACTCTTTTGCATCCAGATTTTCTGAAATGTGATTTTTCCTCAATTTTTCTATTTAAAAATGTGGCTTGCTCTCGTCTGTTTCTTTTTGTCTCCGATCAGTTCGGTTTGAGCCTGTTTCGTTGTTCACATAAATATTGTTTCACTTTATTTTTTTATTTTTTACATTCCATTAATTTTTCTTCCCGATATGCAATGTGTTTTATGTTTTTTTGTTTGGATAGCAAATTCTTGCCTCTTAATTTTTAGGTCCACTTCCTTCCGAGCTGATTTCCGCTTCATCAGCCAGCACGAGTACCGGATATTCATCATCATCTAGTTATTTCGCATACGATAATCCAGCCGTCGATTTTAGCGCAGATGATGTAAAAGCCGATCAAAGAACAGTCCGAAAATCTCATTTAGTTTCTACGAGAATAGAAAATCTTCCGGTTGACGGTCGTGATGAGGAAAATTCGGATGAAGGTGGAAATTCCGACGCCGAAGAGTCATCTCCGACGACAGCTGCGGAATACGCGACATATAATGTACGAACACAATCGATAATTTCGAATTCGCCAGATTGTGCGCCATCGGATGCAACGTTGTCGTCGTCGTCAAAACGACGTAGTTTATCGTTGGACGGATATCAGACGAATTTTGAACCGAACGAACCTTTGAAGCAAGCTTGCGAAATAACGGACGGTTATTTGAAGAAACCTGAAGATTTTCCGGCCAATGTAAAGCCGGTGAGTTGTTGTCAATGAGTTCTCGTTTTCAAATTCAGAATTTCTAAACTCGGCGAATCAATTATAATTCTTTGAATAGCAAGGGAAGCTATATTTCTTCAACTTGAAGATTTTATCTACTGAGATTTAGAGGTAATGAATGAATAAGGATCATGGAATAATGTAATCTGTATTTAATCAAAAGTAGAAACCTTATAGTTCGGAAGATTTCACGAAAACATTTATTCCAATCCAAATCTAGTTTTCCACAGTATTAGAATTGTGCAATCAGGAAAAGACTTATCTAGACGGTAACAAATGAAACGAACATGAATTAGACAAGGCTTTCTGTATAGCTGATAGTGAAGCACATAGCTTTTATTGAAAAACATTCGCCTGAATATTGAAGATGTGCTGAAAACTATCAAAAAATACATGAATCAAAATCCACGTATATTTTCATAATAACTTGAAGCCTGATTGCGCAGAATTTTACTGATAAAGTTTCTTAAATGTGTAGCATGTCGAGAAATTATCGTCACATTTTGTCTAAAAAATCGAAAACTTCGGAAAAATTAAAAATTAGATGTCGTGTGAACCCGAACAAAAAGTAACCACTAAGTATAATCAGATTTTCAAAACTAGAACTTCCGGATTCATTCTCGTATATATCATCCAAAACTTCATAATTTGAAATAGAAATTTCGTAACTTCGAAAATGGACGGAAAATGCTAGATTGAAGACATGAAAAATTGCTGATATAGCTTGCTATCAAGAAATAGTTTTATTGGCGTACGAAAATAAGTAAGAGGAAATGTTGAATTTTTCTACAAACAAGGGAAGCTGTTTGCTGCACAACAGGTTAAAATTACGGAGGAGATTCCTGCCGAAAATTACTAACCAGAGATGGGCGAACAAAAAATAACTAATGGAGCGAATTGAAATCAAACATGATCAAAGCAAACAAAAAAATCTGGCGATGCCGTAAAAAGATGGATCAGTGATTATCTGTATCAGTTGCCAAAAATTTATGGAGGAGATTCATAGAGAGACAAAAAGGATTTTTTGCCTCAAATTATAAAAATGGTTGAAAAATAATTATTTTTTCCGATGAAAATCAATAAAATTAATATTTATGGCCTGAAATGTTGAAATAATGAGATTTTCGATCATTACTTAATCAAAAATGTCCGTCTATTAAAAAATGAACATTTTTAGTCTTTCCCATCTAATAGGACGGGTTTCGTTTCGTATGGTTAGCCATATGACCGGTAATTTTTGAAGGGGGTTCAATTTCACTCCATAATTATGCGTGTGTGGACTTTAATGCAGCTACTACTGGTTTCAAGTGTTATACACTAAAGAATATGAATGAAGCTAGAATTAATGAATGAATTCATGTGTCGATTTGTTGACGCTACTACTCATCGTTTGAAAGTTTTCGCTCCATGCATTTTTTGGTTTCCAGTGTAATAATTAAATAATAGATTACTGTATTTTTTGATGCATTCTATGATCTGTTACATATGGCACGTATAGTTTCTCTTTCGATCTTTAGAAACAAAGTCACGCAGGTAACGCAGCTCGAAGATCTCGAGGGATCATCGTTGCGCAAAATTTAGACAAAGTCGTTGAAAGTTTCCATGTAAATAGTTCGAGAAATGAAAAAGAAAAAAAGGAATTTTATTTAATGTCTCGTTATGACGCGAAGCACAGACTTTTTTGGCCACATAATTAGTCCATAACAAAGGAACCTTATGATACATCTCACCGAGTCCGTATACGCAAAAATTTCTTTTATAGTTGTTTAAATCGAATTCAATTTACTGTAATTACGCAGAAACGCTGAGTAACGAGTATAATGATAGGTTCTATCAGAAAATAATTTTCGTCGTAATATCAATTATTTACTGTACAAATATAAAATTTCTCTTGGAGTTCATTTGCTGTTTTCACACCCTGAATAGAACTTTACTATATAATCATGGCTCCAGGAAAGAAAAGATGGAAGTCGAACAAAAAAAAAATGTCGATAATTCCCGAAAGATTTTGCGCAACCGCCTGACAATATTCATAAATTTTTTTGCAACAGCATGGTTTGCAAAATCCTAAGGCAAAGGTTTGACGCATTGCCCTCTACGATGCATTGAGTGGTACTTGATATCATTCAAAATTTACCGTTGAGATTCGGCTCCATGCACACCTACAAAATATCTAAATTTTGGACCCAACAGTTTTTGAGATTCCAGGTGGGTCGATGCCTATTATTACATGTTGTTTTCAAATTTGCTGAAACATTTTTGATTTTAAGGCCTGCGTTTGTATACTTATTGATCCTTTTAGGATACTCTACATCTTTGGTACAGACTACTGTGCACTTTGCTGTAGGATCATAATTAATTTTTCTTAAATGATGGCACCTCCCTACGTGTTTGTAGGCATGGGACGACCTCTTCTCAGAATTCATATCAATCGACAATCATCTCATAGTGAGACCAGGATTTAGACTTCTAGGAAGTAGAAAAGCTTTTTTCGTAAGAACGATCATTTTTTGAGAAAAAAATTATTCTGAAACATTAATGTAATCTAAGGGGTAGCAATAGTTGAACCATTCTTCAGTTGTCATTTTTAAACAAACTTGATCAAAAACGAAAAATTTTTCGTACACTAAACAATATATACAGGCTTTTATGGTCATATAGACAACAATTATTTTAAACCCTTTTTTCAAACTTTTCAGTCGAAAAAATCAATGCTTTTGCTTCAATGACCCTCGCCCTCAATTTTGGGTAACCAATGACTGTGTCTATGCATAGCCGGTTTACTCCGATCAGTATTACGTAATCAGAAATGTTAGTTTGGCGCTTCGCACCATAAATTTGCGGAATTTTTTTTTTGTCACTGTCATGCGTTATTTTTAAAGTATTTTCCATCTTTTGACTTCAATGATTCTGAATTTTCGCCGACAATTTCCAACTCTTAATTTTGGTGCGACTTTGACCGTGTCGACTTTTTAATAGGCTGTGGTTGCATCGTGTCTGTTTTCGATGAGATAAATCTACTAACGTCCTGTTTCCTACTCTAATTTGGCATTGGCAACTACGAAAGCGTTTTGGTAACCATCCAATTTTCTAGTTGACTGTCATCAGATAGAGTTTATGCCGGTATGTGACAACATTAAAAAGGACCAATGACGTTCCCGAATATTGTCATTGTCATTGAAGAATTTACTTGCAGTTTCCTTGAAAAAAGGCTCAATAGCTAGAATATCCCCAAAACCACAATGCAATTATATAGAAACGTTCAAATCATAGGTTCCCATTCCTCAAGATCAAATCTTTATTTTTTTTTTTTATTTTTTTTATTTTTTTTTTATTGAGAAAATACGAACAGTAAAAACATACAAAAACAGAAGTATAATGTAATTTTCTTATTTTTTTGAGGAATTTTATGTCAAGTTTTTTACCTGTATTTTTGAATTATTTTGAGAAGGTGCCTATTGATTTGAAGTTATTCCATTTCTTAAAAATGAAGGTTTTGTTAGTCTTTTTAACACATTTTCCATTTCTTTGTTACATTTCATTGTGTTAGCTTCACTCATTGCAAAATTCAAAAAACCTGTTAGATTGAGGTCTTCCTCTGCTCTTCTTTTCCTATAAATGAAAGTTTTTGCTAAAATGATTATAATATTAATTATCTTATTATGTTCTGTTTTTACCTCTGGTTCATATCCAAATATTATTTCTTTATGACTAAACTTCATATTTTTATCACCGTTTTTATTTATTATATGTTCCAACTCTTTCCACAGAGATTTAACTTGTTGACATTCCAGAAATGTATGTGAAATATCATCGTCTCCATTACACTGAAAGCAACCACTGGATTCTTTAATTCTATATTTCACTAATAAATGTGGAGTGATTATGATATTATGTAGAATTTTATATTGTATTTCCTTGCTTTTGTTATTGATACCTAATTTGTATAGCATTTTCCATGATTTAGTGAAGTCCTCGTCATTTAATCCCAGTTTCGCTTTCCATTTTTTTTGTCCTGTTGGTATACATTCTTTCTGTTTTATCAGATATTTTTTTAGATTTTTTATCTGTTTTTTATCAAAAATGACTGGTTCGAAATTAATCTCCCTTTTTAGCAGATTAGATTCTTTAATTATAGCTTTCCAGGATCTAGGAATGGAATGGATTATTCTTGCATAGTCAAACCATTTTATGTTACATAGTTCCCCTTTTAAATCTTTCCAGCTTTTAAAAGTACAGTCCTCCTTGAACCAGTTGAGGAGATAATTGAATTTTGTTTCTTTGAGGTCGTCTAAATATATGGATGTTTTGTTACTTAAGATAAATCTATTATTGTTTATTCTTTGTGCAATTACATCCATCGGAGTTGTAATATTATTAATATTAGTTGTAGGCATTAATGCTATTAACTGCAAAATCTCTCCATAGAAGGACTTTATGCGTAAACCTAGTGTTTTTAGGGAGAAATTATCGTTTAATAAATTTCCTAGTCCGCCTATTTTATCTAGGGGTTGAAGGGCCAAGTTGTTCCATTTTCCAGGTTCCAGCAATCTTAATAGCCATTTCGCTTTCATCTGTTGTATCACAATTTCAATATCTGGGGCCTTTATTCCACCTTTATCATAATCTTGTATTAGGACACCATGTTTTATTTTTGGTTTATGTCCATTTCACAGAAAATTCTTTAATAGGGTTTTTAGTTTAGTGATAGTTTTTTTGTCAACAGGCAAGTTTGTCAGACTGTACAAAATTTTTGGAATAATTATGTAGTTCCATACTGCAATATTCCCATAGATGGTCAAGTGTCTTGATTGCCACAATTTACACTGTTCCTTGCATTTCTCAAACTTATCAAGATCAAATCTTTAGGTAGGGTATAGTTTTGCGGGATATTGTATACTAACGAACTATCCATCAAATCGGCCAATTTTCTCAAAAATCTGGCACCATGCATTTTTTGGACCGTAGATCGGGGTAATACTCCCTCGTACCCTCTGAGGTTGTATAATTGAAACTATTATGTTAGGAATAGTTTTCACCAGGCCTGTAGCCAAAAATTTTTCTTGGGGGCGCCAAACATTTTTTTCACTCAATTATTACTATAAGATTGGCGTTTCTGACTCGAAATTTTCTTTAAGGAAAAAACCTTTTTTTAACACTTGAAACATTTGGGGGGCATAGCCCCCCAACCCTCCCCGCCTACAGGCCTGGTTTTCACACCACACGGTGTTTAGGAACCCCGGTGCTGATATTTTTTCGAAGTTAATAGTCAACAAGTGGATGAATATTCGTCTGAAATCTGAAAGTTTTTGCGGGAACAAGCCCTATAAAATGAATGAGTTCACCTTGCACAAAAGGTACCAAAACGGCAACTGAAAGTTTCGACATGTTTTCAAACTATAAAGTAGGAAAAAAGGTCGAAATTGTTATTTTTCACATTTGTTCATAAATTTATTTAAAAATTAAACGTAAAATAGTTTTTTCTCGTCCTTTTCTTTTCCGACGTGTTCGAAAAAAGGATCATTTGTGCTCGTAATATCATTGTTTTGTACAGGAATGCGCCTTGCAATATTTACAACACGAATGGCTGAAATGCTCCGCACGCAAAACGTCTAATTCAAAATACGTTGAACAATTTTTGAATTTCATTCAAAATTTCGGGCGCCAACTTTTGCATAAAGTCGTCAATTTATGCGATCAAAATGTAAGTGAAATCTGGTTTTCTTTTATCCTATTTTTCGATATCGCGTTTTCTTTTTTTTCCTTGAAGGAAAACACGGCTTTACATTACGCAGTTTCGCATTGTAATTTCGACGTCGTTAGTCTATTATTGGATACGAAGGCTTGCAATTTGAACAAGCCGAATAAAGCCGGCTATACGCCCGTAATGTTGGCCGCTTTGTGCCCGGTGAACGAACAAACGGACGCTTTGGTCATACAAAGGCTGTTCGAAATGGGCGACGTGAATATCAAAGCTTCGCAGGTTAGAATGAGATGATAAAAAACATTGATTTTCAAAAGTTTGAAAATTAAGGATTCATATAAATCTGAATCAATCGCATCGTGAAAAAGTGATGTCTTGACTTCACTTCTTTTCTTTGTCCTAATGTTCGCTGTTAAATTCGAAAATTTCTGGCAGATTTTTAGAAGTCGTTCACAGGAAGTTTCAGTTTTGATATCAAAGATCAAAAATTCGTTCTTTTGGATTGCTCATTTGAAACGGATGTTAAAACAGAATACGAAAGCTATACAAATAATTGGATTCTATGTTTAACTGGCAGGTATCAAGAAGTTCACTTGAAATCGAAAATTTTGATTTTACATCGAAGTTTACTGATGTTAAAAAATTTTCAATGAAGGAATCGCGAATTATGTGAAAAGGGTTTTACCTTTTTTTACTTCGTTTTATAGTTTAGACATGAAAGTTGACGCTCGGGAAAATCTATCTTCAGTTGTTTACAGTACTAAGATTTATTTGAAACTGAATACGTTTTCTTCGATACTAATGCTAATTTCGAGCTTCTGGAAGTACTCCCTAATAACTGAGCTGGAAAGCAAATACTATTTTATATTCAAGTTTTTTTCTATTTATTAGTTTTCGTTCTGTGTTTGTTCCGCTGTCGTTTCTTTCAGTTATTTATTTATTTCAAATCTCTTGTTTTTAATTGCATGTGGATTTTGGTGTTAGGATTTCTAAAAAGTTGTCAGCAAGTCAGAAAAATACGACGAATTTGTTCTTTTTACTCATTTTTAATGCAAAATCACACGACGATGAGAAGGTTAAAAACATTTTTTGCTTCCAGATGGTGTTTTTACAATCAGAGATAAATTTTTGTAATTTTTCTGCCTCTGTCGCTCAAATTGTTGGAAAAATTAGCGGAGGTTAGACAAAAAATTTGTTGTTTCTCCGCTTCTAGTTTCAATTTCAGAATGCAATTTCAGTAATCTTATTTAAACTTCATAAATCTTTAGAAGAAATAGATGTCGAGAAATGTTGAGTCAAATTTTGATTGATAGATTTTCACATTTTCTCGTTCAGCACGGTCAAACCGCCCTCATGTTATCCGTAAGTCACGGCAAAATGGAAACGACGCGCATGTTGATCGACGCCGGTGCCGGCCTGAACATCCAGGACGAGGACGGTTCGACGGCGTTGATGTGCGCCGCCGAACACGGCCATTTAGAAATCGTCCGACTTCTATTGAGTAATCAAGAAATCGACGCCACTTTGACCGATTATGTGAGTAAAAAATCAGGAAATTGTCCCTATCCGCTGCAAAGTTTGCTTACAGTAATTTCGAATGTTTCGAATTTCTAGTCCTTTTGAAATTTTTCAGAGAAACTGAGAAAATATTCTTTGATGTGCAATACTAGATTGTCAATGCCTGAATTTTATGAAAATTAGAAATCACATCCCAAGTATATATATTCAGTTTATAGTAATCATCGATTCTCTTATCTCTGGAACATTAGCTTCAAAGACTTCGACCAAACTCGAAAATTTCAATTTTTTCCTCAATTTTAATGAATTAAATTCTCTAAAAAAGAGAGAAGGTTTGAAAAAGCTCATAAATGCATAAGTAAGCGTCTATAAGCATTTTTGAGCGAAAAAAAACGACTTCGGGAAAATGGGGAAACAAATTTTGACCCCTTTTCCCATTCTGGGAAGAGGCCCGGGGCAAAAACAGTGGTAACAGGAGAAAACCGCAGTGCAGAAACTTTTATTAAATGATTTAGACGTCACGACTCAAATGTGTTCGAAGTTGGGAACATGTTCGAAGTCAGGGGTTTTACCCTGATTCAGGGCCGTGCGCAGGATTTTTTCATGGGGGGGGCGGACTAGATTTTTTCACTGAATAGCCCCAGGAAATGTTGATCTTACGCGGATATACTGTGTGCATCACCGTTTTTTTTCCTCTAAGATTTTTTCCACATGAGAACCGGACCCAAAATTTTTTTCTCCATTTTCCAAAAATTTTCCACATTTTTAAAAACGCTTATAATGTAGCTACGGATCCTTCTTTATGCATTTTAGGAGCATACCCAAGCATTTTGTTGTATTTGTAGTCAGAAACCTGCAAAAATGAGGAAAAAAATTGAGAAAATTCTGGTTATGTTAGTCAAAATGAGCTCATGAAGAATATATTGGTGTTCTATAGAATGGTCCGGCGCCGAGCGCCGGAAAAATTTTTCGATTTTCACTTTCTAAACCGCTGGAAAATGAACTTTCATAACGTTGGGAAATAAATTAAAATCAGACTGGTGAAGCGTAATTTGCCTCCCATTCCGGCGCGTAGCGCCGGAAAAATTTTCGGGTTTTTGTATTCTAAGACGCTGAAAAATAAATCTCTGCATCAGATAATTCGTGAACAAATGTTTTGAAATCGCGTTCTAGAGTAATGTCTTCAATTTCCACCTTCAATAAACGCAAAAGTTCAGATTGCAAACGTTAAAAAAATTCCAATCATCGAGAGAAAAAATTGAGAGACTTGATGAAAAATCTCTATTTTCGGCGACATAATTGACTGTAAACGATTAGAAAATGAAACGAGCTAACATGATTGATAGAAACTGTTGATCATTAATTAGTAAGTCGAAGTAGATATGCTAACGGCCGCGCCTGATAGAATATAGTTATAATTATACCCATGACCGGCGCGAAGCGGTGGAAAATTTTGAGATTTTGACCTTTTAAAGTCCACCAAAACGCATGTTTTCGGTTTAGAGTTACTGCCTCAATGGGGGGGGGGCGGCCGCCCCCACCCGCCCCCCCCCTTGCGCACGGCCATGCCCTGATTTATCTGGTTTTGTTTTCATTAATTTCATTTTGTGATTTCAATCACCTTGTTTTTGGCTTTCAATGGTCATTTTTTACTGTTTAAATTTTTAGGAATCTGGAAAGTCAAAAAGTTTCCCGTTTCTATGATGCTTTCATTGATTGATTGAAAGCAACGACTGTTATGGGACTGCTTTTACTATGCTCTAAGTCTCTGTTTTTCTATTGTAAATGGGTATGTAAATGTTGAACTGTTGTTCTTTTTTGCATCTTAAATTTTTACGTACCTGTTATACTGAAAAACTGTGTCAAAACCTACTGGGAAAAAGCGTTTTCATCTACCGGGAAAACCGGGAATTTTGTTTTTGGAAATCGCTATGAACCCTGCATGTGCTGTTAGTCTTATCTGAGTCACAGAAATTCACTTTATTCGAATCGCCTCTTAAGGAAAGCCCATCCAATGTGCCATTCATTATTATAGACGGATTATTCAGTCAGTTAATTCTCACTCAGAGTTTGATTCGTGAGAAAATGAGGTATTTGGCACAGATTTTAGGATCGTCTCAATCTTAAAGTTCAACAAACCGCTTAAGATAGTCCAAAAAATGTCTGTTTAAAGATAGTAAAAACAGAGCAAGTTCGAAGTCCTGATTTTTTATCTCTGATCGATAAATCATTTGTGTGTGTTTTCATGTATGATTTTAAAAGATCTGAAAAATGACAACTTTAGAAATACCGTCAAATAGTTCAATTTTGGATAAAAAAAAGTGCTTCAAACGCTTTCTATCTGTGCATAATTAGCGCCAGATGAACATCTGATCTATTTGCAATTCTTGGATGAAAGATTTATTGACTATTTCGGAAAATAACGACACGGATTAACTGTCTACAAAACCTTTGTCCCTGGTTATCAAAATGGACGGCCGCAACTAGAAATCAGAGGCTTACTTTTTCCGCCAATTATAACATCAGTCATAAATAATTCTTACAGTAGAACCCACATTCAATTGGGCAAGATTTTGGTGTGGGATTGTTTTCAATCAGTTAGCTAAAAATGAACCAATCGTTTTGAATTCCGAGCTGGGAATGAGCAGCCGAAGTTAAAAAATCAGGCGAATAATCAGAAAATTAAATCTATTCGTCAGTAAGGACGCCTGCCATTGCCCACAAATTGATGGCTGTAAAATCTCCTGACATGCTTCTAAGAGCATCGAAGTCGTTAGTTATTGACAAGAAATAAACGATTTGCCACGACAATTCGAAATTTTCATTTCAAACTTTCATATGCGATCAACGCCTCCAACTCCAACATTTTTATACTTTTCTGTTCTCTTTTGTTTTATCGTTCTTTTTGTTTTTGGTTTACAACGGAAGTCTCTCATATTCTTGAATATACGAAATTTTCTGTTGTCAGTTCTCTCCAAGTAAATCTTTGAAAAGAGTTCCAAGTGTCTCATGAGTCGGCACGCGCTAACAAAACCCCTGATATCGTATCGAGATCGAGTACGATATCAGCAGAATATAGGTTAAATTTTGAAAAATTTCATTAGTATTTGGAAAAACGATATGATGCAAATTTACCTATTTTTTTAGAATTCGAGTCATTATTTTTCATATTCGAATCAAATTAAACCTACGATTTAGAGAAAATTTGAAATTTTTTTCAGGATGGATCAACCGCCCTTTCAATTGCCGTAGAAAATGGCCATAAAGATATAGGTGTGCTAATCTATGCTCATCTGAATTACGCCAGGACCCCGTCATCGATAAGTAAGAAAAGCTTAGTTTTTCCCAGCAAACCGAAAAATTCCCCTGTTTAATATGATAAACATAGCAAATGAATTTTTCTTGAAAAGCTACTGAATACAAAATTCAAATTAAGTATAATTAGGGGGTATGCCATGGGAACAGCAATAAATCGTCGGCTATATGGCTAGCTATTGAGAATCACCCACACGATTTGCCAATCATATGGCTAGCTGTGTGGTAGTCAAAGCGACCCCTATACCTCTGGTCGGAAAAATACCGAAGAATGTTGATTTTTGGTGAAAAATTATCCTTTTTGAATAAAAAAATCGTCAAAAATGTCAGTTTTCTCAGCGCACTGCTCCATAAATACATTTTTACGGGTTTTTCTGACAAAAGTTCTATTTTGGAACCATTTTTCGGACATTTTTGGTGAAAAAATCAAATCTTTCCCTACGGACCCACTCTAAAATTTTGCACTATCTATGACCCTCAGCCTCAAAAAAGGTCGTTTGAGCTCCCCAGACTCCGGGGCTCCATTAGATGAACGCTTAGTCCTCAATTTTTTTGGAATAGGTCGACAATAAAGGTTTCATGATACATTTTACTATAATACTGTAGTCTTTTTTATCTGTAAAATAGAAAATGACAAACATACTTTCATGGAAATTATTTACACAAAGCTTTCACGAATGAAACACAAAATGTTTTTGAGGATTATTTGAGTGGTCTCACAAATTTTTGGTTTCATATTCAGGGCGTTTGGTTTGGCAGAAAATATCAAAAATATCAATACCCAGTTTTATGAGTTAGAGGCATTCTATAAAAAACTGACTATAAAATCGAACATTTCTGCCATCTCGCCAAAACTCACGTTATGCAAATTTAGAATCTCAATCCGCTCCAGTTTGGTGTTAAGGCAACGATCCCAACAATGGACTTTTTCTATACAACGAAATGTGTTTTCATAATGAATTTTTGTCTGTATATTTCTTTTTTGTTTTTTTTCTCCGGAATTTGTCGCATTATTATTTAGTGCCTTGAATTATTTATGGGTGCTTTGATTTCCTTTGAATATTATATGTATTAATAGATATTCTAAAAATTCTCTTATACTTGTTTGTGAAATGTGGCTGCAGATTTTTTTCTGGTTCAATTCACTTGAATATGCAAAGCTTTCTTGAAAATTGTTTTAATTGCATTTGCTCATCCGCCGAAAATGTATGCAAATTTTTGATACGGACGCGATTTACAATTTGCGTATAATTTTTTGTTGCATTTCTGATATGACCGAGTAAAATTTATTCGTATTCGAGTTATTGATTACGAGGAGAACATTGAAGGCTGACCGCTACACCGGATATGCACGTCAAGAATTTTCCAGCCGAAGGGTCCTTGGACTTTTTATCCATGAGTTAGGTGGATGGGTGCGCAAAAAAACAAAAAAAAAGTTCTGAAGGCTTGTTTTTCATACAAAATAAGCACAAAAATCATCAAAAAAGCTGTCTTGAAAAAAGTTCAGGAGGGTGGCCAGGGTCTCACGTATGGGGGTTTACTCCCTATGTGCATGTATGCTCTACACGCTATGGTCAACGGCTTTTTGCTTCTGTGAGTTTCCGATTCCCGGAATGGCAGTTTCGCAACAAAAAATGAACTGTAACTACGTTACGAACATCATCAGCAAGCTTATACTCCGTCAAAATAGTTCTGATGTAAAATTTTTTTTGTGAGGTCAAGTTTATTCGAAAAACTTGGCTGAAAATAAAAAAAAAGAAGAATGCATTGATGCTTCTGTATATAGTTCACGAAACTTGGACAAAAAGTTTGGAAGCCATTTCAATTTTTTGACGATGTACGTTTCGTGTTAATCTATATTTGACAAATCACAAGGATTGACAATACACTGTTCAATCTATTTTACTATCACTCATGTACTAATATAGATTTAAAAATCTGCTGTGAAAATCCCACACATACCAAGAAGATCAGGTTTTCCTCCGCTTGTTTTTTCTCTGACAAAGATTGTGAATTGGGGCACTTGCAGCAAGATCTGAATATGCAAATTACCTTTTATTCAGATGAATCTTTCCTAATACGAAACTCCTTTGCACAATGATATCGAAAAATTACGAGAAACCAACATTAATATTCCACAGTCTTATATACAATTTAGATACTGTAGGAAAAAATGCACATATACTATGTAGACGAGAATTGCAGAAAAATGGCATCCACTATTGTAGGCAAAAACTAATCTTCAAAAAAATAGTACCACAATAAACAGTTTTTGCAATGGTTCAAGATCGCGTCAGACAAGATAATTGAGTATTAGTGAATTTGCGAATACAGGTAGAAAACGTATTGATGTGACGACAGGGTTTCTTGACGAAGCATCTTTTTGCCTTCGAAGTGTAATTTAAAAAATGGACTAAAAAGTTAATAAATCCTTATAATGTAAAAAATGTTGGATTTTTCGCCTAAAAATTCGAAAAAAATGATTCAAAAATATGTTTTGATAAATTTGATCATTTTTTTTAACCGAGACACTTTTCGATGCTTTTTCGTTGGACGGAAAATTTATTTTAGGAAATCTTCAAAAAATTCGGAGGTGGTTTAGCATGTCAACCACTATAAAGTCATTTTCTAAAATAATGCTGAGAATCATATCTTCACCCAAATAATAATCTGCTTAGTTATAAATAGAGCAAGGATTTTTAAGTGCCAAAAAAGTCCAAATTAAGTTCAAAAAACCAATTTTACACTAATTTTTGGCCTTAATGAATTGCAATAAGACGTTTTAATGGCAGCAAACTGTCAAGTTTAGTCGAAAAGAAACATAACAATATTCACCATTTCAATATTTTCAAATGTTAAGCTTTGACGGCAATCAAACAATATTAATTTATATTGAGAAAACGAATGCTCCATGTCTACAGAAACTAAAGGCCCGAACAACGTTTTAAATTTAAATTCCAGATTGGAGTCAGAAACAAACGATTGAACATCAGGATTTCGGCCGAGACTGTTCTACATTTTTCGCAGGCAAATCCATCCAAAAAATCAGACGCATCACTGAAAATTTTCCACTGTTGATCTTTCGTTCCTTGTTTTTCAAGTTTTTCTATGGAATTGGGTAAGAAAGCAAATGTAGTAACATTAAAAAAATGAATATAAAATAATTCAAATTAATATAAAATAATTAAACACTTACAGTATATAAACGCAAAATTCACTTTCCAGGCTGAACTTGATGATTATGTAATATAGGTGCTAATGCATCAGTGTAAATTCACAATGTACGATATGCGTATTCGATTACTGTATATAAATTTATTCCATGATTTACTGTCTCAAGGATGTCTGAGTTTCCCTGTATTGACATTCCTGTAAATTCCCTTGAAGTGTTCTGTTTTGAAAGTCTTGCACCCAGAAGCCGTTATTGACCCAATTAAAGACGTTACATAATTAATTTGCACATCGGCACCTGGCCCTCATAACCCACTCGAAATACACCTTCCCATAGGTACAGTAATCCCCCCCCAAAATCGTAAAGACACCTATCCTGTAATAAAATCTAGAAATCTCAACCCAGACACAGATCTCAAGTGGAACAGTAGCCCCCTTACATTACAGAAGCACATACACACATTATTATTAAGAAGGAAGCACATAGGCATGGCTAAGCCTACCATAAGTTCGAGGCACATAGACAGAGAAGCTAAGCATAACACAAAAAGGCGTGGTAAAGCATACTATGGTCAGGAAGCATAAAAGGTGTGGTTAGGTAAACATACAGTACATGGAAGCCTATGAAGCAAGAAGCGACGATTGGTTGGAAGAAGATTACAGAAGCAGACCCCCCATGGATCAAGGGTCTGGTCAACAAGAAGCAGTATAAAAGACAAAGCAAGCATGAAATAGTCAGTTTTTTCATATTTGTTTTAAAATCTGCGTGTGGAAGCTTAGTTAGAGTAATCATCTAAAATCGTGTGTGTTACCATCAACGCCAATTTTAAGCAGTCGGCGATATTGTATTTCGTTCAGTTACCATTATTTTTGTATCATATTCTGTATTGTTTTACCATGTGTTGCCTCAAGGACCTTGGGTATCGAGCGAATTGAAGCAAGTAAAAGAATAGTGAAAATCGGGCATTACATATTTTGGTGACCGTACCAGGGTGCCCCTTGCCTGCCTCAGCAGGGGGAGGGATGTTGTGATGAGGGCGTCACACTTTCCTAGGAGGAGAATTTGACGATGCGCAAAAGGTGCCATCGTGCATTTGCCTCTGAACCCGTAGACTTGATGTTGCTCATCCAAGTCATGGGCCCAGACCTGGATTTTTGTGACGGGCACTGCTGCAGTCGCAACAGGCGATGCAGGGCTGTGCAGTCGGTGGTAGAGAAGCTACCACACAGTGTGCGAGAACCGTTACAATTACGAAGTACAAGATTTTATAAAAACTATGCATTCAAGTGCAACTTCTACAAAAAGTTGAATTATGTGCAATTAAGTGTGAGAACCCCAAATTAAGTAGAATTAAGTGCTACTAATTAGCATTCTTTTGCATCAGAAACCATGGATAATTGCATTTCTAAGCATGGGAAGTATATTTCATCAAAGAAAAAGATTAAGTGCAGCACTTAAAAATCCGTGCTCTGGTTATAAACAAATTTTGTGTCTTCCTGGCAGCTCACGAGTTACTGAGAATTAAAATCGTAGCTTTAGAAACCATACTTTTATCTGTCAAAGTTCAGCTTTTATGGGTGATGTGAAATTTTTACAGTAAGCTTTTACTACAGCTGAATACTGCTCAGTAAATTTGGAATCGATACAATGTCAGAAAAAGCCGTCGGTTTACTGTGAATGAGCTTATGGTATGCTTCATACAAAACCTTATGGTGAGAACGCGAAGTATGGATAGAAATCTGACACTGTATATCCTGTTTTTCTTGCTACAGTATATTGCACATTTTTACCTCTTTCCACCATACCATATGTCACGAAATATGGAAATTTGTGAGCTTACTCAACTAATCCTTACAATTCTTAGTAACGGTAGATTGCGTACTTT
The DNA here is from genome assembly GCA_963922205.1 of Romanomermis culicivorax. Lineage (NCBI taxonomy): Eukaryota > Metazoa > Nematoda > Enoplea > Mermithida > Mermithidae > Romanomermis > Romanomermis culicivorax. Next base: position 731,093 of record CAWUHX010000015.1, on the reverse strand, counting down.
AGGTACATGTTAGTTGTCATTTACCGATACAAGCATTTGATAGAAGACCACTAACTGACTGGGGCATACAGGATTTTTAAGAAATCACATGGACATCGTTCAAGTAAATGAAACCTATCAAGACCACCATCACATTTGGGATCAACAATGTATGATAAAGGCTGCCATATCGTACAAGTAGCACAGTGAGTAGACCTAAACACCAAATATGCATGATTTCAGACTGCCTAAGTGCACGTCTGCTTAAACTGATTTCTGCATATTGTAGGAAAACGTAATCAGAGTTCAAGCCTAACGGTGTTTGAATAGGCTTTGTAGTCGGAATAATATTTTTCAAGAACGTGTTAACAACATTATGGAATGTAGGCCTATTCTGAACAGATTGTGCAAACGCACAGGATTATAAAATGCGTATGCTCATGCAACGAAGCATCGTATGATCCTAAAATCTTTTCGTGGAGTTATCAATTGAGTTTATCATGCATTATTATATTATTAGTATTTTAATACTCGCTATCGGCGTAGCTGGACGAAACGATGATTCTTTCACGGTAGGATTTCAAATATTTTACTTTTTTCCGAAGTTGACTCCATCATACCTTCAAGAAATTTTAGTTTATAGAAAGATGAAAATTCGACCATGTGGCTCTAGGGATGAAATTACTGAAAACAATTTTTTGGCACACGTTTAATTGTCTCAACCCCATTTTATAGGCAATTTTCGAAGTAATGCCAACCTTAAGCCCAATTTAGAAATGAAAAAATCCTAGGATTTTTGTCGCCGACAGTCCCCGATTGACTGGGAATTTCGTCGGCGACTGTTCCCAATTCTATCAAATCAAAATTGAAAAAATCCGAGTATTTTTATCGCCGACAGCTGCCGATTGTCACCGCCAATCAGCGAGTGTCGCCAATTTTAATCCTATGAGTCGGGGATAAAATTCGAGAAATAGAATACTGTTCTATTTTTCAGGACTGTCGCCAATTTTTTACATGCTCAGAATAGGAAGAAAAAATTGCTCCAGGGATCACAAGGTTGCTTCTAGCTTTGCCCAAACAATTTTAAACCAAAAAACATCCAGTGAACATGTTTATACAATCCACGTATGTGGGAATAAAATTTTGTTTGGTTATTTGCATGTGCAACCTTATTTTGTTTTTTGTGAGGGAAATGCTTGTACTTTCGTTACCGAAAATGTTGTTATGTTTTTTGATTGTGTCGTTCCCCGAACATCCCTTTTCCCGATCGTCCAAATTCTTGGAAAGTCTCTATTTGTCCGAAGATCCCGACTTCCCAAATAATGAATAAAATTCCCACTTCCCCCAACAATGCATTATTTTCTATAACCAAATGTCCCGATTCCCCGAATACTGAATAAAAAAGCATTATCGATTCTCCGAATGATTAAAAAAATTTCATAAATCGGCGACTGTCGCCGATTATCGCCCACTTTATCCTAGGAATTGGCGACAGTCGGCGATTACGCCGATCGCCGATCCATTCCTTAAAATCGCCGACTGTCGCCGATTTGACTTCTGAATTGGGCTTTATACTCTATAGTAAAATAGCTCACCATCTTTATGATAATGAGGAAGCTAAAATAGTAGAAATAAAGTCGTACGTATCCACTGTAATTTGAATAGAATATTGTTGGCCGAATAATATTTCCGGTAAACTTATTCCGTTATGAACATGCTTTCATGGCTGACCCATTTCGAAAGAGAAGGAGTTCGTGAGAAGATCTAGACTATATGACTCTGAGAGAAAAAGCCTGACATAATTTATGCTTATAGTTTGCTCGTCTTGAAATATCCGTGAATCAGAAAAGCTCTGTTTCAAATTTCCGTTGTTTTCAACTCGGAATCAAATGTTTCTAAAGGTTGAAATTTGTTGCGAGCAAACTCAACTTACCTTTAAGAATTTATTGTGTAGATTTCACAATCTTGAAAACAATATCAGATTGAAAATTTTTTTTGTAATTTTTTGATTTAGGGTTACTCTATCATAAAATGTACTATATAATACAAGATTAAAATGTCTCGTAAGCATGGCTCACTCACCTCAGAAAAGACAATGCATGCCAGAACAATTGTGATGCAGTCTTGTTAATTTAGATTCATTTAACCATAACGTGTATTTTTATAAAACGCTTGTAAATTGAAAATGAGGAATGAAAGAACTACTCTCCGGATGTCATTTGCACAAAGATTCTACTGTAGGACTTTTTTCTTGAAAACGTGGCAATGGTCAGTACAGTAGGCTCACAAGTTTTATGCCCTATATATGACATGTGGTTTAGTAGCAAGTCATAAAAATGTGAATAATAGTACTTCTTGGTCGGTACCTTTATCATAAGCCGATTTGGAAAGATATGAACAAAAATGTAGGTGCAGAAAATCTAGAGGTTATCGTCCTCTCAATGGGAATTAAAGGATATAATGTTCTCTGCAATTTTGGCCAATATGTCAAATTGTTTCTTAACAGTGTTATGAATGCTGGTGCACTTACGAAGTTGGGTTTTGGGGTCCACAAAGCAGAATTTTTTTGAAATTAGGGATTAAATGGTGCATTTTCGCCACATCTTAAGATGATTTAACCACGGAATGTTGAGATCAGCACGCTTGAAATTTGATACATTATTTTCAGAATAAATGAAGTTCAAAAACTGATAATGACCAGCAAATGATGAGGCCAACTAAATCAAAAATCCATAACTGTGACGTCGAGCTCCGAGAAATTTTTTATATTTTTCATCTTCAATAGCTTAAAACTGTATCGCCAGCTGCAAAAAGTTTCTTTTCATCTCATTTTCGAGAGGGCACGTGCCCCTTGTCACTGCTAGCTGGCGTGATAAATGTATGATACAATGCACATACGAATTATGCACTAAATGGATTCGAACGTTTGTCTTATTTGCGTATCCTTTTTGTTGAACATATTTGTGAAAAAAAATATTTCAAGAAAAATACTTTTTCATGTTGGGTTCATTCCAGGTCACGCATATAACCAAGCCTTTTTGGACGTTGGAGTTGCACGCAGATGAAAAACCCTTGTGCAGATTAGTGCCACTCGCCCACAGACTGGATTATTTTCTTACAAAGCCACAAAGACCATTGAATACGGCTTTGACCAGTTTGTCGTGCCTCACTGGACACGTACGGTGAGTGACATTTAATAAACACTGATGCCAAGCCTTAGTGTGTGAGTTGATCAGGTGTTGTATCAGGTGTCACAAAAGCATGGCATGATGTAACTGATCATTAACCGTTTTCTGGACGTTATTGTGTTAATGTTCATCTCAATCGGGAGATGTTCATTGTGAGAGTGTCAAAAACGAACAAGATTGACATTGTTAAGGATTTTGCAGATGAGAATTCCGAGTACAGATATGCCCTCAGAAAAGTGATATCCTTTCTCTGTGACATGTTTTACTATTGCCACTTGGATAAACAATTTGCCATTCGTAAAAAAATTAATGTATTATAGTCTCTTTTGTATAAAATACTTGTAAATCTAAAAATGACACAAATTAACATTGTCGTTGATATATTTTTCTGGTAGAATTTTTTGCTCGAAAATTTGTTTAGTGTTTGCATTTTTTTCTATCCCCATTCGTAAAAATACGAACGACCTGCCCAAAACCGTTTTCACTTATTAATTCATCTGTGTAAAAGCGCTTCGGCGTTCCAACAGGCTAAAAATTTGATGTTTTCGACGTCCAAGTGCAAAAATGAATGCATTCATCACTGTAAAAGATCTATCAACTTCATTTCGAACTTTGATTGCTCAAGGTTTCTAGATGCAGTGAAAATGAAAAGTTTAAATTGATACACAATTTCTGCATGATGGAAAACTTCATACTGTAGAAAACGCTAATTTTCTTTCGAAGAACGAAGTCAAAATTACTGAAAACTATCATGCATATCCACTGTCGATTTAGACACAAATGCGTTATATCTGAGCCCTAGTTCGGAAATTTTAACCATTTAAACCGACTTATTGACGGAAATTTTAAGCTGTTGTGTCTGCCGCCCATCTGAAGAAACAATTTTTTTTATTGATTACAGTAATAAAAGCCTACTAATTTTTTTCTATTGTCACTTTCATCGGATGATTGTATCGATCATACAATAATGAATGGAGTATAGTTGAAAGTTAATCAGTCGACGACAATTAAAGAGCGAACTACTCAGCGATATGAAAAGGGAGAATTTTATTTTTTGACGTGTTAAATAGCCAAACATCTGCTAAACTTCCATAACCTGACTGACGACTTGAAAGTACAAACAAAGAGTTCCTGGAACGCATTGTAGCTCCAAATTTTTTAGGATCTTATAATAAGGTTAAAGTATAGTTAAAGTTCAACAATTGACTTGGAAAATACTAGATGCGCCAAAAAATTTGGGCACTTTGGTCTCCAAAATTCAGGCAAATGCTTATTTTTTGCACTCGACTACCTAATTTTCATTCGTACAAGTGCAAAAAAGTCGAATTTTTGTTCTTCCACCAGTCGTGAAGTACAAAAAAATTAATCAGTGGCTCTATATGACTCATGGTTTGGCAGAAAGTCGTAAAAATATGAATTGCTTTTTACTGTAGGCACTTCAAGTAAAACAGACTAAAGCTGAACTCGAAACGTGAGGCGGTTGATCAGCCTCCTACCATATACTTACAATAGACGTGATGCTAACATAGTAAATCAACAAAATCATCAAAATGGGTTGCCATGATTGAATTAAGTATGTGTAATTGTATGCCAACCATACTTTGCCAATCCATGCAGAACCTGACAACGCATTAACTAGAGTACAAGACTCCAAGACCGTCAGAATGCACGTTTTTCATCAAATTATTTTTGGAATTAAAATTAATCGTAGAGTTTTATAAGTTTAACAACTATTAAAGTTTTCCTATTTGTAGGCTAACATATGTCTTGCGAAAATACCATGTCACACACATCTGAATAGAGTTGAGCTTCTTGACCTAAAAACTGCGCATTCGTAGCAACATGTAGGGCTTCACAAGAGACTCAATGACTTCTCGCACACTTCCAAGAATTCGATTTACGATAGGTTCTTTGGCATAATTGCAGTCGATTTTTACAAAATGACTATAAATTGGAAAATGGAATATGGGTCGACACGTTGTCGAGGTCGTTTACTTAAATCATTTACTCCAAAACTTTTCATTTAAAAAATGTTGGAGATTAGTTGAATAGGCTCGAAAAAGTTCCAGACCTATATGACACACTTTAAATAGAAAATCGTCGAAAAAGAAAATAGTATTTGATGTCTATTGTCAAGAAAAACATACTCTTTTCTCCGATTTTCACGAGAAATTCCTCAGATTTTTCATTTGTATGAAATGCACGTTTTAGATATTCCAACGCAGGGGAAATGCAAATCAACGTTAGCAAGCTCGGTGTGACTCTTACTAAACACAATTACGATTCCTCGATCTTGGACGAACGTAAACTTAAAATTAAGAAAATATTTGTCGAAGAACCTAATAACGTCGACTCATTGGTGGTCATAAAATTGGAAGAAGCTGTCGAACTAGAATATTTAAAGCCACTAGTTGTATCGATCAACTCGGTCAGTAAGGCCACACAATGTGAATTAGCGACCTGGATGACGAATGATATAGGTAATTTTTAGACATATCAGTATTTGATGCCTATACTCAAAAATCTGAATTCTTGTGATTATCTTCAAGAGTCTGTGTAAAATCTACTATCATTCATTAGTGCTCAAATGGGCTTAGAACTGTTGAATACTGCACTCTAAATCTTACATCTAGTACTAACCCAAATATTCCTGGACTAGTTTATTAAAAAATGCCCCGATGGGGCAGAAAAAAGAAGAATATGCCACACAATGTCAAGCTAGAAAAAAAGTGGACTAGATTTTTGAGAATTTGAGTAAAAGTTAGAAAAAATTCACTTTCGTTATATTGCATTTTCATTCTTTCTCAAAAAAAAATTTCCATGTCTGTGAAAAAGTATATTCTGCAGGATCGTGTATTTTGTCCTTCCCCTGGCATCAACTACAGTAGAATTTCTCTATATGAAAATTATAAGCACACGACTTCAAATGCAAAGAAATGGTAAACCAATAGCATTTTAAATCCTGACCAATTCAAAACTCCTGCGTGTCACACTAGCTGAAAAATGGTGAGGGAGGCATACTATAGTCATTTTCAGAACTATGAAGAAACCTGAGATTGGGTGCACTAACCCAACATGGAGATAAGCTCAACATCGAGATTAAATTGATGATAGTGAGTTTGAGATAATCGCAATGTCCAAATTATTTTCTTCCAGTGCAATAAACAATACTCACTTCAGGATTACTGAGGTTTAAGTGTTGGATTACTGAGGTTTAAGAATTGCAGAACTTTTCATATTTATCTGCTTTAGAGATAAGAAAATTATGCGAAAATGTTAGTGCAACCCGATAGCTCGAGCCGGGGATAATTTCGACATTGAGCTCGTTATAATCCTGATGACATTCAGTTTATAGTGAACTTGATCAAACCGAGTTGCGTTTTTGTTCGAGATTACCTTGAGCTCGAGCGTAGACCCCTTTAGTGCAACTGGGCCTTGGTTGGAAAGTGTGTTGATGCACTCTTCTACAGAATATACTTTTTCACAGACATGGGAATTTTTTTTGGAGAAAGAATGAAAATCCAATGTAACGAAAGTGAATTTTTTTCAACTTTTACCCAAATTCTCAAAAATCTAGTCCACTTCTTTTTCTAGCTTGACAACTATCCAAGCAAGTATATTCTTCTTTTTTTCTGCCCCATCGGGGCATTTTCTAATAAACTAGTCCACCTCTTTTTAGTGGGCCATGCATGAAAACCTTCGTAGAAGCACGTTGAAGTTTTAAATTTGGTCATCTTCACATCAAAGAAATAATAAAAAACAATCTTAAAGCTACGAATTATCACTTTCGGTAATAGTAAAAGATGCGTAAACCGCATAAAACTGAAAACACGTTGCAAACAGAGTGTAAAGTGATTATTTCCATTGATTTCCCCATGATCAAGAACCGCTCAACACAAAAAACCACAGAAAAACCTTTGTGTACACACAGAACAATTTTTTGAGTGAAGTGAGTGTGTCCATTGAATTCCCCATGGTCAGAAATCTTTCCTCCAAAAATCGCAGAAATACATTTGTTTACACTCAATATAATTTTGTGTGTAAAGCGATCGCATTCATTAGATTCCCCGTTGTCGAAAACCCCTTCCCAAAAAAATCACGAAAATACGCTTGTTTACTCCCGTGATAATTTTTCTTGTAAAGTGACCGCGTCCGTCGAGTTCCGAATGGTCGAAAACCCCTTCCTCCAAAAAGTCAAGGAGACCTTGATTTACAGTAATGATGTTTTGTTTAGTGACCGCGTCCATTGAATTCCCCATGATCGAAAACTCTTACAGCCCAAAAATCCCACCAGCTAAATTGAAACTGTAGAAAATTCTGGCACCGTAGTGCATTATGCTGCAAAAAATATTTTTTCAAGCCGTAAGTTTATAGCAAAATTGCCAAATTTTGCGGTTTCCGGGACTTTGGACCACCATATAATTGAATTGAGGCCATATGTTAAAAAAATGAAAAATCGCATTTGAGATTCCACCCCCAAGATGCATAGGCCGAAGTATGGAGCTCGGATATGGCACACCCATTGTGAGGCGTCGTGGAACTGGGGGCCCTTAGAAAGTGCGTTTTTTGCATGTTTTTGGGGCCCCACCGAGCACCACTTGCAGATAGAGGCGAAATGACAAAAGGCAGCCCATAGTTTGCCCTTACGCCCGAAATTATGAAGAAAACCCGAAGGTTCTAGCTCTTACCGTTTTGGCTCTAGAGGGGGGCATGAAATTTGGGGGCCAAGTATATTATAGGTTGACACTATCGCGCCACCTATGGTAGGTTTCCTGGATACTAGGGAAAAACGTACAGATGACATATACGGAATGGTCCAAAAAATCAGTCTCTGGAAAACACTTGTTAAACTTCAGGCTGTCAGATTAAATTTTTTTGGGCTGTGTTCATTGAGTAGACTACTTACTCTAGTTTCTGACCTGAAAGTTTTGTCTCTGTATCTACAGTACACCTCTAGTTGTTTTCATTTATAGTAAACCACCGTCTTCACGCTAAATTTTAAGATTCCTTAAACACAGCAGTTTTCTAGCAGCTGTGAAAGTCTTTGCTATCAACAAAAACGTCGAATGACCCTGCACCAACTTATATGTTCATAAGTACAAAAGTTCATAAGTTCCTAGGCGCCTTCCATAAATTCAAAGGTATCCGCCTGTACCAAAGACTTTTAGTAACGTTGTTTAATGAGTCGTTTCTATAAATCAAATCCAAAGGTTCATAAGTCCAGTGTTGTTTACTGTCTTGCAAAGTTTATTATTGTGTATATTATTGTTGATGAGGGTATAATTCAAACAAATTTGTCTCGAATATTTTGTAGACTGCAATGCCCAATACAAATTCAACTTTGAAGAAATTCTTATTTGAATAAAAAAATTCGAAAAAATAAATAAGTTTTATTGGACCATTTTCGGCTATAATGACGAAAAAAAGGAAAATCGATATTCGAAACAAAAAAATATATATATATATACATTATTTTTCAAAATCGGTTGATTACTCATTTGACAATAATCATGATGGGACATATGTTCAGTATTTGACGTGGAAAAATTTACGAGTGGCTGCAGTTGCTAGAAGACATCAGTTGGCAAACTCTGGTGCTGAAGAAGGCTAAGAATCATTGTTTACAAATATTACAAAACATACGATTCACCAGGATTAATTGGACTGAACGTAAAATTTGATTTCATCATCAGCTATTTCTGAGTCATATACAACCAAACCTCTAGAAGTTGTTTGTGAAATTCCATTGAGCATTTCAGGAAGCAATTTACGAGTATCGTTGAGAAAACGTCGTATTACCCAAAAAGTTTTGAACGAAATAGTATAAAAACACAAGGACATGAAAAGTTAACTGCAACTAGAAACAATGCAACTTACAAATCAAAAATTAATGGAAGAATTCGAGTTAACGAACGAAAAAATTACAAATTTGTTTAAAATATGAAAATTCAAAAGTACATGACTTTTCTTGAAATACGCGTGTTGGAGAGGCAATTAAGTTTATCCGAATGTGCAGTTTCTATCCACGAAAATTGAAAAAATTGCTTCACCGCCGAAAGAAGGTTCCCGATTTCCGAATATTTTTTGCATAATCTTTTTTAATGATTGCGATAAGTTTCCGAAAAAACGAGTGATTTTTTAACATTAGAATACTATTAGAATACTAAACGTAATCATTAATAATTCTCGAAAAAGCGCCAGCAAAATACGAAGCTTCAAGAAGAAAAATAGTTTGAAATTACTTTTGCCCTGCGAGTTTCATTTTTGTATCTTCTAATTTCATAATTCATCTAACGAATCCGGTTGATCCTTACGATCACTCTCTCCTTCAGGCTGTTCAGCTAGTTCATTGCGGAGAATTGAGTTATGCGAAATGCAGCGCTCAATGGTAAATTTTCCGGCATATGTGGCATCAACGCGTGGATACTACAGACATGCAAAACATTGTTCCAGAATGCCAAATAAATTTCAAATTATCCTTACAGTTTTTTTGGCTGAAACGTTACACATTTTTTTGACGTAGTCATTTCATTTTCAGACTTTAAAATTGGCGTAAGATCTGTACAAGCATATCCGGAATCTGCTTAAATAATACCATCTCCCATGGATGACCAACCCTCGTCAAGTAATTTGCATAATGAGCTGTTACAAAATACCTAAGTATTATTAACACTACCTGGCCATCATGACGAAATATGATAAAACTCATAGCTTGGGCTAAAAATCATCATGCAATCGATTGAATGAGTACCATGTCTAATTACAAATTTTGGTATATTTTCCCATAATATGTCTTAACAAGAATATAGCTGCCATCCATACATGCACAGTTTGGAAAATCTGCTGGGGTCATCTAGGACACGGAGTGGAAAAGTCTCCTAACATCCAAGCAGCATATTCTTCCATCTATGTTAATAAAATATGTCAAACTATTCACTTGGTCAGCATTTTTTAAAGTTCCAATGTTACTCCTTCGTAATCAAGTGTATACTTTGTTTAGAAAAATCCTTAAACTACAACATCCTTTTCATTCTCATGAGTTTTTTCTCTCATTTTTTCTTATTTAATACTGGGAGGTCAGAGCCGTTCGATTCAGGAAGAATTTACTTAGGATCAATCGAAATCCCCCAAATCCTATCCCCATGTGCATGAATGGACCAATGACACAGGGCATTTGTTCTTTGGTGTAGAAGCTGTTTTGAAATTTTGATTATATTATTCGGCCAGCATATAATCGAATCAAATTAATGTTCGCTTGACAACTCAGCAACCATTCGAACTTTTCTTGATACACTAGACTCGTTTGCTATGGGCATCCCTAGCAATTTTCATAAGTGTGCCATTTGGGTAAAATAATAGCTAAATTGTTTTTGGGGTAATAAAAAAATTCCTATCAGAATTGTAAGACACTTGCCGGCCGAAGAACGTGAGTATATTTTCCATATTTGTACGACTGAGTCTAAATCGATCTTCAAAATCGTCCAAATCAAAATTAATTTGAGGACGTAAAAGCATCCCTTTGGTAATGCTCATTATCATCATTTTAATCATCACTACTACTGCTCACAAAAGTTTTCACAGACACAAGCAACAACATTTTAGGCAGTAATTGTTTATCAAAAATCTCTTTCGACCCATAAAAAACTATACTATGTTGCCTAAGAACTTCTGAACTTATTAACTCATAGATTTCGGTGGGACCCAAACTGTTCTATATGTAAATTTAAGACCCTTCTATGAGTCTTATGAACCTTTCAAAAGGTTCATAAGGCGTGCACGTTGACACAAGCCGATTATCTACGTCTATGAACTTATGAACTGTTCTAAATGTTCATAGACGTTCGCTTGGCTGCAAGCAAATTTTAACATGAGCTTATGAACTCTTGGTGGGCCGTACAACCTGTTAGGCTGCTGTGGGGTCACAATTAAGCAACAGTTCTAACCACAGGCTAACAACAACAACAAACACCAAACTCTCCCAGACGTTTCACCAGATATACACCAGAACTTTCACTAAACCTCAGGCAGAACACCTTGACACGTACCTCAGGAGCTCCTACCCAAGTCTCCACTCCTACACTTATAAACTCCTTCCCCTACGCTCACAGAACAATACACTTACGGGTTCAATGTGTATTGGGTAGCTAGTGGCGACGCCAAATAAACAATAATAAACAAAAATATTGTATAAAAAGGCGATGGCGGCGTCGCTCCATAAAACGTATCTTTTTTAACACTGACAAAAAGACACCAAAAACGCGAAACAGTGGCAGCATAAACCTATGCAAATTTATCTTTCTTTCTCGCCACTTTTCGCCGCGTCCAACCGCCTGCGCACCGACGCCGGAAGCTGAACACGTGCACCTGAGCCCACCTCAACATCCCTCGGCCCTCAAAACCGACCAACGGGAGGTGAAAACCTTTCTGCAGCCTGAGTCTCATACTGAGGCCCCGACTGCATAACAGTTTTCCCCTCGGAAAACAAATTTTTGGGGCTACCCCCTCCAAGATGTGATCCAGCCCCTACCAGGTCCTTCAGGTGACGGCGACCTTGACCAATCCATTCGGCAGGGCACTCCCTTTCGGGCTACCGGAAACGATCACGAACGTAGTTCGGCCTGGACTTTGACGTCGATCTGTGCCTAGATCCGGGGCGTCGCCGTTCCTCTTCTCCCATTTCCTGGTTTTTACAACCTCGGTGATGAGGTGCCCCAGGTGCGCTTCCTCCCCGGTCGGCCGCTCGCCACATCGCTCCGTCCAATACAAATCTACTCAGTAAAAAATATTTTCTATAAAATATTTCAAATATCTACTTACGAAATAATTTTATAAACGCGAATAAAATTTTCACGTCTTCATCTTTTTCAGGCCCTGAAAGTAAACAAGAAAAATACGAGGGCTATATACACGCCCGAAATAAGATGGACGGAAATAACGAATTTTGCCGGGCAACTTTTGGGCACCGGAAACGAGAAAAAATTTAAAATTTAAAGCAACAATAAAACGAGATAATATATATTTTTTTTTGTATTTTGTATTTTATTTGTGTTTTTGTATTTTGTATTTTTGAAATAAAATTTGTACGAAATAACGAATTTTGGTCCAAAAAGTAAGCGGCTATGTGAAATTATTGTTGCCCGCCGCCACCATAACCGCCGTATTGGAAGCTACCACGGCGAGGGTAGGGACCACCCCGCGCTCCACGACCCCTGAGGAATCCCCCAAAAACTCCTCGAGGTTGGGCCACACGAGGGGGTCCGCCCATCGCCTGTCCTCTATACGGTTGTGGATTAACCATCTTAAAGGGTCTACCTTGACCCTGTCCCTGACCCCAGCCCCGGCCATATCCCCCTCCAGTTCCCCTCTGGTACGAGCCCTGAGTGGAACTTACGGAAGATACTCCTGAAGCTGAGGTAGTGGACCTACCTTGACTTTGTTGATTCGCATACGGTAATTTGAATACTCCAGGCTGGTGCCGACCCTGCGAGTGAGACGATTGTCGCGAGTGCTGGCTCCTAGTCCTGGATGCATCCCTAGGTTGTCTTTCCGTTAACATTGGAATCTTGAAGGGTTGCCCCTCCTCATCCTCGGCTTTCTGGTACTTACCAGAAAATTTCTGAACCATATCAGACAACCTCCTTTTCGCTGCCATATCTACTGCAGTTTGTTGGTGCTCCTGCATTCGGTTGGCGTACGCTTCCCTGAATGCCGTACTACCTTCTCCCCGCAGGTAGATAGAATAATACCTTTCCGTGACAAATGACTTGGCCCGTGCATCAATTGCACCAATATGTCTCGGGCCTAACTGCTGTTGTTCTAATTTTAGCAACACCATGGTACATAAGTATCTCACGGCTGCCATCACTATTTCCGCATCAAAATGATGAAACCAATTTGGCATGAACTTGAGCCAAATATATTCCCAAATGGGCTCAGGAACGTTTACATGATCATACAGGAAACCACCTTGAACATCAAAGTGATCCCCGTAGTTCTCGTAAAGCTCCTCTACTCCATTATTCACTAATGCCCAGATGATTTGATTCCTATTATCATCTGGCATATCCTGAGCAAAGAATTCGATCACCTCCGGTGTCGAAAAATCTATCCTTCCCTTCACCAAGGGAAACTTTTTATGGACATCCCAGTAGTCCCTCAAAACAGAACTTAGGTACTCCAAAGTTACTTCCTTATCTCTACTTCTCTTGACCGATTTTGTCGGTTCCGACGTAGAGGGTTTAGAAACAACTTTTTTCCCTGAAGCGCTGCTCTGGTCCTGCTGAGATGTCTTATCCACCTTAGACACGGGCTTAGCCAAAGTACTTTTCGTCGTTGCACTTACCTGAGATGCAGACGATTTACTAGGTACTTTAGCCGAAGCAACCGTCGACTGCACCTGACTCGTAGAACTTTTGGTTCCAGGCATCAGGCTCGTCGGCGTAGTTCCAGTCTTGGATTTGGTTGAATCCGTCAATAAAGTTGTAGATCCTGCAAACTTCAAATCCACAGACGTAGAACTCCCTGTCTGTTCTCCTTCACCATCACTGATTTCAATAACATCCTCTTCATCTCTCTTTTTAGCCCTATTGGCCCTTCCGGCTAACTTTCGTCTTCCTAGTCTTTTAATTTGTTCGTCTGTACGACCTTCTGCTCTGAACTTTCTAACCTCTTCGGCAGTATACATACCTGGTATACCACCGTCCATACTTGGATCTCTGGGCGCTACTTGAACTGTCCGCGTAACCTTGCTGACCGCAGGCTGGATGACCTGCGTACTAGAAGGTTGCACCGGCAATTTCGGGATATGATAAGCAGTAGGCGGCTTGGCTGGAGCTTGTACGACTGTAGGCGCTGCCAGAGGCGTCGGCTGCGCCGTAAAACCAGCCAATACTAGTTCCAGCTGCTTCTGCTGCTGATCTAATCTCGCTTTCTGCTCCGCAAGCTGTTTAGTAAAAATCTCTTTCTGTCTCTCGATTTCCTTTTCAGCTTGCTCCCTGAGCCTTGCTTCAATTTCCTCTATTGCTGGACTTGCAGCAATCGTTATCAGATTGCTTTCATCCAACATCGGCTCTGCCCTGACATCCATTCCAGAAAGTAAACTCTCTGTCTGATCTAATAATGAAGTTACCTGTGTTTCTTGATCAGGCTGTATCAACGATTCAACAGTGACCTCATTGTCCACTTCTAAATCGTCTCCTACCTGATTCAAGTCTATGGGGGTGTTGAGGTCTGCAGGTATCACCTGTAGCTGTGCTTTCGCCGCAACAGGCTCAGCCTGCATCCCCTGCACCTGATCCAAACTACTCATATCAACTCCAGATTGTTGACTCACCATTGTGCTTACCTCAGTGCCTGTAACCGGCACTGCTGGCTGCTTACCTATCGGCGTCACTACAACCTTATCGCCAATATGCGTAATCGTGAAACCTGGAGCATCGGACGGCAATATCGGTTCAAAAAATGGTGGCTCGTAACCTGGAACGTATTCCGGTTGATACGCTAAGACGCTCTTTTTCTGGTTCTCCTTCGTTGCGTCCTCACTCATATCTATTGGGTATCGCAAACCTGGAACTCTAACAGCTATCTGGCGGAAGTAAAACCTCTGATAGCAGTACGGATTATCTTTGTACTGCGGACACTCCGCCAAATGCTTCCTTTTATCTTCCGGTCTTTGCTCCCATGACTTTGTCTTGGGCCAAAATCGGATCGGCAGAAATCCGAAACGATTTCCCCAACATGTAATAGAATCGCCCTTGGTTGGCGTATGTACCTCTGTTACTGGAAGACTATTCAAAAATGATAAGTACTGACCGTACCTATCTCCCCTCCACAACATCTTCAAGAGTTGTTCCTTTCCCTCAGGGCTAAAGGATCTCAAATAGTTGTGGTCAAGGAGAGAGGTAAGGTACTCCTCTGCTTCCTCTCTACAAGCTGGCCAAAACAAATGAAACGTAAGCGGAACTTTATTACACACTGACTCCAAATTCTTAAAATTGTCCTCGATCAATATTTCAGAATAAGGAGCGATATCCATACTCCAGTGTTGCCTTACGTACGAGTCTTTACCGTTCGAAATTCTGACCGGTTCATACTCCTGGTAATCAACTTCCAGAGATGGTATCTCCAATAACTGCTTCGTTTCTTTTCTATACCTTAGGTAATTCTCGTATAAAACCATAGATACTGGTTCATCGAGTCTACTGAAACTCTTCCCTCGATTAACCATATCTACCACCTTGTTCATTATTCGAGTTCTAATCTGCTTTTCCGACAAAGCTTCTTCGAACTCTTCATCCTCACTTACTGTATCGTTACCGTCTACATTCTTACTTTTTTCTTTAACGGTATAATCAGGATGAATACCCTTAGGTATACTTATGTCTCTCCCTCTCTTCGGATTTGCCTCGTAATGAGGGAAGCTGTACTCCACATAGCCTCCAAATGAGGTGTCCATTTGGGCAGCCATACGGGCATACGCTTCCTGTCTCATTACGTGGTAAATAGCCGACGACTGCGGCTCCTCTACTTCCGGACTTCCACAAAAAGTCTGCGGAAAATTCTCTCCATGTATGATATTAAAAAACCTGTACAACCTGTACGACATTATCTGGATTTGATCCGCTTTCATCAAATCATGCGGAAAATATTGGAATCCGACCTCGACTTCCATAGCTAACTCATAGTGGAAAAACGCTAAGAAAACCAACAATGAGTAGTAGGCGTCCAGTGCTGAATACCTGATTTCAAACTGTGTCAACGTGTGCCTACAGAATCGTTCACGTTGCGCTCTCTGACGGAAATCGATTTGGAAATAACCAACGTCCGCCAGATACAGCTCCGTGAACAATCCTTTCAGCTTAAATGTTTCTGGGCAAAGTCCCAACTTCCTGGACATTGCCAAAAATCTTCCGTTCAATTGATCCCCTACCTTGGCTACGTCATAATAACGGCCATACGAAGATGCAATTCTGTACTTGATCTCTGCTGTCAGATCAACATCCTGGTGATTTCTGCCTGCGCCATTAACATTCCAGACGGCAACCAGATCTGTAACCAAGTTGTATCCAACGAGAAGCATGTCCGAATCTAAGAGCTCATGAATGAGCGTCCATTCCTTCGGCATGATTGTCGTAGTATCTACAACAAAAGTGTCTCCAGTCACCGTCGAGAAGCTAATGACTCTCGCGAACTCCTTCCCTTTTGGGTTATCAACCCCAGAAGTCGCGAAAACCTTACTCACATACTCTTGAGTAACTTTCTCGGTATCAAAACCGATAACTGGCTGTCCTCGAAACCTGCTCACCTTCAGAGTTTCGATCATCTCAGCCACCTTACCTATTTCGACCAATTTCGGTTCCGTCAATTCCAACGGAAATCTCCCGAACGTCGTGGCAAACCATCGTTCTAATTCGCCGACTCTAACAATGCGCTTGACATTGTAGTCTAAAAAATTCAGGCGAAATGTTTACAACTTTTTAATGAAAATTTTTCCCAAAGCGGACAAACATCCGTTAATTTCTACCTTCACCACAGATAGTAAGCACAATTAGGAAAGAAGAAAAGAAAATTGCAAGCAGGGGAAAATAAGGTACCACACATATATTGGGTTAGTGTTGGCAGATAGTTAAACACAAGTGCGGCCCCGACTTCTACCTTATACGGGAGTACACGCACAGACCACCTGCGTCTTCCATCAATCGACTGCATGCCGTCTCAATCCAACGCCCAAAACGGCCTATCCAACTAATAAATTAAGAATTTCCAAGAAGAAATTTGAAAATATATTTACTAATTTACCCAAAATGTGGAAATTCGTAGAAAAATAGATTAAGATGGAATTTAAAAATTTAAATAAATTTTTGAAATTATCTACCCCTAGTCGACTAGTTGCTACACTCCACTTCTTCCCCATCACATAGACGAATTTATTCAACTCGCTATGTGTGTAGAGGAATAATGTAGTTTCGCAAAAAGTCCAAATTTTTGCGCTACGGGCAGCTTTGCCACACTTTTTCAAGTTGACAGAACAAATATGTTCCCACTAAACTTTTACAATTGTCTAGGCCTTCGTCTAGACACCCGTGGGCTATAACATCCTGCTTTGCCCAATTAATTTTTAAATTAACTAAGTTTACTAACTTAGGTCGCTTACCATCGACTAAAAAATACCGATTGTTTTGCCGCACCTGCGGCTGTCCGTAGGTCACGTGGGGGTCCGTGACCAAATACTGTTTCGTCCGGCGTCCATTGGGGGGCCTGGACATCTCGACCGCTTCTTTCTCAAATTCTTCGAATTCTGCGCTATCAATTTTTGTAAAATTTTTGATAATTTTTATAAGAGCTGAAAAATCGACAAATTTTCCGCTTTCGCTACTTTTTGTCTATTTTCACTCTAAAACTCAGCGGTTTTCCCAATTCTTCCAATATTCACAGAATTGGGGGGCAACAACTAACTATTTCCTCCGAAATTAATCGGACTCGGGAAAATTTAAAATTTTTGGCCGCGAAAAAAGTTTTAAAAATTTAGGTTTTTGCGAAGAGTGGTTTTTTACCAAAAATTTTGAGAAATTTTAAGATTTACGCGAGAAAAATTTAAAAATACATGATAAATACGCGATAAATACATAAATAAATACAATTAATTACAATTTGTACTTAAATACACAATTCGGGACGAAAAAATATGGGGGGGTATTCATACGCACACACACACAAAAACACAGCGCTACGCGCTACGGCAGTTTATAATTACTGATTTTTGAATCTACAGTAAACTGCGTGTCCTTAGATGACACGTCGTTAGACTGCAGCCATCTGCCGGTCTCGTAGCGAAAGTGCTTTAACCTGCTCACGGATACCACCTGCTTTTTCAGCGGCTCTCTCCAGTGAGCGATTTCAAGCACATTCTCTGATAATCTCCTATTATCAGTAACAACATACGGTCCTTGCCACGGCAGACCCAGTTTTTTCTGTTTATCGACTTTCAGCAAAACCCAATCATTGACGGAATAATCATGAGCCTTTGCTTTACGGTCAAAAAACTTTTTACTGCTCTCCGCAGCCTTCCTTATATTCTCTGAAATGGTCTCATAAGTTTCTACTAAGCTTTCGGTTAGTATATGCTTATAAGCCTCATAGTTCATTGGCAGAACTATGTTTCTAGCAACTCCAATACTAATGCCAAAATTTGCCTCATGACCTCTCAATAAGGCAAATGGAGAACATTTTGTTGAGGTATGAGGTGTGGCATTGTATGCAAAAACGACAGATTGCAGATATCTGTCCCACTTATCTGAATCCTCTATAGCAACTTTTCGCAACTGCTTGATCAAGGTTTGGTTAAACCTTTCAACCATTCCATTTCCTTGTGGATGGTAGGCAGTTGTAAAAATCTTCTGACACTCCAACAATTTACAGACTGATGTCATCAAATCAGCTGTAAAGCATGAACCGTTATCACTCAACAATTTCACCGGGGTTCCATGCCTGAACACAATATTTCGAAGAAAACTGTCCACAATGGTTACAGCAGATTGATCCGGGATCATTTCTGCTTCCACCCATTTTGTAAAGTAATCTTGAAATACTATCACATACGGTCTTTTCTCGCTCATGGGAGATATTCCCACAATGTCTACAGAAACTATGTCAAATGGTCCTCTAGGAATGATTGGATTCAATGGCGGAATTGTAGCCTTTCCTGGAGTCGCAATTTGACATATCGGACAAAAACTGATCCAGCTCCGAACATCCTTCTCGATGCTAGGCCACCAGAACCGCTTCTTAATAATAGCAAGGGTTCTCTTAAACCCTTGATGCGTCATCATCACTGCTCCATGATACTGATGCAGGACAACTTTTTTGAAAACAGAGGGGACAACAACTTGATCCTCTGCCTCGCCAAAAGTCTCTCTATATAGTATCCCTTGATCGATATAAAAGCTACTTTGAGACTTAGTGCTACTACTAGCACCTAGTTTCTCGAAGATCACTTTTAGATCTTTATCCTTTCCTTGCAACTTTGACATCAAGGCGTTTGAGATAAGCCCTTTTGGTCTACCATCTTCAATTTCTGGGGCTTCTTCAAACTCCTTCTCCTTTGGTTCAAATATTCTCTTCACCTCTTCTTTAGGTTTTGCTTGCCCAGGAGGATGTCCTTTTTCCTCCTGCTGCAAGTTTTTTGCCATTTGTCTAGTGACTACCGCCTCAATTTCATATTTCTCAGGCGTTCGATAATTATCAAATTCTGGAGAAATATTAAGTTGAGTCATCTTAATAATAAGTAATAAGATAAT
Source organism: Romanomermis culicivorax (assembly GCA_963922205.1). Taxonomy (NCBI): domain Eukaryota; kingdom Metazoa; phylum Nematoda; class Enoplea; order Mermithida; family Mermithidae; genus Romanomermis; species Romanomermis culicivorax. Next base: position 711,631 of record CAWUHX010000015.1, on the reverse strand, counting down.
ATTAAGTTGAGTATTAGTCATCACTAACACTATACTTTGAAGCCACTGAAGCTGTGGCCATCTTTACCGGAGTGAAGACTCCTACAGCCTCATCCACTTCATCTCCTCTGAGTTCCCGAAGTTGTTTCACTAAAACTTTGTGGTTTTGGTTAAGGACTTCGTCTTCAGTAAGAGATTTCACTTCTTCTTTCTGAAAGATAAGCTCCCATTTTGGTGGCAACTTCTCTTTCTGCTCATCCGGTTCCTCCTTCCTGGAGAGGAAATCTGCCATGGCATTCTGTCTGCCAGGCACGTACTCCAACTTGTGATTAAACTGGCAAATGAATGCGTACCACCTCTTGAGTTTGTCATTAGTCTGTGTATTGACCCTCATTGATAATAGTGGTTTGTGGTCAGTTTGAATCCTGACCTTTTGGCCCAAAAGATAATGTTTGTAAATTTTAAGGCCGTAAACCACAGCTAAGCATTCCCTTTCGGTGGCGCACCATTTCCTTTCTTCTGCCCGCAATATCCGACTATTGTAGGCAACTACCCAACGTTCCGAGTCAGTCTCTTGACATAACACTGCTCCCAATGCAATTCCACTGGCATCCGTTTGAAGAATGAATCGTGCAGATCCATCTAGAATTGGATGTCTTAAGAAAGGTACTGAGGTCAATGCTACTTTGAGCTTCTCAAAAGTTGTGTAATGCAACTCCGTTACATTCCATGTTCCCTTCTTACCGGTTAATTTGTACAAAGGTTCAGCTAGTGCTGCTAGGTCCGGTATAAATTTCTTACACCATTGTAGCATACCTAGGAATCTTTGCATTTTCTTAACAGAATCCGGGAATGGAAATTCCGTTATCGCCTTGACCTTCTTAGGATCCGGAGAAATTCCATTCACATCCAAGATGTGTCCTAAAAAGTGCACCTTCTCGGGAAGAAATTCACATTTCTCTGGCTTAAGAGTCAACTTCGCCTTCCTCAACGCTTCTAGCACCAAGTTCAAATTCTCTAAGTGTTCCTCGAACGTATTCGAGAAGATGATAATATCATCTATGTACACTAGGCAAATTTTCCATACCAAATCCCCAAGGATTCTCTCCATCATCCTTTGGAATTCAGCAGGTGCATTCTTCAACCCAAACGGCATCACTTTAAACTGAAATAAGCCCTCTTGGCATATAAAAGCCGTTTTCTCCTTGCTTTCCTCCTCCATCGGGACCTGCCAATATCCCGACTTCAAATCTAGAGTCGTATAAAACTTCGCTCTTCCAAGGCAATCTAAATAGTCATCCATTCTCGGGATGGGATATTTATCATCCTTGGTCACTTCGTTTATACCTCTAAAATCCACTACGGGTCTCGTAGTTCCATCTTTCTTTCCAACCAGGAACAAGGGTGCAGCCCACGGTGACTTCGAGGGCTCGATCACTCCTTGATCCAACATCTCCTTTATATGTCGCCTTACTCCTGGCCGACTATTAATTGAAGCTCTGTAATATCTCTTTGCTACAGGTCTTGCATCTCCTGTATCTATCTTACACGTCAGAGCTGGGGTTGTAGTAGCCGGATCACCAGGCAAGCTAAAGACATCTCTGTACTTCAACAAAGACTCTATAGCTTCCGTTTTCTTCTCTTCTGATATTTTTGCCTTTGATATCATCTTGCATAGTGAAGTATAGAACTCTACAGAATCAGCTTTTGATAATGCAGGCATTCCTTCCTTTACCATGCAGGTCTGATATTCCTCTTCCTCCTTTATCTTTTTCATTCCCTTCACTTTCTTGTACGTATCGTCATCTTCAATAAGCATAGATTCTTTATAGCCAATGATTTGATCTCTCTCAAACCGACATCCAGAACCCGTGGTATTAGAGATTAGTACTACAAACTCTTCTTGTGATCCGTCTACAACCGCTTTCTCCATTCTGAACTTCCTTTCAGAATCTTTTGATTCGACGATAATTCCGTTCAACGTGGCATCTCCATGTTGATCCCAAAGTTTTGCCTTCATCAAAACATCTGTTCCATATGGAATGTAGGTTTTACTACATGCAACAATTGCAACAGTTGTCTTTAGCAGACAAACTTTTGGATAAACAATTTGATTTATGCAATCAGTCGACGCCACACTGACTTTAGTCACTTCTTCCATTACCGTTTGCACAGTAGTTACAGAAGGAACTTGAACTACGTCAATCTTTCTCTTAATGCCTTGAATCGTCATGGCATTCCTTTTGAAATCAATCACCACACCTAAATCTGGGTGTGCTAAAAAATCTGTGCCCAAGATCAGGTCCTCACCTGCATCTGGCAACACTATAGCATTGACTGGAAAACTTCCGAATTCAGTCTTCATACAAACTGGTACATACCCATAGGCATGCACAACTTTTCCATCAGCTACAGTCACTTTAAGGATACGAGGGTACACTGTATAATCAACGTCTAATGCCCTTTTCAGGAGCTTAGAAGACATGACCGTACACTGAGCTCCTGTATCAATTAAAGCTCTGGTAGCCGTTTCTTTGATAACCACATTTATGTAGAAAGGAACCGTTTTCGGATAATTTTCCAACAACCTTCTCTCTACGTCCGTTGCTTTTCTTCCATATTTCACATGAGCCAAATCTCTTTCTTTCACTTTCTCTAGAGGTGTCACCTTATCCAGTTGAATAATACTTCTGAGAACCAAACTAGAAGATTTGTTTCTACTCTTTTCGCTTTCATCATCCACATCCGTACGGCTTGTCACCATTACGTTATGCGAACTAGGTTGCGACTGGTTCGAAACAAATGATCCAGACTGATCCTGGACGGTACTACCCTGAATAGCAGGTTGACTAGTTGGTGCAGGTAGCATCAACTGAGGCTGTCTCTGCAACTGGATGCCTTGCTCCCTAAGTCTGCAGAATTCCCTGTATCTCTCAAACTCTGGGTCATACCCGTACATTTGATCTTCTTCGGGGAATCCTACATAATAGGCACCTCTTCCTCTTCCTCTAAATCCAAATTGAGGTCCACCTCTACCTCTAAAACTTCCTCTATATGAAGCATTCCTATCACCACCATAATATTGATTAGACATGCCACGGTTAAATCCACCGCGCTGCTGTTGCTGACGCCGGTATGCTAATGTTTTACACTCCTCCGTAGCATGCGTATTATTCTTATGATAAATGCAATAGGGTCTCTGCTGCTTCAACTGCTTCTGCTTTTCAGCAGACGCAGCCTTCACAGTAGTCAACTCCTTTAAGGCTTCACTCTGAGTAACTTGTAATTTATCTACTTTCTGAACCAATTGTAGCCACTCCTTTGAGAGAATAGCTAGAAAAGACTCCTTGGCCTGCTCCTCGTTAGACTTTTTGACATCACGAGGCGCCGGACCAGGTAGCATCTCTTCCGCATTCTCCTCACTTCTCTCCTCTTCCACTGCCTTTTGCAACTGATTTTGTGGTCTTGACTTCGTCTGGTTATACTTTTTAGTACTTCCATACGGAGCATTCCCGACAAAAGCAATTTCCGGACACATCTCCTCTGCTACAACTTGATTCACTACAATCGGTTTATCTTTGGCTCCAAAAGTAGTAAAAACATTCTTATACTTTTTATCAATCTGAGTTACGGCGTATGCAAGGTCTTGCCAAGTTTTCATCGATGGCAATACATCCTGCAACTCCGTCTGATACAACGGACTACTCTTATAAATGAAGGCATTAATAATATTCTCTTGCCTTACTTGATCACTCTGATCTGCATAGACCAGATCCACATGATTACTCAATTTCTTTAAAAACTCCAAGGCTGACTCGCCTTCTTCCTGTTTCATATTAAACAACTCTCTTTTGAGCATCGTCAAATCATAAGTCGGCGCGAGATACTTTAAAATATTCCTCCGCGCTTCTGTATAACTTGAGGATGTTCTCGCTATCCTCCTCGCTGTGTTCTGAGACAACCTTCTCAAACACTCCTTCTTCACTTTATCAGCCGTATTCTCCAGAAACTCACTTTCTAGATCAGTAAAAAACTTCAAAGCCTCCGTTGGCTTTATACTATCATGTAAAGGTCTATGTTTCAAGGCCTTTACCACATCTCTCACATCAACTTCAACACTTGAGCTAGAGTTCGAAGTAGATGAACTGCTATTATCACTATCCGAGTAATGTCTACTTCTAGCTCTTGACCTATGAGATCTCCTTCTACTCTTCGACCTCTTCTTTCTCCTCCTCTCAGGGCTAAGGTCAGCTCTATTTGCGGTATCTCTCCAAGGAGTAGGACGAGAAAACCTATCCTCTCCCTGGGACGATTCGTCGCAAATAGTCACCTTCCTTTCCCTAGACCTCCTATTCTCTGAGTAACCGTAGGCATTCGATTGTGCTTGTTCAGCATTCCTCGAACTCTGCGGCTCCTCAGTCCAACCTCTATCTCTAGCCGAATATTTGTCTCTGTCCTCTTGAGACCTTACATAAACTTCTGAATGAACCTCTCTCTTAGGTTCACTAACTCTCTCAACTCTATTCTCAAGGTAAGAAGACTCACCTATCTTCCTCCGTTGATCATCCTCCGTTTCTTTTTCCTTGACTTGCGCGCTTTCGATAACTTTGATCAATAGTTCGACCTTTTTCTCCAGCGCATTAAATCGTAAATCCTTGGGATCGACTCGATCCCTCGGATCCTCTCGTCGATTCCAATTCGTAATTTCAGGGTCGTATCGCCTCGAATATTTGTCGTCGTATAAATCGGCCGGTGCGTCCTCGTAATATTCGTCGTAATTCATGTCCATCATGTTTGACCTCCACGCCGGTTTCGATTTCCGTCTAATCTCCTCCAGCGTCTCGGCCATCGGATGGACCAACTTCGAGGGCGACGTCGGTCTCTCCTTCTCAAAGGTCTGCTGACCTCTGACACTACCACTTACAGTAGTTTCAATCTCGGCTCTCCTAGCCGTCTCAAAACCACTTCTCCTCAAATCTTCTTCAACTCTTGCCATTTCGGCAATTCCACTCTCTCTCCTTCCTTCAGTCTCAGGCGCCTGTGCTTGAACCTTTTCTACCGCTGCGTGTTCTTCAGCAGAGTCGAGATTCGAAACACTAGGTTCATGTGACCTAGGAGGAGTCCTCAACATTTTCCCTACCGGAATACTCATCTTCTTCACTTTTCCGGTATGTGATTGCAAATAAAACCCAGGAGGTTTAGTTATTTTTCTGGTGGTTCTCCGGCTATCTGTCGTGAGAGGCGTTAAGAGTCCACCACTTGTTAGGCTGCTGTGGGGTCACAATTAAGCAACAGTTCTAACCACAGGCTAACAACAACAACAAACACCAAACTCTCCCAGACGTTTCACCAGATATACACCAGAACTTTCACTAAACCTCAGGCAGAACACCTTGACACGTACCTCAGGAGCTCCTACCCAAGTCTCCACTCCTACACTTATAAACTCCTTCCCCTACGCTCACAGAACAATACACTTACGGGTTCAATGTGTATTGGGTAGCTAGTGGCGACGCCAAATAAACAATAATAAACAAAAATATTGTATAAAAAGGCGATGGCGGCGTCGCTCCATAAAACGTATCTTTTTTAACACTGACAAAAAGACACCAAAAACGCGAAACAGTGGCAGCATAAACCTATGCAAATTTATCTTTCTTTCTCGCCACTTTTCGCCGCGTCCAACCGCCTGCGCACCGACGCCGGAAGCTGAACATGTGCACCTGAGCCCACCTCAACAAACCGTTAATTCTGATTATCATGAGGAGCTGCACAAGGATCCAAAGCTATTTCAAGACTAATAAATTCAAATCTTCATAGATTACGATCTCAAAAGAGTTTTCTAATCTAAAGTCGAGTCCTGAGTTCTTGAAAAGTCATAAAAATTAGTGCTTTGCATTAATCTATATCGTTGTGTCTGTGAAATTCGAACATACATAAAATTTTGATGTTAGTGCTATAGAATGCAGAAAGCCATCTTTTCTCTTTACTGCAAGGCAACATTTTTATTCCCGCAACTTTTTAAAAAATTTCTTACTCCAAAAATAGCGAGGGCTCACAGTAAGCTCACAAATTTTATACGACATACGGTTTAGCAAGAAGTGGTAAAAATATGGAATATAGGACCTTTTTATATTTACAAGAAGTTCAAGAAAAACTGATTATAGTTTCGACCGTATTTCAAGAATCGTGTTGAAAACGGACTAAATGAACAAAATTGTTGGGTTTTTTCTCTTCTAGAAAACTTCCAAGCCGTATCTTTACGCTTCCGCAAGATCAACGAAAGCCTCATTATTAGAGATAAGAGAATTTATCCTTCCAATGTTGGTTTTGCCAAAGAGCTGACAAAATATGAGGTAAATGTTTGCAAGCTGGCTTTCTGATCGAGGTAAAAAGATAAAGGGTTCCGTGAGTTCCGGCCACATTGTGGACAGCAGAAGTTGGACCTCAACCAGAAAGTGTATGCTCATGAAGTGTCTGACTTCATCCAAATTGCGATTTTCAAAGTCGAGCTGGAGAAATTTGTATTCCAAAAGGCAACGAATTGGGCTTTAAACCGTAGATGTTGTCAACATGATTTGGCACGCTTTCCCGAGCTGAGAAGTTCAATCTTGTCTTTAACAAGTTTAAAATTAATCATACCTTAAATCGGCTATAGTTTTTCACATTGAGTGTCACGACGGCGTTTACTTTGCACGAAAGTCTAAATGTGCTTAGCTACAATTTCTCAAACGTTGTTATTTTCATAATTCTGTAGTCAAACGTCGATTACAGAATTCAATCTCCTATAATTTGCGTTTAGGAAAATTGGATAAGTATATAAGCTGACAAATTTTCGGTTCCATGTGACAAATGGTTCAGAAGAAAATCATTGAAATCTGATAGTACTTGTTTTCCAGTTTTATTATTTATAAACATTTCAAGAAAAACAGAGTTCAGTTTTTATGGTTGCTCAGCGGCGTGCTTGGAATGACAGGTAGACATTATTGAAAATTTTTATCAACAGTCCAAACAAGAGTGATTTATTCACGTCTATTTGCGAGAAAACAGTAGTAAGAGTTCCAACGCCTTCTACTTGATTTTAAAAACAATGGAATCTTTCGTCATTTGATGTTGTATTTCCATCTTGCAAAAATCAATTTGTTTTAAAATGAGACCCGGAGTGTAGAGAAATGTTTTAGCAGATGAAAAACTCACAGTGCACATGGCCATCCTTTCTCCCGAGTTGTTGGTCTATCTAATATAGTCCATTGAAAAAGAAAGGCGTCCGCCGTAAATGTATCCTTTTTTCTCTGCCTGAATATCCTTTTGGGTTCCAACTCCGACTCGGAAACAAATCTACTCTGGAATCATTTGATGCGAAACAGGGTGCATCCTATCCTAAAGCACTTTTCCGTAGTTTATAAATTGCTTACAGCTCCGATTTTGCTTTCAGCTATCTTACTGAGCGAAGAAATTTTCTAGAATCTTCAGAGACACCTCTCTGCGTTATAATTTTGTAATAGACCCGTAAAATTTTGTTTTAGCTTCGGTTCACTTGGCATTAATCGCCTGTTTTGTATCAACAGACATATACGCTTCAATATGGTACGCATATCTGAAGTTTCAACACAATCAGTTGGAAGTACCCAAGGAAATAAAAAGTTCTGCAGCATTCTATAGGAAAATGTCTCAATTGATTTTTTGATTGTGTTCCGTTACCTCGAATAATGACCGTTACCTCAAATAATGATTAAGCGTTAATATCAAAATTTCCGTTACTTCGAATTACGATTTGCAGTTTTAATTATAAAAACTGCAACTCTAGAAACATCCCGCTATACCAAAAACTATAGTCTGTTCTTTATAAAATGCTTCCAAATATAAAAGTGACACAAATAAGTACTGTCGTCAAAATCGTTTACATAAAGTTCTTACTGTAAAATTTTTCACTCGAAAAATTTGTAAAGGTTAGATCAGTACGCCCACAAATTTCCAGTCTTACATGATATATTGTTTATTAGAAAATCGCAAAAATATGAAATACTACTTGCTTTCCACTTTCATCATTCGGAAGCATTTCAAGAAAAACAGACTATAATGACCAAAAACGAATTTAAAAAATTTCTGTAATATCAAAATATAATTTTCATCCTTATGAGGCTTATGCTTGGCCTTGTACACAGATTGTCAATTATTTTCATGAACACCTCCTTTCGCGCTCCTAGGCTCATTCGGGAAAATTAGACTTTTGAACAAGATACGTTAGCTTGACGGCTACTAAATTATGAACAACACGCGGAATTTTTTTTTTCAGATTCAAGAAGGCACCCCGATGATCTGCCGCATCAATGGATTTGAAGTTTTAACAGCTTTCTCTGAGGTAGACTTATATCATGTGAGAATCAGCATGATTTTTCATATCATGTGTACCAACCAAATCCAAGAATTTTCAAAGTATCAGGGTGTCTGCATGATCGGGTAAGCTGTTGAACCTGGTCAGCAACATTTATGAATATTCAGAAACGGTATTAGTCAAAAGTATGACATAGTTCAACACATAAAAATTCGAAAGCCTACTGCAGTTAAGGAATGAAATAACTACTGCTATATGAAAATTTTCAAATCGAATCCACTTGTTAAAAACAACGGTCTTACATTAACCTTCGAGCATCTAGGTTCTTGTCACTTTAATGTTTTGGAGCTCGATACACACGTCTTGGAATTCTTCCTCCTAATTTTAGAATGGGAACAGATATATGAATTTTGAGACGTTCTTATGCCTTTCTATAATTAAACGCTTTGCTCATATAATCTTATTGTTTTTTATATTCTACTTTGGGCTTTTATTGTTTCAGTTTGACGATCGTGAAAAGTTATACTTTGTTGCTCTGGCCCATAAAATCCGCTGGATTCGGTCGGTATCAGTCTGATAGACATCACCAATTGCATAGGAGCCGATTTGACATGTAACACTTGAGTTTCAACATTTTTTGTTATAGCTGATTGTTGTTCGATGAAAATTGTTCCTTCGAATCAAATAAATTTCAGTACCTATGCTAATCATCTAAATGTTTGTTTTGGCAGATTGTAGTTATCTTTTTGACGTACTTTATGGCCTGTACAGCGGCATAAAAATGGTGATGCACTTTATCATTGTTGTAAAGAATTGTCCGGCTGTTTATCATGTACACCACCACCATTACAACTACAATTTGCGTACGACCTATGAGACATGATTAGCACGGTCAGTAGTGTGTCTGCCTTCTATGCACATGGTCTCACCATACGGGCCTTCGACCATTGGATTAACGACAATGGGTGAACGACAATTGTGGGGAATGCGACAATTGGGTGAAAATCATGACAAAACAGTAGAACCATAGCAAATGTGTGAGAAAATGTTTGTAGGCACTATGATGTACAAATGTAACAATTTTTATTCTATTGCTGGCCAAAATCGTCAATTTGTTTGTTGAAAAATGAGATACAAAATCAAAATGACAAATTGTGGGCTATTCCACGTGAAAATTGAAGGCTATCAGTTTCATCAAATTTGAGTACGATTTTTTTTATATGGTGGTCAAGATCAACATGTTTCTTTTTTCGTAATTCCACATGGTCAGCCAGTAACTGTTTTACTCGTCATTTCAATACAGCCTCTCCAATCTGTAAATCAGATATAAAACATCGAATTGTCGGATGATCACAACAGATTGCAGAATGAAACTGCTAATGCCAAGCTTTGACAGCATTGTTTGATCAAGGCATCTCGCTTATCACTCGATTATAATAGTTTCAAAGTACTAGAGAGAACAGACCCTCACGAAATCTGTTCCTACGAATGCAGCGAATATAATTGTCTTCAAAATAATCGATTAGCGGGCAACAATCTGGTAAATGGTCAACCAAATCGTCAAAAATGGTGCGTACTTGTTCAATAAGAATGAATGATAAAGCTGGGATCAAGCCATGCTCTTGCACATGACAATAAATATTCTGACACATATGAAATAGACAGCCGTGAATGACCGCCTCAAGAAAAATTGCCTCAAAAGCATTTATTGAAGCTAACTCAAAGTCACAAAGGATGGCTGTCGGGTTTAAATCAGGCTGCAAATCAACCAAAACTCGAAGAAATGTTACATAAGTTTGGTTTTGATTATTGTGCATAAGATCATCATACACAAGAGGAATACATTGTTCACTGACATATGCATGAATATTATAGAGCAGGTAGAAAGGTTTAAGGGGACACTTTGAATGGTCCATCAGCGTCGGGTTGCACTACCATTTTCGGATAATTTTTTGAGAAAGAATTCCTGCACTCAATTGTCCAGCGCTCTGATGCCTCTGATGCCTCTGATGCTGATGTCCTTGTGCTCTATTGTCCTGGGCTCTAATGTCTCTGTGCTCTATGTTTTGTCCCTGCCCTCTCTTGTCCTGTAATCTAATGTCCATGCACTCTATTTTATTGCTCTATTGTCCTGGGGCCGGTTTTATCAAAGAGACTTGAGCTCCAGCTGAGCTTTAGCTTAAGCTGTAGCTTAACTCTATATGTTATACCATTGCCGTTAAGCAGTAGCTCAGCTGTAGCTTAACTCATGCACACAGAACATATCGAGAAAGTTAAGCTGCATCTGAGCTGTAGCTTAACTGTGTATGTTACGTATAACATTGCCGTTGAGGTGCAGCTCAGCTGCAGCGTAACTTTCCTGATATGTTTTGTGTGTATAGGTTAAGCTACAGATGAATTGCAGCTTAACGATAGTGGTATAACACATTGAGTTAAGCTACAGCTTAAACTGCAGCTCAGCTGGAGCCTAAGTCCCTTTGATGAAACCGGCCCCTGTACCCTATTGCTTTTGCACTTTATTGTGCCTGCGCTCTATTGTCCTGTGCTCTAATGTCCCTGCGTTCTAATGTATGTCAACGAAAATATGAGAAAAGTTAGCTAACTCCAGCGTCTAAAAAATAAAGCAAACGTGGTTTCTACCTATAGTCTGCTTTTCTTGAAATGCTTCTAAATGATGAAAGTGGAAAGAAAGCAGTATTTCAGGTTTTCACGATTTTCTGAAAAACAATGTATCATATAGAACTGGAAATTTGTGAACATACTGACCTAACCTTTAACAATTTTTCGAGTGCAAATTCAAGAGTAAGAGCTCTGTGTAATCGATTTTGACGGTAGTATTGATTTGTGTCACTTTTCTACTTGGAAGCATTTTTTGAAAAATAGACTATATATAAATGTGATATCTCCTGCCAATTTCATAGTACACATGCTTTATCACATGCAATACTTTCCAGGAAAATATAATTTGAAAAAACTTATCATGAATATTTTCCAGAAAGAGAACATTGTCATTAAACATAGACTTATCATTATAATTATATATCATTATTAAACATTATAATTAAAAGGTGTTATATGTCTCATGTATGAATAACTGATTTGACCAGCTCATCAATACTTGCTGCCGATTTCAACTCGTTCACATGAAACAAAAGGTTCATACGAAAAAAGTTCGCTTCGAATGTAAACGTCCACATTTTTTTCGATTTATAAAAATTCTCCAGGTATATTGAACACAAATTTACCAAATTTTGTTCATCTAACGTTCGCATGTTGGTCACGAATAATGAGCGGTTCTCAACACGGAAGAATTCCATTTTACCGAGTGTAGCATTGATTTTAAATTCGCTAAACCATTCCGTATTATTTTCGGACAAAGCGATAAATTTGTATATCGAAGTGAAAATTAGCGGCTTCGGTTGTAGTAAATTTTGCAAATAGTCTTGTAATGCTTTGCTAATTTGATAATCTAGAATATTGAACCGTTTCGCTTTATATAGACGATTACTTATTTCATCGAGGACAAGAAAATCACCATAACTTCGTACAAGTATATTTTGGTGACAATTGCTTTTAAAACCATCTACAATATTTATTTTACCGATATAATGATTATTCATCTTTACGTCTTGAGTAGAAGTTAAAAGTAACATACTGTCGTTTTTCCGTTCGGCAAACAATCTCAAATATTTCACTGTATTTAAACCATAGAATTGTGAAAGTAATACATTAAAGTCTATTGTTAATCGACTACATGAACAATTTTTCAATTGTACGTAGATTGTTGGGAAATAAAATGTCTCGTTGGATTGCGTAGCATTGATCAAAAGTAAATGATTGCCGCAATTTTCTATAAATAGCCTGCTTTGATGGAAAATAGAGTTATGAATAATACTTGAACTTTGATTTGATTGACCAGTAATTGTTGATGTTTCATTGTCAATTAGCGAATGTGCAATCATTGGTATTCCAAGAACATTTGCTTTGTTACTATATATTGACAAAATTTCTCCCATTGAGAGATTGCTGTATAGAGTTAAATGCGTGGAATGATTATTAGCTAGACTGAGGCGGCATCCATCATTAAATAACAGTTCGATAGTGTCAGTTTGATTTCGGTCGATGGAGATTGAAAGTCTGGCATTTAAATTTTGGAATTTGAATATTTTTTTAACAAAGCTCAAACCTACAATAGTTGTTATGTTGTCTAAAGAGAGGAATGGTTGATTTATAATGATATTGTGGATATTTTCAGATTGGTTATTGTACGCATTTAGCCGGAGCTTTATCTTGCAACTTGTCGTGATATTCGCCACGTAGTTAAAGTTACCATAATGAGCCTCATTGTACAAAGTACTATAGCCATCAAGATAAATGGTCATATCATAAGTGCAATTTCGATATGGTATAACAACAAAATCTGGAGATTTTTTCCAACCACCATTTAATCTAATCGTTTTGATGGAACAGTCACAAATCAAGATGTCAGTCGTATTCAATCTACCTATCACATTTTCTACATTCCTCAATTTTGAGGAGTTTATTTTTGAACTTTCATCCGATAAGAAAAATGTTTCTTCAGAGTCCACTGCGGAAAAATCCACAGTATCTATACCATCTGCACCATTCAAAATCCCGGAAATGTTTATTCGAGATATAATGAATATGTCACTTTTCGTGCTGCCGTTAATAAACTTTTTACCAGCACCCAATTGGAAAAAATTGGATTTGTTGGCGAAGCCACTGATAACGTCGTTTCCATCACCAAGGTTAAAATATGCAGCCAAATTTTCGGTCGAATTGTTCAAAAGTTTGATGCCAAATGAATTGTGGCACGCATAGCCGCGTTGTGACGATCTTTCGTCTGAAATATCTTTCACGATTACGTCTAAATTTTTATGACTTATAATGTGGTAAAACAATGTAAAAGAATGGGCTATTTTGTTGAAAAAATTTTCAACTTTCGACCAAAATGTTGGACTTTGGATTTCATTAGCTTCTTCGTGCAGAGGACATATGATGTGGACGCGATCGTTGGGCTTCGGCGACGCTCGACTCACATTTATTCCTCGCATATGATACATATCGACCACTGCATTTTTTCTGAGTTGGACTGTTTTTCCATGGAGAACACCGGATTTTGTAATTAATGTGTCATACTTATTTTGCCTCGTGAGGAATTCCGTTGCTTTTTCCATGAGGTATTCGTTGGTTGATTCTTCACTCATTAGTTCTTGCACATTCGCCGCAGGATCAATGTGGAAGAATGCTCTCAAAGATTCGTCTATTAGTTCTTGACCATTCAGATGAATAAATTTGTTTATACTAGACACTTTCTCCATTGCCTGATAAATGTTCAGACCAATGACCATCGAAGCACCAATAATGGCACCAATTGGATTTGCTATGGCAGCCATACCATAAACGTAACCTGCAGTCTCTAAACCTTGGATGCCCAATGTGATGGCGTCAATGGCCAAAAACGCGCCATCAATTTCCATACCGATTTTGGCCGATGTATTGTTAGTATTGTCGAGATAGTCGATGGTGTTGTGAATAAGATCGTAAAACACGTATAATGATATTGCACGGCTAACACCGAAGCCTAACGCTTTAGAAGCGTAACCGGCTATTTTGGCTTCATTGGCTATCATTAGTTCGCCTTTTTGCGCCAAAAAATTTGCAATTTGTGGTGAAAAAGCCGTCATTGCAAGAAGACTGGCGTCTTTGACGACGGAAAGTTTATTTCCATGATATACATCCGATAAAAGGTCTCGTATCATCAACAACATCATCACGGAATTACTCGCCGTGGCCAAGTTTTCCAATATTTCGATTTTTTCTTTGGGTATTTGTTCTTTAACTTCTTTGGGTTGATCAGTTTTTCTTGATAAACAGGATGTGAGACTTCGCCGTCTCCTCGCACCATTGCACAAATCCATAAACTTGTTCTTCGTGACCACAAGTTCTTCACTTTTTATGCTTTCCACATTGTCATCCACAAAGTAAAAATTGGCAATTTGGTTCTCAGCAGCTCCAAGATTAGTTTTTTCAATCATATCAGCCATTCCATCGAAAATATATGCCTTATCATATAATTCTGGTGTTGTATACTTGAAATTAACAGTAACTAATCTTTCAGAGATGGCATCTCGATGAATTACCTCAACCGCGTCATCATCCAGCAGCTCATTTTCACTGTCACTTGTATCAGCATGCCTAAAGTCAATAATGTCTTCAGTCCCACACGATATGGTATACTGAACAGTGGACAAAGGACTGGGCAGAGCAATGGCATTTTTAATCGAAGGTTCTGAATAGAAGAGGCCGTCAACAATGCCCCTAAAATTTGACGAATATCTCATCAAATTTTGATTTTTAGGTAATTTAGAATCTTCTACTAAGTGTTTAAATTTCTGGAAGGCATCCATCAAACAATTATGGAATAAAAGTTTCGTGTCATCTTGACTTGTTTTAAGGTAGTCTAATGGAACATGATTAATAGGATTGAGGGAGAAATCGCCCGAATCACGGAATGTGGACATGAGTGCTTGATGAACAGTCACCGTGCGTTTTATGTGGCCGACTTCTGGATTTTGCTCGTTAGTCTTAAAATTCTGATCAATATGTACCAGGAGAGTATCAAAACCTGCGATAGGTTCGACATTTAGTGGTTCAGATTCCCCTGAATTTATGTGTTCATTGAAATTCAATATAACATATCTTTCAATTTCTTTTTGCTGATAATCTTTGTGTTGGAAACTAATCATATACGAAGTCTCAAATGGTCCGGGATTTTCTTTCATCGACCGCATTTCATAAACGCGGATATTTTCATTTCGTCCAAGTGAAGATATCAATGCTCCCAATATGTACCTGCTTGAGTAAGTGATATCCACGAGTCTTTGTTCTAATGTCACCGGTTGTATTCTATTTAACAGCCGTTTGATATAAATTTCCAAAGATGATTCGCCATCGAAATCTGTGACCTCAATTTCGTCGAGCTGGCTTTCTACAATTATATCTTCAATAATTGTATTTCCAATTGGTAGCAGTTTGGTGAATAATTTTATTTCATTATTGCAATAGTCAGCTGTAATTAGCGCATATTTCGACATGAGACTTTTATCCAATCTTAACATGCTAAGCATCTCCGATCCGACCCAACGATCGAAGAACGTGACCACGATTGGTAGTTTTTCAGCCATTTTATTTAAATTAGGTTCTTCAACGGGCTCTAAAGTTAAGAAAAAAGCATTATTATCTTCTATCTCGTGCTCGAGATCGACGTTATTATTGCTTATTGCATCTTTTATATCATCACTTATAAATTGAACGACTTTGATATTTGTCGATTCTGGCTTTGAACTTTTCAGAGCCAAGAATGCGCCGAGAGTGAAGCCACACTCAGCTGATTCACTTTGCATATCAGATGTACTGAAAGTGTCGATTTGTGTGCTATAAAGCATTTTGAATTGCGATATTAAATCTTTGGCTCTTTGATCCTCAACACCAGGTACCTGATATATGTCTTTAAAAGCATCTAATAAACTAGGTGACTGTGCAAAATGTTCCAAATTTTCACTTAAAAGAATCAATTTTTCATCTTGGAAATTCGTATGTCCTCCAACAAGAACTTCTGGACCATGTACATTAATATGTTGTTTCGAAAGTTTCATTTTCTTCATCGAAAGATCTCTACTAAATATTTCTTGTACTAAAATCTGTGAACGTTGTGTTATTTCATTAGGGTTATTCTTCACCTTTTGTAAAAAATATTCTTTAGCCTCCGGCGTATATTCCGAAAGTTCAGCTTTTTTGTCTTGTAAATAAGATCTCAATGTAGCTTGGAGATCTTCCCTGCTATTCAAAGATGTCATGAAGTCGAAGAAGTAAACTTCAAAAGTTAAATGTGACTGGATACGTTCAGCTTGCAAATCGTCCATGTACTTTTTGCGTACAAATTTCTTCAATTCCAAATTCCGCACTTCTCGTTTTATGTGCCGCCATTCCTGTTCGGACAATAGCCGTGGCGCACTATTCGACATTCTATCAAAAAATATATTACGAATTTTCATTACCTTTTTACCATTTTCGTTCGTAAATATGACAGCTTTCAACATATTAAATTTGTCATAGCTTCCAAAGAATATTTTATCCACGTTGTATTTATTGCTTATCCCATTATTAATCAATAACATATCATGAAACCCGAGGAATAGCATGACGAAAAATGATCTACTGAAGTGGCTAATATGTGCATGTTCATTAAGATAATCCGTGAATAGTTGTTCGAAAGAAGTTTTACCGGCAATGCGGTTATTGTCTAGATAAGCCTCAATCATCGTATGGTGATCCACAACTCTAAAACAGAATGCATACTATTTACTATGTAAAATATTTACTAGTAATAAAATGCCAGACAGAGAAAAAATGGATGCTTGCTCCGATCACTATACTCTAACATGTGACATAGCACAGAAATGATGAAACTACGAATGTTTGCTAACAATGGAACATAACACATAAATTGACTTATGGCACTGGAATTATTATGGGACACTATAATTCATGATTTCTCATGTACACGTTGTCGTAAAAGTCGGGTTGAGAATGCGATTTTTGATAGGGAATGCCTCTAATATCTGTTAGAAATGTTCGAACAATATCATCAGAATGGTTTTCATAGGTCTGTATTGATTTTATTCATTTAAAGAATGCATTTCTTGGAGTTTAGACTTTCTCAGTGAGATAAAACACTTTCTATATAACCAATTTTAATAATTGAAATTGTTCACACAAGACTTTTATTGTAGAACTTTTCACTTCAAAAAATCAAATCCTCACAAGGTTCCGTTCCACTAATTGTGAAAATATTAAGCATACTCATTGCACTTACTTACTTTCCAGTTCCGCTTCAGAATCATCTCAAGAAAAATGGGCGATAAGTTATGTCCTGCTTCCATCCCAAAGTCACTACTTAGTATGAAGAATAAACGCAAAATCTGTGAACAGTTTGATTACTGAGCTAAGCTGATCTGTTTTCAGTCAACACTTGCCCTTATTTTATGGTTTTTGTTGGTTTTTGCATTTTTTACTCAAAGCACACACATTATTTAGAAATATTAAAATTTTTTAAAGTTACGTCAATTAAAATTGTGCTCTAAAGACCAAATTTTCATATGCAAAATTCCTGCCAAATTTGTGCAAAAAAGTGCATGAAAATGATCAAAATCGTGTGAAAAAAACATACAACTTATTCTCAATTCAAATGTTCATTATTGAACATCAAAATATGATTCGTAAAAATGTGTGTCAAAGGACAAACTATTGTAGCCAACAATATTCATCACTTCAATATTTTGGAATGTAAAATTGTGGCGACAGTCAGTTAACATCATTTTATACCCTGAAAAGGATCATTCAACGTCAGCTGACGGTACAAAGTATTTTGAGAACAGGTGTATGAATTTAGATGCACTGATTTTCGATGCATTGTCAAAGAAACCCCGCATAAATTTCAGTAAACCCTGTTGATATTATAATGCTTAGATTTTGACACGATGAATCGTTTTTAATCATATGTTTTTGTTGCACTTCTCTTTGACAAATTTACGTGTCTGTAACACCTTTTCTTACCATGCTTTGTATTCTCATGTCTATGCTCCGTTTATTTTGAAATGATCAATGTAGCGCGTTTGCAGTCAAAATTTAATTCAAAATTATGGAAGGTTCATTAAGTCTAATCAATAAATTTTTATTCCATGATACATAGTCCTCTACGATCATTCTTTTTCAATCGTTCCAAGATTTTCAAAATTGATTTTCTGATCAAATAGTAAGGCTGTGTTTTCCGAAAATCCACTTGCTGCATCGATCATTTCGAAATGAATGGAGTTCTGATTGTATATAGGAGGTATTGTATATCTTTCCATGTGATCCTTCAATGTTCAGTCAGTATTAGTAAACCAGTTTGCCCGTTTTTGTCATTAAAGGGAATTGTAAATACTTGCTTGCCTTTGCTTCACCTTCAAACAAGGTTCTGACAATATCACAAGTAAACTATTAGTTATTGATATGAAATATACAAATCTTCATAAAAAGGCTAAAAATATTTTAAAATGAGAAGAAAAAATTTTAAAATATATGCAGAAAAGCGAAAATTGTTGAAATTCGAAAATATGTCCAAACATATGCTGACAAAGACGGCGATTCAGTTGATACTTTCCTGCATTCCTTAACATGGAGAATCTGAAAACATTATTGAAAAAATATGCACAACAGTTAAAAATCTGGTCTCTACTCAGAAGACGCCATTTTTCTCTATTTTCCTAAATTTCGTTTGTTTTGATCTTGATGACGTTTTACTTATGCTTTTGCGCAAACAATCACATATTTGATAAAATTGTATGATTTCTCTGTCGCTGTTTTTGATCGGTTTTTCATAAGTTCTGTTACAATTTTTGGTGGTTTTTCACAAGGCGTTTTGCATTTTGCCTCTGAAATGGCCTGGTAAAACTGCTTAAAACCTGTGGTAATTTAGCAGAACTTCTGCATTTTTTCTTGGAATGCACCAAAATAATAAAATTCTAATGCATCCACAATTTAATTTTTTCACAATTTTGTACTAAGAACCTGTTGCGAAAATTCGGAGCATACGCATCTAACGTGTGAGTATTTCGGATTAGAAACTTCAATAAAGGGGATATATTCATGAAATTCTTTTTTTCAAAGAACATTATAGAAGTCACCTGAATTCCTTTTCTGGACTACATACAAAAATGTTTAAGACAATTACTGTAAGTTGTCTGTTGCATTTTAATTAAAAAATTTTCAATCTGCAAGACCCATGGAATGATGGAGCATACATGAAATTCTACAGTGGACCATTTGCTGTGAAAATGAATACAACTGAAAACATGAATAAATATATGGCTGAAAGAGTACTGTTAGCTAGAAAAAAATAGATTTGAACATAAAACCCTTAAGCATGTTTCGAAAATCTTTACTAAATAAGAAAAAATATTGATAAAATAACAATACCTTTGTTAGACAAATGCAGGTCTAATAAAGAAATTTACTATCTGCTCAGATCATGCATTCTTCTAAAGCACAGTATCATCAGAGAGTCACAAGTTTTGCCGCCAGTAACAGACATTTGATATCACACATTATGACTGGGATCGCGCATGATACAACAATTTTAAATAATATAGCTGAAAACATAAACTGCGCCTGCACAACTCGTTCAACATTATGCCCATTATCCAAACATAAAAAAATGAACCATGATATCGTGATATTCATGGCAAACATTAACTATGCAAACAGTGTATTTGTATTGGAGGCAAACGTGTGTAAATAATGGTATTGAAGATTAAAAAAATTCAACAAAAATGATAGAGTGAATGCTAAAAAAATTGATTGAAAAAAATATATTTTTATTTTCATGTAAACACAATATGGAATTTCGGTATGTTTTTGAAAAATTTCCATGCTACTTCTGGCGGGCGATGGTTTATCATAGGCGTGACAGTTGTGCAAAAGTATGGTGTCCAAAGTTAAGGAATAATGTTTCAGAATAGGAAAAGAGTTGTCACACCAGGCCTATGCTTATCCATTGCATGACAGGTTAGTATATATTCAGACACCCTACTCATGTCCTATCCTTAAATATATCGCTCCTTCACTTTGAACACCATACTTGAGACCAACTCTTGTTCTATGCCTAGTCATTTATATATCATTAACCATTGCCTGTCAGAGGGTCCGGACTTACTAAAAGCAATCTATACTGCACTTGCCTTCAATACTCTATTTAGAAAAATTGCATTTGAAAAAAAACTGACCATAAGTTCTGTAACGTACCTGCTAACGCAGTACTGTAAATATATAGCATACTGTATGTGATAGACATTTATTAAATATTATTTCATTTTCATATTTTATCGTCTCAAGGGTGTCTGGGATTCACACCCAAACATTCCTATAAAATTACGTGAAGTACTTTATTTTGATCCGTTCACACCCCGGTAGCCCAATTAAGATGCACCAATTAATTTTCACAAACAGCAGCTGGTCCCCTAGAACCTACACTAAACTACACATTTCACGGCTACCGTAATCCCCTGTAAAAATCGTAAACAACACCTGGACACAGTAAAATAAGTAAAAGCCCCGCCAGACAGTAGTCTCAAGTGCAACGGTAGCTACGGCCCCACAAAATATGTGTATTCAGAGAAACAGATACAGGAAGCATGAACAGAAGCACAGAGGTGTGGCTAAGCCCACCGTAGGAAGCAAGCAAGACACGAAAAGCATGCCGTACTAGGAAAGCATTAAAGGACGTGACTAAATAAGCATGAATAGTAAAGCAGGAAGCGACGATTGGCAGAAGAAGATGGACAGAAGTACGACCTCCCGCGACGCCCAGGGAGTGGCCAAAAACGTCGTATTTAAAGAGAAGCAAAGCGTGATTTTAGGATTATTGTAATTCTCCATTTTTTGATCCCCGCGCCCTGTTTATTTGCAAGCATTTTGTATTGCGAGTGAGCATCTTTTTATTGGGAAGCAGTTAAGCCGTTGTTGTACTCGCCGCATTCCCCCCGTTTGTTGTGTTGACGTCTCAAAGCAGCCGTCGATTATTATTACCCGTATCGCCCCGTATTACACGCCCCGCGCCCCTTTTTTGTCGGCCGTAACGTCCAATTGGATAAAGTAAAGTGCTTCATGAATCTGGTCGTTACAGTTCTGTCACGAACTCAACAATAAAGAAAGAACTGTGTAAAATTTTGAACATGCAAATTAGATTTAAAGTGATCTCAAGACCTGAAAACTTGATATCAGTTGAAAACATGCCAGCAGATGGTTTCATACAAAACTGTTATATTTTTAAATAAATGAGGGGTAAAGCTATGACCAATTGACGTTAACACAAGGATGATAAATTGGCAGAACATGCCAAAACTGGTGGAGGAGAGATAACCAGGCATCATCTGTAACACATTGACTTTCAGCAAAGGTTCACCTTTACCGCTTTACTACCCTAAGTGAAAGGTTCAAGACAAACGTGGAGATATTATAAACTAATCGATTATAAACGCAACAACTTTTTGGACACGTTGTAGTAAAACAATGATTTGCGATTTTAACTTCATTTCCATCTTTGTTGAATTCCGTTGAGTCAGTGATCCAAAACGATGATACAATCCTCCCACCCAATCGGTTTTCACCAAACAGTCACCGATCTAAAAGGAAGCCCTCCGCCTAATCAAATCTCACAAAATCTATCAAACTCATTCACCTGAAAAAGAAAAATCATACCGCTCGTTGTGTAAATTGTTGCCGTAAACTTTGGATCGGAATTGAGCAGAATAAATTTTTTATCTCTGATCTAAACATAGAAAGTGAAAAGGTAAAAATATGTGCGCCAACGTGTGACTAGCATTTAATTAAAAGTTGTTGAAAATGAGAAGTGGTATCCTATAGTTCATATTGCAGTAAATTTTAGATCAGAATTCAGTAGAATGATCTCTCAAGTTAGTCTGATGAAAAAACATCAATGATTAAAAATTAAAATTACACAGTTGGCAAATTGTCAGTGTACCGCATCCTTTTTGAAAGTTGAAACCAAAATTTTATTCAAAATTACGAAGAATCAATAAGTCTATACAATAATTTTTTCCTCCACGATACAGACTCCTTGATGATCACTCTTTCTACCAATTTCAAAATTTTCAAAAATGATTTCCTAAGCTTTAGTAAGGTTTTGCGTGCCGAAACTGCGATTATTGCATTGATTTTGAAAAAATATTCGTGTAAAAAGTTTTCAGAGTTTTCTTGAATTGATTTGCAACTTTGGGAGTTGAAAGTCAGCCAATAGTATGGAGAATTCGAAAATTTTGTATACTCTCTGGTTTTAAGCATTCGAGTTCGACATCGAACGATAAATTTTGAGATTTTGACGGAGTCATGAGATCCAAAATCCTGATCGACATGCCCAAGAATTTTTCTGCTCGACTAGATTTGATAAGCAAGTAATCCATGTCTATAGTATGTTTTCTTGTCAAAAGATTTGAGCTCAGCAAACTTGTTCGAGGGAACATTTTATGCTCTAGGTTTTTATAAACTTACAATATGATGAAATCGAAACGTCAAACACTCAAGCGGATTAAAATGTGATTAAAAAGATTACGCTAGAATGATACTAATTCGATTATATATGACACTTTTTGTGCAATATAGATCACATCATGTTAAGATAATAACTATGCTAATGTTTCATGCATTTCATTACGTTTTCTATCTCAATATGGAAAAATAAGTTCTATCCATATTAACCCTTAATTGAAATTTATAGTTAGGTCATCATTGTTCGTCTAGAGCAAAATATTAGCTTTGCTCAAAGTTTAACATATCAATCTTTCGAGACCCTGGAAAGGGTGGAAAAGGCTTGACACACTGTGCAAAAAGTACCAGAAATGACTTTTAGGTCTCACAGACGAGTGTGATCAAGTTGACATAACGGGAGAATTTTGGATTTGAGCGACGTTTGAGACAGTTTGCCTCACAATGGTTTCATGTCTCAAATAATTAGGCTATCTTGGCGTTTGGAATTGCATGTTACTTATTGTGGTAGGTCAGCAAATGGATGGTTTATACACAATTACAGTACACCGCCGGTTAAGTTACATGTGCATTATTTGCATACTGTGGGTGGGTTATACTTCCTAACTTCTGTTCCGGCTAATTACCATAATCTGTTTCTCCCGGACAACAAATTGATTCACTCCGTTCCAACACTAATCATTTGACGGACTTGAAGCAATTAGCTGTTTTGTTGGTCTCTTAGCGACATGTGGTACGTATGCTTCATGTGCCCTGTTGTTAATGAATCACATGCAAGATGCATTCGTGTGAAAAGTTTAGTTGAGCAACCTATGCCAACCAGTGCTGGTCATTTTTGGACCTCAAGATTTTGTTCGCAAGTGTGAAAATTGTATCTCTCAATGAGCTTTTCGTTATGTAACTTCTTTGTGTAACTTTATTCGAGGACAATATTCGCCCCTTAAAGGTATTCTGTTCTGTATTGTGGTTTATGGGAGCAGCTTTTGTGTAACCATTAATTTTTTTAGTATGTCTAATTTGTCACTAGTAACCAATGGAAAATTGTTCCTCTAAGACTTTTTTGTACTTCGTGTATGAAATGGCCCTGAGAGCGCAAACGTAAATTTTTACAGCGTTTATGCCTCTACTCGGATCAAAATTTATCGACGGTTCGCACATGCTATCCAAAGCATGCATTGTTTTTAATTATACTTGAACTTCATTATCAGATTTTTTGGACTCATCCAAGCTGCTTCTCTCAATTCAAGTCATCTATTCATGGTTCATTCTGCTGAGACATACGTTGAAAGCAAGAAAAGTATTTTCGCTTTTGTACTTTTTGTAATGAGCAAATCCACTCAGTAATCAAGATCATTCGTGCCTCACTTTGTGCCAGTGAGATGTCCTTTTTACTCTTTGACTTGTTGAAATATCAACACTTTTTCGACAAAAGAAGAGGAAGGCATCGTCTTGTTTTCCAAGTGTGTTTACAACCCTGCATTGAACTTGACTAGAATCGAGTATTATACGCTTCCCTCGGTTTCTGTTTGATCAGTTTATATTCTTCATTCATACTTTTAACTAACGAGTTCAATAGAAACTTCACAGTGTATTCAACTGTCGTAAGGAGTGGAAATATTGTTTCCAAGAAAATTTGCAGCTTTCTAAACTTTTCTGCAGAACGATCCGAAATTGGGTTTAAAGCACATTGAAATAAAATTTTACACGGTCTATGGTATCATGCTTCGTTTTGAAACTAGACCCTATAGCAATATTCCCCATTGACAAGGTTGATTTTTCAAAAAAACAAGCCATAAAAACACAAAAATAAGCACTGTTGCCTCATGTTATGTGTGTGACGTTCGAACATGTATGAAATTTTGACATATTACGCTAGAGTAATTTTTCTATTGAACCTAGAAGACCACACGTCGGTTTCATCAAGAGACTCAGTCTCCAGGTGAGCTGCAGCTTAAGCTGTAACCTAACTCTACGTCTTATATCATTGACCTTAAGGTGCAGCTCAGTTGCAAGTCAACTCATACGCATAAAACATATCAAGGAAGTTAGGCTGCAGCTTAGCTGTAGCTTAACTCTGTATTTTATAACATTGTCTTCAAGGTGCAGCTTAGTTACAGCTTAATTAACTATATATCTATTATTTGTATGAGCTAAGCTGCAGCTGAACTGCACCTGAACGGCAATGGTATAACATTTAGAGTTAGGCTATAGCTTTCTTTAGCAAAAATGCTGCATGTTAGTTAGAGCTCAAGCCTATTTGATAAAAGTGGGCCGGGGAAATTTCCAATTCACTCTGGTATTGTATGGACCATACTGTTTACTTATTTTTCACATGTATTTCTTTTGGAGATTCTTGTACAATGATCGATACACCTCTCCAAATTTACCTCGTAGCCATATCCCACATTACCTGGGCAGTGCTATTCATTTGCATCTACGTCGTTTGTTTCCGTTTGATCGTTAAAGATAAGTCCTTAATGTGCAAAGCTTATTACAAATTCACCATTTTCATGATTTTCGTCGAAATGACGCAATTAATATCGGTCGGTGTGGCGCCCGCTTCTTTCCTCCTACGCCACAGCACCGACCCTCTTTGGCTCAACCACGTTTTCGGGGCCATTGTCAGCGCCAGTTGGTTCACTTACTCATTTTTGATCCACATGATCGCCGTCAATCGTTTCGTTTGCATGTATTTTCAGCCCAACGTGGTCAAAGTTGTCTTCTCCGACCGGAACGTCCATTTGATCATCGTTTCGGCTTACTTTTACGGTCTGGTCTGGTTGCTGTTATTTTTGACGGCCGGCAAAGTTTCGTTCGATTTATCTTCTTTCGTCTATTTATACGAAAAGGACACTTTTTCTCAAAAAATTAGATCCGTGGAAATTGTGGTCGATGTTGGCAATGGAATAGCAATTTTGTGTTGGTATATCTTGATATTTTTGAAACTTAAGGCTAAGGTAAGGAAATTAAGTACAAATACTTGTCCAATGTATACCATACTATGTATTTGTTTTATATAGAAAATATTTGTAAATTGAAAGTTGACACATTCAGAACGGGTTTGACATCAACCAAATTTGTGATCGACTTCATTTATATATGTACGGACTTTTCGAGACGAGTTGGAATTTCCAAAAATTAGGTGTCAACCGATGTATCTTCTCGAAATCTACTCGAAAACATAATACAAAATAATGAAAACTTTATTCCTATGAAGTTATAGGTGGTTATAGCTTCATTAAAATTTGCTCGATACCCCAAGATTCCCTTTCCTTTGTTGTCGGTGTGTGGGGCTGGTCATACATTGGCGTCGTGAAGGTTTGGACGGTTGGACCTCATGCAGAAAGTATTTGGCCCCACCCAAATTAGTGACTTTTCGAGATGAACAGAAAACTTCCTTGCTTTGAAGCGCTGTGAATCAAGTGCAAGATTGATGGATGGGGGATGGAGGATAGCCAATCGGAGGAGATGGAGGAGAAATACCAGTTCGGGATTTGTGCTAAGGGCTAAAAGATAGTTGGCAAATAAAGCTGGCAGTTGGCCAGATAAGACGGAATTTATTGTACGAAAAAATTATATCAACCAACTAAATCGAACGGGAAATTACCTCTATGGCCACAAACACATAAGATGAGTTATGCAAAAAACATAACAAAAACAAGGAAAAGTACACAAGTGAAATGTGGTGGTTACGTTTATAAATTACTGTAAGAAAAGTGTAATATGGGTTTAGCTACGTGTGTGGTATGCCACACAAGCAATAAATCTTGTTGAGGTCCATGCTTCGAATAGAATAGTTGTCGAAACGATAAAAAGAAGAAGAAAAAATAAATGGAATGCTGTTAAAAGATCCTAAAAACTGTATAATCTCATGTTACTTCAGGTTGGGAGTACTTGAATGAGGTTGACCTCATGTGTATGGACAACTAGCCTTCACGACGAGTGACCTCCAAGAGATTTGGGCTGCTGTTACATATGTGGTCACATTCCAATTCAAATCAGCATTCAGTAGGTATTGTTAATACTGTAATAATCGACACTGAAGAATGTGTATCTCTTGGACGCGACATTGGATCCTGCCTGACGTTGCCCGGGTTTACAGGAGCTGTTCCACCATTGGTCAGTGCTCAACTTTCAATGAAAATGTTGCTATTTTGGAATCCGTATTATGAAACATCAGCCCCATAGGTTGAATATGTACGCAGGCATGCATCACTGATCTGAATTAAGTACTAGATTCAGAACATGTCAGTGTCCAACAATTTCAACAATTTTTAGAGTAAAAGTTGTTGGAGACCGCTTCCAAAAAAATCCGAATACACTTTTGATATGTAAAATATTTAGATGAGTTTTTGAGTAAGTCAATCGATTCAAAAACTGTTGGTTCCGGGTCAGGCTGAATTACGATTTTTGAGTTGAAGATCAGCAAGCTCAGTGCTGTAGCCGATGAGCAAATTTTTTCTCGATTTCGAGCACGCAATAGACAAATTGTTCAGTTTTTTCAATATCCCTTGACCAAGTAGAGAAAAGTTCTCGAGTAGTGTATATTTTGTCGGCACAGGTCTACCCAAACTCTAAGTCATCAGACTGTTGTTTCTATTTTTCGATGCAGTATTAATATTTTTAATACATTTGTATCATTTTGAACCTAATTTCTTGGTTATCACTGCGACTGATCATTTCAAAGTAAACAGTATACATCATTGGCCAATGCAACAAAATCGCCACCATTTCATGGTTAATTTTTGCAACTGCGAAACGAACCCGACATCTGCCTGTCACAAAGAAATCTGCAAAGAAAAAAAAGAAAACAAAAAGATTCATTTTTTCAGAACAATCAGATTACAGATCGAACCATATCGGCACGCAATGCTAAAGTCGAAATGAAAGTTTTCATACAAGCAGCGTTGTTGTGCTTCATGACATGTTTCCTCATTTTTACCTGGTTCGTCATACCCATCATCACCGACAACGATTGGGTCGACTTGGGCACCAATTACGTCTGGCTACTTGTCGCCAGTTTGAATGCCATATTATATTTGACGTTCAACAAGTAAGAAAATGAAAAGTTACAGTTGCTGATGAATTTTTTGGAATTCAATTAATTTCTGAAAGTCTGGATATCTCGCCAGCCAACTTAGAAACTTTCCCAACTTACTAATGTCAATTGCTCAACTTTTCTATCTTCTTGCAGGAAAATTCGTCAACAATTTTGCGCCATACTATTCATCGATAGATTGACCAAAAATTCGACGGCCGTCAATAGTGTAGTGGCGAACGTTTTGTCAACGACTGCTATACGAGAAACTGGTTTAATAAAGAATAAACCCGTTTCTTGATGCAGCACTTTTCTAGAATAGTCGTTCTAATTCTAGATATTCGACTGATCCTGATATTCTCACTGAAAAACAAATTTCAAATATGAAACTGTTTTTTCAATGAAAACTTCATCGTAAGCAATCAGTGCTCGGATAAAAATTCAAGCGAGAGGACACAAATCTTTCCCTAACTGCAAGGTAGTCTAAAAAAGCTGCTCGCCTAAAAGTGCTGTCTTGCAGTAACCAGAGCAGATCTGAGGTTCGTTAGATAGCAAAATTTGTATTGTATTCAATGGGTAGAATTTCACGCACGTCCGAAATGGACAGGTCGGCTAGTATAACTCAATGCAAAAACACAAATTTTTATGGATTTTTCTGTAATATGTTTTTACGAATCCCAAAAATATCGACAGTAAAAAGCAGCAAAAACGAATGAGCCTATGATATGGTGTGTGCACGTCAAATTTTAGGCAGGGGAGCTATATTCGATTTTTTTCGAAAAAAAGATGCTCATGCAAAAAATAAACGGCTTGCTTACGCTGTCGCCGTTTTTTCTCAGACTGACTGTAGCAGTTAGGACTGCAACTAAGAAAAAGAAAATTTTGGCCAACGACGTATGGTCATCACCTGAATACAGATCTCCTGAGATATTTTTGCATATAAAAACAATTTACTATAGAATAGACAGGCTTATCTTTTGAACCAAAACTCGAACGCAATAGCTTGACCAGCTGAAGTATTGAAGGCTTTCTGGTTGACCGTTTCTTGGACCACCCCGTATAATTGAGTTTGATTCGCGATCGTAGAAAAAATGATTTTAATGCTTATTGAAGTACTTTTTTTATATCAATCTTATTTTTCACTATGAGTGAGTTCTGTACGTCAAGGTCTCCACTTTTTGAATGATCTGGGAGTACTAGTAGTATGAGCTGCAGCAACATTGGCTTGATTCACTCTTCCTCATTTCATACATCGCATGATGAAATAGAAGAATTCGGTCATGTTGCAAATGTACACACTAAAGTTTGTTTTTCTTGAAATGCTTCTACATAATGAAAGTGGAAAGCAAGTAGTATTTCAGATTATCCCGATTTTCTGATAAACAATATACAATATAGGACTGGAAATTTGTCGGCATACTGACATCACCGTTAACAATTTTCAAGTGAAACATTTTACGGTAGGAGCTCTCTGCAAACGATTTTGACGATAGTACTGATTTGTGTCACTTTTCGATTTGGAAGCATTTGATAAAAAACAGACTATATATACAAAATTTTGCCATTTTTTTGTTCGTATGAACATATAATTTACATATGTATTATATTTTATGCTCTTTGCATAATAAATACTTCACGGAATTTATCATTAGGTATTCCACTGTAATCATAAACACGAACGTCATCAAAAAGATCCGAACATTTAATTTTTTTGGCTTGGGATGAACGAGACTAAGCTACCATATCTTTTTTCCAATAGCAAATTTCAGCAACTTGGGCTACAAAAAACTTATAATTGTGCTCTAGAACAGGTAATATAATTTAAATAATACAATATTGTAGGAAAATCTATTTTGTAAGCCATGACACGTGTACAGAACGCAGAAAGTGACTTCATCTAAATTTTGACTTGTCATATCTGTCACATATTGAAATTCAACTGTTCGGTTTATATTTTTCTATCTTAATGAGTATATTTTTATATAATATATGCTAAGAAACCAATTAATAATACGTGTGAAATCTACGGTCACAGAAGGTTCGATACTGCTTTTTTGAAAAGTTCGAACTAATACTTAAATTCGCATAGTTGAAGTAATCCAATCTATATGAAATTTTTCAATGTTTTGCCGTTTCCGGGTCTGTGCGCATGACTGATGACATTTCAGCCCCAGAAATGCCTTACTTTTCAGTTGAATATTCCTTATTTTCAGAAGACTATACCCCACAATTCAATTAAACATCTTCCATAATCATGCACTATGTACACTTATCACGACATTGTAAAGACGAGAAATTGTCCAAAAAGTAAATGACGTTACTGGGCATACATGCCGCGAAATTTGAGCGCCACAAAATTTTTTTTATAGTTTTCTACAGCTAGTTTGGCCTAAAATAATAAATTAAAGTTTCAACTAGATTTGCATTGACCTCAGAAATCCGCCTTCAAGGGCTCCCGTATATACGAATATAGAAGGCGGAGCAGCGCCTTTGATTGGCTAGTTTCAAAAATTTTTATCGCTTGATATGTGCTTCCCATCTTGATTTTTTTCAAGATAGCATCTAGAAAAAAAGTTCGAAAATCGAAGGTTACGATTTTTTTCAAGTGCCCTTCTCGTATTCCGTAATTACGTATATGTACGTCATCCTTCCCTCCTCTATCATTTACATTCTCTATCATCTACGTTTTTTAGTTTTAACTGCAGTGGGCGGTCTGAACTTATTTATAACGGACGGTCAAACTTTCACACTGAATTTTGAGTGAAGCCGGCCATTGATGAACATCATAATCACATGCCACTTATATCAACTGATGAATTGAACATCATCGACTGCAATGAGTAAATGGAGAATTCAACATTTTTGTAAATTTTTATGTTGAATAATTGTATTTAAAATAATTCATGGAGACTGTTTTAGCAATTGAATTCATAGAGGCTTCTCATTATGTTTTAAATTTCAGTCGATTGTCACGAAATTTTGTAGAAAATAATGGATTGATGAAAAAGGCTTGTAGTCGAAGATGATCTAACAACTTGTCTCTGTGTTAATTTATATTAGCTGTGTCGCAATATCTCGTGTAGTCATTAGAAAAAACGCGACAGCGTATGCAGGTGGTTTGCCATTTTCATGATCATTTTCGAGCATAACGATGCTCATTTGAAAAAATGGAATATAGCCTGCTTTTTCTCTTGATTCATAATTTCGCACGAGACACCACTTTATGACATGTAGTTAGTTGTTCATGATCAGTTCCTGTCTCGTCAGTTCTGATACCTCGTCACCGCCTATTCTGGCTTTTCTGTCAGTGTATTTCGTCGTTATTTCATATTTGCATATGGCTAATATTTAGACATATGTTGTATGATAACATACAACATTCCACCCGTAGGATTGATGTTTTAGCCAATCCACGGGTCCCGAACCCGGCCATTTTTGTTGAGCCTGGTAGTGATGGTTACACCTACCCCGACATTGGCCAATGATGGGACAGCTAGGGCGCCACCCAGGAAGCCCTTCAACATCTGCTTGACATTTTACTACATTAAAAATACACACTTACTATATAAAATGACGACTACGAAAATGGTACTTGTTTTATAAAAGGGGAAATGCACAGTGGGTGTGGTCAATTCCTGCAGATGAAAGCAAAGCTTAAGGCATGGGGAGCAGTGGCTAATAATGTATAAAAACTCACACATACAACTACCGAATCTGAAACCTACAGTAAACACCTTGGAATGGTCCGCTACATTCAGTCGGAGGTATGCCTGTGGGTGCTTCTTCAAAATCGACATAACATTATGAAATCCACCAAAATCGGTGGAAACACACTACATCACCCCCCCCCCCCACCTTGGTGTAGATCGCCATAAGCAGTCGTCACATGGACATCAGGAGTGAGGGGACGGGGAGTTACTCTACCTTTAACAGCCATCACCAGACAGAGCCGAAGCTGCCCCGTCAGCAGCGCCTAGTGGGACTGACGGAGTTGTTATAGTGGTTTGAGCTGATTTGATGACGTCACTTAGGGCGAAAGCCTCCCAACTCGGTCTGCAATTACTGAGGCCAATGGTGCCCTATTGGCAATGCCGCTTAGGGAATCGTCACTCCATCCGGCATTAATATACTGGAGGGCACCAACGTATGAGTCCATGTGGATGGGAGGGTGAGGCCAACTACTACCTTCAGGAGATTGGAGAGTGAAGGTCTGAACGAGTCCCATGGAAAGGAAACAAAGTACAGGCAATGCAGTGAAGCAAACAGAAGGGGCGACCACTAGTGGAAGAACATTCCAATGCTAAAACCTTGTAGACCTCAGGTAACAGCTGGGTGGTGTGTGAGGATACTAGTACAATTAAAGCAAAAAGCAAAATTTCCTTCCCAGATTTAACACTTCTTTCAAGGTTTGGTGGTATCTTGGATTGATTTAGGTGTTCTGTTAAACCCACTATTAAGTCATTCCTCAGAATAACATCAGTTTTCCACCTTGATCAACGTTCATGATTTCTGCATTCATCTAGGAACTAGAGTTTAGGTACAGTCTCACTTTGGCGCCCGTCTCACTTTGGCGTCTCATCTCACTTTGGCACCCATCTCACTTTGGCGCTCGTCTCACTTTGGGCCCCCCCTACTTTGGCGCATTGTATGTCCTAATAAACAAGTGATGTGTCTTTATCTGTGCCAATTTTACGCGCAGTTTTGCATGACCATAATGGCTATAAATAGCACAGGTCACCCTGAATAGATCTCTCTCTCTTCCTCTCTAAGTGGTGGTAAATACAATAATCGGTTACCCTGCTAAACTTTACTCAACAAAAACAGTTTTCATGAAACTAAAATGGCTGATTTCAAGGAAGCTGGCTTTGTCGTGTCTTTGTATTGTCAAATGTCAATGTTGGTTTGTGAAAGTAGAGTTAATCCGGATATTTTTTATTTGTTCCAAAAGAAAAAGTTAAACGATTGGACATCGATGGTGATGAAGTCATGTGCTTCGAATGCGTTTCTTGCAACAGTCATGGGATTCCCATATGTCATGCTACAGTTCGTGTCAAATCCGGATCACGGTCACAATTCACCTTGTCCGCCTTACCCGATCCGAAGTTGGAGCTAAGCGTACCAAACGTGAAATGACTTTTTATTTTTTTTTTAATTTTTCACTAATTTTTATAACCGTGCGAATTTTGTGCGAAATCTTACAATTTACAATGTTCTCAGGGAAAGTTAGGAATTTATGAAATGCAATCTAAAAATAGCGTTCGTCTATTCGTCTATTTTTAGGGAAACGGAATTTGACAATTTTGAGGAATAGGGACTTTCGAGAAAGCATTCTTTGGAGGAAGAGGAATTTTGGAAAACAGGACCTTCGGGGAATGGGGACTCACTCAAATAAATGATCAGCGGGAATCCTGAAACGCAGACTATGATAGGGCGCCAAAGTGAGAAGGGCGCCAAAGTGAGATTTTATCTACCCTGGACGCCATGCCTGAATTTGAATCGACCTTCACTTCGACTAGCAGAAAAACAATTGCGTGGAGCATGTGCACTTAGTTTTCGTAGTATGCATAAGTAATTAGTTCCATGCATACTTTATAGCAGAATTGTAGATAATTGACCTCTTAAGAGTAATTTTTCACCCACGGCAAAAAGTGGAGTCGGATTATTAGGCCAAAAAAACTGTCGCTCCAACATTCTTAATAACTTTTCCTAGTTAAACTAACGAGTAATATTTCCTCGATCGGTGGTAAGCCTGAAAAAGGTCTTGTTATGGCATATTCAAATTCTGCTGATGGTCAAATATTGACTTGGGGTTCATGATGCAGAAAAAATGCAGCATGAGCAGCAAAATATTGTTTCTACGTTTGTTGATACTAATCATCGGAGCATTCTTACACCTATACCTATATTATGCTTCTTCATATAGTCTGTTTTTTTGTAAAACGGAATCGTTTGCTCAGAATTTTTACGGTAGAATTTAAAAAAAAATTATTATAGCTCAGTCGAGTATTCTCTCAAGATTTCAGCCCTATGTGACGTGTAGTTCAGCACAAAATCTCGAAAGTATAAAATGGTATCTGCTTTCCACCGTTACTATTTACAGGTATTTCTATAAAAACAGACTATAGTTGAAAATTGACAAAAGTGGGTGTCGTTTCATAAATCTTAGGCACGAGGTTTTTGTTGTAGATTTTTCGCACAGAAAAAGCTACAAACAAGTTTTGAGGGAAACAAAATATGGTTCAAGATTTTATTGCCATTTTCCAAACATCAATTCGCGATTATTCCAATTACACGACGAAAAAAATTTTGCCAGTCTTCAGGACTTTCAAGAGTTATGCCGATATCATATCGGCATGGTGCTTGGCGCGTGTTTTGACATCACACAGAAAGGTATTTAATGTCACCCAAATAGTAACTTTTCATTCAAGGCGTGGGGAAATACTTTTCTTAAAAAATTGGGTGGAAATCGATAGATCTAGTTGAGATCTACTTAAGACATGATCTAAAAAATACACCCTCATTTTTTACGGACTTATGAATGGTTGAAATCTGCTTAAATTTTTTTTGACCTCCACAAAATTTTCTTTGCTGTCGATGTATGATGAAAATCTACAATTCTGCTTAGTAGGCCATAGATAGGCGAAAATTTTGCATGAATGCGATCAATGTTGACCTGATCTTTGCAACAAACAGCATATAAAATCTTTGCAGCAGGTGTCCCATAAGGTCGAAATATTCAAGACATTGCACTTTTGTCGGAGTTCATAGAGTTTACGCAAATGTTCAATGAAATCTATCTTTGGTGCATTCAATGCTTCACGTCTCCCCAGAGATGCAGTTCAAATTTCATAGGACAATTGCTCTTTGTAATGAAGACATTCGGATAAAGGATTTTCACATTACTTTTCGAATGGTTCACTCTCAGATGTCAGTTTTATACTAATAAACTCCTAATTAGAGCACGTTGATATTAATGGCAGCATTCAGATCGTATATCTTCTCATTACTATTCGAATGGTTCGCTTAATTAGAATAGGATACAATATTAATGGCGATATGCAGATCGTTTGTGCATCGTCTCATTATTTGTCAAACGGTTTCACTTCCGTGCGTTCCTCCCGTAATGATAACTCCTGATCATAAAGGCTAATAGCTATAATGACTGTTTGTTTTCGGTATAAAGCTGAACTAGAGCTTTTAATTTTTTGATCTTCCTTCTACTGCTATGCTCTGTTCATTTTCAAATGAGCCTCGAAATGTAAAATACTCTGAAGAAATCTGTACTCCTGTGATGACCACGCATCCCAAGTCAACATTGTCTTTTTTAAGTCCTGACCTGAATGCTAAAATTAATCCGAAAAAATGCGGCTGTTGATTATTTCCGTGAACACATTTTTTTCCCGAAGCTCATTTGGAAGAAAATAGTGAGAGAAATGTCACTATGCACTGACGAATTACAAGAAATGAAGCCATGCAAGTCAGATATAATGTGTGTATAATTTTTTTATTGCAGCAATGAGTAGCAGAAGCGACGATAGCACATTTCAGCTTCAAAAGTAAATTACGTACCAAAAATTTCACTTGATAAATTGCTGAGTAGGAGTGCAACTTGTGAACTAAGACAGCAACGGCACCAGAATTTATGGACAGGGCCGGATTTCACATATATACATTGTATTCCATTCGTTTTGGAAAGATCGATGAAGCAAACCAATCACAGTAGGTTCAACATGGCAAAACTAGTAAACCTCATTACTGTAGTGATTAAAGAGAATTTCTTGTCCATAAGCGGTTTTCCTCCTTCGTTGAGTGGTTGAAATTTTGTCAGTAATACTCAGGTATCAAACACAGTTCTATCAAAATCAAAAGTAGATAAGTAGCATGGTATTTCTATGATTCTGTCGTTGCCATGGTCACAGAGAAAATTTAGCGTTCTCCTACAGTACAGCCCTTTTACGCGGTGAAAATTGCATATCAAATTGCACCTACCTTTCTGTTTCTCGTGACGTCTGTCATTTCAATGTAAATGGAGTATAGTCGATTTTCTAGTTTGAATTTTCGCCCGGAACAATGTTTTAACAGCCCTCCGAAAGAACAATATGCTGAAATCAATAAGTAGTTTCGAGGAGAAAATTAACTATAAATTAACTCCACTAGTAAATCAACTATACTCCATTTTGAAATGATCGATGCAGCGGTCGGAGTTTCGGAAAATGCAGCCCTAGTAGATATCAGGAAAGTAATGTCGATAAACTTGAAATGATTGAAAAGAGTGAACATCAAAGAGTCTGTATTATGAAAGAAACTTTATTGAATAGAGACAACAAACCTTCCATAATTTCGAATAGAACTTCGGCTGCGACCTCGCTGCGTCGATCATTTCAAAATTAATGAAGTATAGTATCATTATGAAATCTATAAGGATGTTTGTAAATTTTCTTCATTGAACTTCAAAACTTTGATATCTGAGTTCTATATGAATTTTCATTGACCGTCAGAATGTTCGAGAACATATTGTAATTCATACTATACAGTTTCTTTTTCCAAATGAGCATCAGCCGCGCAAAAAGATGTTTATGCAAATATAAACCTTGCATCGTAAACCATTTTTTCAATTCGACTACAGAAACCTATGAAAAATTCAAATTTGTGCTTTATGATCAAGTTACGGTTTTTCTCTCATTTTTGTATCATTTGCCTTTTGCATAGTGGCGTGACTCATTTGACATTAAATAGATTGTTGTAGATGACAGTAGGTTAGATAGAGACAATTTGCTTATCATAAAGTAAGAATCACAAGAGGAAACACTATGCCAAAAAAAAATTTGCAAAGAAATTTTCTCTTATAGTCTGTTTTTCTTGAAATGCTTCTAAATAATGAAAGTGGTATGCAAGTAGTATTTCAGATTTTCACGATTTTTTGATAAAAAATATAGCATATAGGAGTGGAAATTTGTGAGCATACTGACCTCACTTTAACAATTTTTTTAGTGAAAAATTTTACGATAAGAGCTTTATGTGAAAGATTTTGACGACACTACTGATTTGTGCCACTTTTCTATTTGGAAGCATGTTATAAAAAACAGACTATAAGTATTTCTGGAGATGTAGAGCAGTGATGGCTTTCAGAAATGTTTTCAGTTCAAAACAAAAAAATGTATAAGACATACATGCAATAGGGTAGTGGGGAAAATCCCCACTCATCATTTTATTGAAGCAGCAAGATACAAAAGTGAGTTATATTGGATAATATTGTGCACAAATTCTGTCACAATGATTTTTGTTTATCAGCAGGATAAGTTTAGCAGCACGATAAATAATTCAAATGACGGACTACTGTGATAGAACTGGATTCTTGCAGGCTTTCAAACCAGGAGAGAAAATAATTTGAACACGTATGACAAAAAAAGAGGCCGCATATCATCTACTAATTAACCTTAATGTGTGATCCCTCTGATTCTGACTTTCATCGATTCAGCATATCAAGAAACTTCAGGTTGTGCATTTTCGTAGCTCAATTCCATTTTTTGACTGCGATAAACATGTTTTTTTGCTTAAACGCCACTACATCCCCCACCGATTTTTAGATATGATTTTAATCTTACTCCTCCACCAAAAATTTGGAGCCGTTAAGATAGTGCTTATTTTCTGGTTTCATGCTTGAGATCAATTTTAAAAAAACTGACTACAAATATAAGACCAAATGAAGCAGAAAAATTGAGACTTATATTTTCCAGGAGAATCATCATATTGCTTTAGTGACCTGACAGCACGTTTCCTTATGATGATGACTTTTAGAAAAAATAAGTTTCAACCCGGGACCTTACGGTTCACGTTTCCACGCTGCAACTAACAGAGACACTATCAAGTGAGGGAGCTAACAACCTTAAGCAGCAGTTCTGGGTTTTTGTATTTCATTGACCACTCCCAAAAATTGTGTTGCATCTTTGAAACGGGCAAGTATATTTATTGACACCAGGACACCATTTTTGAATCTAAGAATTCATTGAAATCCATCGATGGATAACAAACCTACATCGTATGTCTTCGACTTCCTCGCTCAAGTTCTAGTTCCGACTGATGATATAGCCCACTTGAGATAAAAGAAAAGGTGTTGATTTTATTTTCATGGGCAAAAAGTTTGTATTCGCAACACCAGATCTCCATCCATAAAAATCTCCGATACTCAAGACCACAGATGTTCTTGTGGAGTCGCTGCCGGTCCTAATTGCAGGCAGAACCCTCTGACCGACCACCACGGAATTTTCATTTCTTGGCATTTTTATACCATGAAACGTAGAGGTGAGTTTTTTTCCGAATAAATGTTGCA
The DNA here is from genome assembly GCA_963922205.1 of Romanomermis culicivorax. Taxonomy (NCBI): domain Eukaryota; kingdom Metazoa; phylum Nematoda; class Enoplea; order Mermithida; family Mermithidae; genus Romanomermis; species Romanomermis culicivorax. The sequence continues at coordinate 673,822 of CAWUHX010000015.1, read as the reverse complement.
AAATATTAGCAAATATGGATTTCAAAATAGTTCAGTGCTCTTTGAAGATGTGATCTGCTAAAAATTATCAGAAAAAAGAGAGCACACTTAAAAACAAAGGAAAAATTTAAAAAAAAAACGAAAGCACACTGAAAAAGTCGAATAACAAGTTTTAAATCATTCTGATTAATTTTGACTGGGTTCTGAGGACTTTCTAAAAAAATTTGGTCTGACCCTCCAAAATTTCAATGCTGTATGTGTGTGCTCAAGACTAGGTGTTTGGAAGAGTTCAATCATTTACAATAAGAAAATAACGTCCGGGATCTCGAAAGTATTTTTCAAACACACCGACCTAAGAATGCGCGTTTTTGTTCAGTTGTTCTTGATATACATGGGCAAAGTGTCGCATTTCACTGTGTGCCGTTACTCCGAATGTCCCGTTACTCCGAAGGCCCCTTTACCCAAAACGTTCCCATATCCCGAATAACGCATTGACGATCCATTATCCCGAAAACTGTCCGAACTCCTTTTACACCGAAATAGTACACAGTTTATTTTGAAACTGTGCTTTTTTGTAAAGTGCATGTCTAAAATTTCATTTTTGAGCAGAATTTTCATCGAAAACAAGGCACTATTTTTTGCTAAATTTTGCATTAAATATCTATTTTTGTGCTTTTTCGACTAAAATGACCATAGGTAAGTAAGTTTTTTTTTCAAAAATGGGTGCCAGCAAGCAATTTTTATGGAAAATTTGCTGGTAGTAACTTGATTTTGAACCAAAAATGGCTACCAGTAAATCAATTTTCTGCACCCAAAGGGGAAATACTCTTCTCACCCCTTGTGGGAATGTACGTAAACGAATGCTCTTTCCAATGGTATAAGGCATTTTGTTTGTCATCAGGCGGCAATGTTAATCAAATTTTACCTTATATTTAATTTTTCCTGCGCCGTATTTCGTACTTAATAAGTTAACTTCAATTTTTTTGATTGGAATATCTACAGTACAGTAACTGTTTCAAAATCAAACTCTTAACAAACAATGTTTCACTCTTGAAAAGAGTGAGTAACACAAAACTGCAATTTTCGTGAATTTTGTTTCATAAATTTTCAACAGTAAGTTACATTGAATTAAACTTTCAAATCCGCATAATGACTGGAAAACTCATAAGATTAAAAACGCATATAAGCTTATGTGTGAATGATTAGGTATAATTCGGAGTACAGGGATTTTCAGCGAAAGAGGATAACAGGAACGAATAAAAAAAGTATTTTTAAATTTATCCTAAAGCATTGTTCGGGAGAAGGGGGCGTTCGGGGCAACGGGGTGTTCGAGGTAACGGTACACTCGGGGTATGGTGACACAACGTCAAATTTAGTGTCACTAATCAAAATGGCCAACGTAACACAACAACCTTTCAACTTTACTATACCAAATACACTATGTTCCTTATTGATGTGTTCAATAAAGTCGTCCTTTCGTCTAAAGAATTTACAGGTCGATCATCAGTATATAATCCGGATTTCGAAAAATTCATGTGCTTAAAGCATGATTATCAATGGAATTGTCAAATTTGTCATAGCCGCTTCGTATATTATTATACCATGCTTATTCACGTTCTTGTACATCGTATGTATGAGAATCATAGTAACGGACAAGGTTTTGTTTTCCATACCATACTATAAATTTAGTATTTACATGTGCATCTTGGAAATCGTTCAACTATTCACCGATGGTTTCATGCCGGCGATTTTCCTCCTATTCAACGGCACAATAACTTGGTGGAGTTGCAAAGTGGTGGGCGGTATCCTGAACTCCAGCTGGTTTGCTCTTTCGGCGTTCACACACGTTGTTGCTATCAATCGATTTATTCACATGTATTTCCCCAGCGCAAAAGTTAAAGGAATTTTTTCGCTCAATAATGTGAACTTGATCATCGGTATACTGTATATCTATTGGTTTATGTGGTTGGCGCTTTTCTTGAGTCCATTTTGTTCGATCAATTTCGACATAGTCGATATGACCTTCAATTACGAAAAAGATGTATGGTCTCAAAGGGTGAGGCAAATCGAAATCTGTTTGGATTTATTCAACGCTTTTTCGATTTTGGTCTGGTACATTTTGGTCTTCTTGAAGCTTAAATCGAAAGTAAGGCATTTATTAGCATTCGTAGATTAAATTTACTCATGCAACGATTTCATAGAACAATTGAACTTGTAGCATAGAAGACATTCCAGTCCGCAAGTGAGCTACTGTTTTCTGACTATAATTGGTTTTTCAACTTTTTTGTGAGTTGGCTAAGGAGTTGTCCTATATCCGTGCGCAGGCCAGTGTTGAGTAGATTTCCTATCCCGACACTTGTCGACTTTCAACTAAATTCTAGCTTTTTGTTACAGTATCAATGAAGTGGCTAGTACAAAAAGCCACCGTGTTCAGCCTGAACTGCAATTAATCCTCGAATCCTTGATTTATGCATGCGTTCGTACGATGAGTACTGCAAAAGAAAACTAGCCCTTGATCTAGAAAATAAGGAATAATAATCAAATATGACAACAAAAAATTCGGGTTATCCCCTGGAGAAGTGTTTATTAATATTTGAAAGAAATCATTTATATTCCTTGTGGTTAATGTTTGCGAAAGTAATAATAATTATTCACAAGTGATAAATCAAGTCCAGAAGTGTTATTTAAAAGCGCTAGATATTTATTTCAATTTTGATGTCAGTCAACCAGAATCCTATAATCATAAATAAGAATTTACACGAGGCGTTTTGATTTTAACTTTGTTATACTGTTTATCGCAACTTTAATTCAATAGTCGTCCTTATCAAAGTTTATCAAATTCATTTTTAAAATGTGTCGCAAAATGTGTTATAAAATTAAAAACTCGATGTTTGCAAGTTAGGTCACCATGATTGGTCTTCGGACATCGAACACGAATGAAACTTTTCTGAGATTTAATATAGAGTAATATAGACACAAAAAAATGTAAAACGAGGCCCTGGAGTCCACTCCTTGCTTGTCGATGTCCACGACAAGTTCTCTCATACGAAAATCAGAAATGTGTGTACTTGTTATCATATCGGTAACTATGCTTGGAAAGAATGTTCGTGGACCCGAAAGAATGTAAAAAAAGATTGTGAGCGGCATGTCGTACTTTTGAATTCTACCTGAATTGAAAACTGCACCGTCGTCACATAGAAGTCATAAAATATTGCAACAAAGACTCAGTGATAAGACAACCAATTACTGTTGAAGGAGAACGGAACATTGATGCCAAATGTGAGCAGTGAGAGTTGTATTTCATTTTTCGAGTTTTTAAAATATATGCAAACTCTTGAGTAAGCAGAGTGAAATGTGAGTAGACTTTTATGGAGAGTTGATTTTGCAATTATATTTGCACTTGTGTTCGCTTATATACTACATCATCAACTTTTGCTTTTTTCTTTTCTTACAGCGGAAACAAATAACCGACCAAAATATTGCTTCAGGAAGAAGTAAACTAGAAACAACTGTGTTAATTCAAGCTTCAATTCTATGCTTAGTGGTAGTTTTTCTCATTTTCACGTGGTTCGGCCTCCCCCTAATAACCGATGATGAATGGATACTATTTTCGACCAATTATGTTTGGCTAGCTTGCAGTTGTACCAACGTTGTATTGTATTTAATTTTCAATAAGTGAGTAGCTTTCAAATATATTGTTTAAAACATTGAACATTTCTGTTCTGAAATGCTCTATTTGCGCTCTGTTCTGACGATTGAACTCCATGGGCCGGTTTCATCAAGGAGACTTAAGCCCAATTCAGAAATGAAAAATCCTGATTTTTTTCGCCGACGATCGGTGACAATCGGCGACGGCGATTCTAAGGAATGGATAGACAATTTGCAGAAAACCTAATTCAGAAGTGAAAAAATCCTATGATCCCCGACAGTCGGCGACAATCGGCGATTTCACTTGTGAATTGAGATTTAAGCTCCAGCTGGGCTGCAGCTTGAGCTGTAGCTTAACTCTATATGCCTTACCATTGCTGTTAAGGTGCAGCTGAGCTGCAGCACACAAAACACATACAAAACGTATCGGAAAATTTAACCTGCAGTTCAGCTGTAGCTGAACTGTAGTTGAGCTGAAGGTGAGCTGTAGCTGAGCCGTAGCTGAGCTGTAGCTGAAATGCGGCTGAGCTGTAGCTGAGCTGTAGCTGAGCTGTAGCTGAGCTGTAGCTGAGCTGTTGCTGAGCTGTTGCTGAGCTGTTGCTGAGCTGTAGCTTAACTCCCTATGTTATAACATTGCCGTCAAGCCCTATCCAGAAGTCTAAATCGTAGGAGTGTTCTCACCGACAATCAGCGACAATTGGTGACTGTTGCCGATCTCTACGATTTAATCGGCGACAGTCGACGGTTCTAAGGAATTGAAGGGCAATTTGCAGAAAGCTCAATTCAAAAGTTAAAAAATCCAAGGATTTTTCTCGGGGACAGTCCGCGACTGTCGCCGAGACTTAGGATTCAATCGGCAACGATCGGCGGCTGGACTTCTGAATTGGGCCTTAAGATGCAGCTCAACTGCAGCTTAACATTATCGATGTTTCTCGAGCTACAGCTGAGCTGCACCTTAACGGCCATGGTATGACATTTAGAGTTAAGCTACAGCTCAAGCTGCAACTCACCTAGAGCTCAAATTTCTTTGATGAAACCGGCAACATGACAGTACACGACTATAAGAATTAGTCATAAAGCGTCTGATAACAATAGAATCCTAAATAGTGTTGGACTCGCTTGAACATTCTGATATATGAATTAATTTTCTTTCTTTTCTAGAAATATAAGGAGGCGGTTTTTGGCATTCTTGTGCCGCAGATGGAATAAAACGTATGTGAACACTCAAGAGACGGAATTGGGACTTTCGACATGGAAAACACGTAATAAATATTGAAAAATGTACGCTGATAGTATTGCTCTATTCAAACGTATTTTTATATTCTGGCATCTGTTGTCTGAACTCATATCAATAATTGGTTTACCAGAATTTAAAAATCAATATGACACCTCTATATTTAAGAGTCCGTTTATGCTTTTCTTTACCACACCGCAAAATTATTTGCAGAAGTTCTGCTCTTTTTCTCCTATTGTCTCACTTGGCGCCCATGTAACTTTTCGCTCGTCTCACTTCGGCGCCCGTCTTGCCTTGGCGCCTATCCAAATGATGAATTTTTATTTATGCAAATTTTACCCGCAATTTTTGATTACTCTAATGGCTATAAAAAGCGCACACCGTCCTGAATGGTGGGAATTAAAATTAATCTGTTATCAGGCTAGAAGTCCGCTTTATCCTGCTGCGTGGTCAAGAATCTTAGGTCATTCTGAATTGGCCAAGCCTCAGCCTAAGCCTAAGCCAACATTTCTCGTACCATGATTTTCTTCAACATAATGTTGGTCTGGAAAATTCTGAGAATTTCACTGTTCGATTGTTTGAAATTGAGCCATACTAACGATTAAATTACGTACTTATTAGGATAGTCATAAAGTTGAATAGAATATGGTACGACAATACAACAAAATGATGGTAATCGTCTTTTACTTAAATAAATGATTAGGTCAGGGTACGTAAGAGGCGCCAAAGTGAGACGGGCGCAAAGTAAGACATTCAAGAAAAATCATTACTTAACAGTTTGCGCCAAAGTGAGACGGGCGCTAAGGTAAGACTGTATCATTGGCTGCTGCATAGCATCACATAAAAATGTCACAATGCGTGTAGAAATTATAGCTCCGAACTTCGGTAACGGCGCCAATATGAACAACCTCTATGTGCTTATACTGGCGCTACAACATGGATCTCACTGTAGCAACAATTTACTTTAAAATTTTCGAATGTATCTCTTGTCTGAGCCCATGTTTTATTATATTTTACGATGATGATTTATTTCTCAAAGTAAGTTTGAAAATGTGAGTAAATTTCGGTAACGTTTTTTCAACATTACATTTTAGTTCCCAGCAAAAAACTTTTTACTGTTGGTGAAACGTGAGAACCAACGAGGGAAGATTTTCAAGTGAAAATTCGGAAATTATTGCATATTATTGCATAAATGTGGAAACCAATATAACGTTAGTTTATACTTAATCTAAAGTGTGCACAATTAATTGAATATCAGGGCTATATTTGTGGAAGTACCACTCATGATAACAATGTTTTATGAACAAAATTACATTTTAAGGAACGATTGTGCTATGTTACGGTTCGGAGGGGCCTGTAGCATTTTCAATTTTTATTCAGGAAGACGGCTTTTAAAAAGTAATAATAAAAAAATATGCCAATGACGAAAAGACAAAATAGAATAAAGATAATTCCCCTGAGAGTATTTACTCACCCGAATATTTATATGATTAAAATAGCAGGTCTGAGTGCATTTTGATTGGTAAAAAAGTTATATCAACACCCTCGTATTATGGTAATTATCTAGCTATCCTACTGTAATTAAAGTTATTGTTATGTTTCCGCGAAGCTTTGATAAATTAGGTAACAGCAGTTGTTTCTTGAATTGGAAGAAATCGAAGTGGCTGTTCATCTTGTTATGAATATTTTGCCTTTGTAGTTGAATTGAGCCAAATAGCTAGAGCAGCATTTGTTCTGAAATTCTCTAAATTCCAAAGTTTTATGTGCGTACTTCTGTCTTGAGGAATTAGGAATGATCACAGAAGTTATTTTTGAATGAATAGCTCTTCGAAAGTAGAATCTCAATACCTAAAAAGTAATCAGTCATGAAGTTTTTGATGCAGTATTCTCGAGTATTTGGAATTTCAAGATCTTTTAAGTTTTTTAGTCATAAAGTTGTAAAAAGAAGTAAAATACAGTAAGAAGTAAAACGACCAAAATAAAACAGCAGTAAATAATACACTAAACATGTGATTAAAATGGAAGTGAAATGATCATTCAAGTCATCTCTCGACAGCTAATCGAATTTACTTTTTTACTTCGCTGGATCAAGTACGACTTGAGCCATACGTTTTTTTAAACTTTCAATGTAAATATGGCTCACCAAGCAGAATGACTTACACATACCTCTAGGGGCCGATTTCCCTCTAGGGGCTAACGAAATAACACATTTTTAATTTCCGAATTCTTTTTATGAATCTCAATGGAAAAATTAGAACATGCTCTTATGTGAAACCAAAACCTTTCTAGTTTGGGGTTTAGTCATTGCATTTCCATATCAGGTAATTGAATTGCTGTTGGTTATTTTTGTGTATTATTTTATCACTGAAAATGTGTTTTCTTAGATAGCTCTTGATCTCTAACAGACGCAGAGAACATTTTTTTGAAAACCTAAAAAATTTGGGATTTTTTGTCGAATGCTTGAATTGACATTAAAGTTGTCTCTTATACAATAATTTGGTGGACCATTCCTCATGCAAATAGAGTATTTTTCTGATCTTAATAGCTTTAAACTTGATATCAATTGATATACATTTTGAATTTGAATGATATATTTATTTTTCCACAAAGTTTGAGTTTGCAAAACTCAGACTGGCTATCCGACTGCATGATGTTTGGTCAAGAGTTTTGTTGTGCTTCACCCTACGAAAAAAATTTAATGTGCAATAAACAATAATAAACAACAAATAATAACGTTGAAAAATCATTTTTCTCAAACAAATTGCCTACCAATCATTATTGGCTCGATTTTCTTACTGTAACTGAACGATCTACAACAAAAACTTTGAAACAAATGCAAAAAAGACAACACACTTGCCCCGGTCCAAATGCTCAACGTTCCACCAATATTGGACAAAACTTTGTACCAAACGAACACGGGCTTGTATTCCCGCACCGGCCAATCGTTGTAATAGGGAAAAAGCAGCACCAGATGCGTGGCTTCGAAGCTCGCGTTCAATTTCATGATGTTAGCGATGTTTCCTTGAACCGTGAATAATTTGTTGGTGACACTCTGCATTTCGTATTGCCACGTGAAACAATCGACGCCCGAAATTTTTTCTTTTCTTTTCCCACTGTAACAGGACGATACGTGTTCGTCGTCCTCCGTACAAACTCTTTTTTGGCATGGGACGTGGGCGTTCGTGGCCCAATTGTGCATCAATGGGCGTACGTTGAAATCGTTGATTGCATTTCTCTTCAATTCGATGATTAGCGATTCGCTGTCGATCACCAAATACAACTGGTCGTCGAGCGGTAAATTTGAATCGTGCTCTTTCGACATATAACGCATGAACTTCATTCGTACGTCATTCACCTCGTAACTTTTCCAATCGAGGTAGGTAACGTCGATACGTGGTCGATCGACCTGCGATTGAGCAGAATAGGGCGCTTGGCAAAAGACAACTTTGCAGGTGTACTCCGCAACTTGAAACAAGTGAATTGCTGCCTTGAAATAAGAAAACAAAAAAACTACTCGTGGTCGAAAAAGCCCCTCCAACTCCAGATTGGAGTTTAGAATTCTTCGGTACCATGTCGACTATTCGGTGTCTGCGCAATGCACGGAAGCGTTTTTATGGCACTACATCCTCAGAATGAATATTCAAAAAATGGAGTCATTTCATCAGCAGGTGAAGTCACTTAAACATGCTTCAGTTTAGCTGATTTCGCCTATTGATTTACTTTGGATGAACCGATTCCACCAACTATAAAAATATAATGACCGTTGCTTGGATGGGTATTGTTGCCAAAGTGACAAGGATGGTACTTGAACATGTTTTTTGAAGTTTAAGGTCATTCGTATGACTAGAACGGAAAGAGCATCATCATCAGACTCATCATTCATGACCAAAAGTTGTTGTGACCATTATTTTATTCCATAAGATGATCTCTGATGACCAAGAAGAATGACCTGAATTAATTAAAAAACTACTGGTAATAATAAAATATGTGCTGCTTTAACTGGCCACTCGAATCACTGAATACAGATATGTTGTGGCCACCTTTTCCGCTATTTGGGTCTTCAGTCAAAGTTACGCTCGTTCCGGGACTTGAATCGAGTACCTTGCGGCTATCGTCCGCACGCTCTAACCAACTGAGCCAAACCGAGCAACTCTCATTTACAACAGTTCGTAGTTGGGGTGGTTTCTATGGCCACTCTCAACGGAAAATAAATAGGGAGTGGTCTTAAATGAGTGTTTTCTGGGTTGTCAAATTGGAAAAAGATTAATTTTATGTAAAATGATCTTCTGGACATCACAATTTAATAACTGCCAACTCGACGGCAGTTGAGTACTCGAGACCCAGTATTCCTCCCTTTCAATGAGAATCTGATAAATTTAACCACAATGCCCATCATTCCTTTTCAAGGTCATACCTGTGAACCTGGCGATCCTAACCACGTAAATGACTATGAGGTCCGGCCTCTGAATTCATCTCATGGAGTCTTTACTTCTGGATTCTACCTGCAGAAGAGGCTAAAGTTTTCACCTTACCCGGTGTGGAGAATAGTCACAGCTACTCTTTGGAATATAACATTCCAGAATTTACTCTAAAACCTTGCTCTCTCCAGATTTTTAAAGGCGACATACTCAAACTCCGGCTTAAGACGCTATGGTTCAAGTAACTCATTTAACGAATCGATGTAAAGGTTGTCAAGCTTTCAACAAAATCTGTTATATTATGAGCTTTCTGACTCAACCACATCTACATACTTCCAATGATACAGTATACGATGGTGTATCGAAAAGTTTTGAGACTGGGGCCTTTATTCGCCAACTTATACTTCATGGTAACACATAGCCTGTTACCAAGTTTCATTAAGCATTCATTTGAACTACTCAACTTATGAGATAATAGAAAATTTGAAGTTTGAGATTTCATGCTAACATCAAGTTTGTGGTCAAACTTGGATGAGATTTGGCAGTGTCACGTGCCGCTCAATTTCCCCAACGTCACATGATCCCAATCATGTCAACATTTTGTTTTTCTCCATGTTTTGTTTATTACTCATTCATGTTTTGTTTATTTTATTTCTACACATGCATTTTGCGTTTGTTTTTATATTTTCATGTATTTCTATGTTTCGTTTTCGTTGTATTTTATTTCTTTATGCACGCGGGCTACAGTAGGCTTTTTAGCTATAAACTTCTGCCAGCCGTGCTCCACCAGCACATGGCTATTTTTGGTGCATTCCATGCACCTCTTATCACCAAAAATTAGCGTCGTTTTTGTTATGCAAAAACGACTAGCTAAGAAGTTTAGCTAAAGACGCTCATATGCTTAGCATAGGCACTGCAGTCGGCCTCAATGCTAAACGCATGTGAACAAAAAAATGTCTATGTGCACATAGGCATCTTCTGCATCGGGTCTAGCTGCAGAAGTTAGCTTGGACGCCGAGAAACTCCGCCCAAGCTGCAGCTGTAGCCAAACATGTCCTTAAAAGCACATGTTTCTTTAACTTTTCACTCATTCCTGGGTTTTATCCCTGCGTCCGATTTGTTGTCAGCATCCGCCCCCTTTCGCCTAATTTGAATAAATTTGAATATCCATCTTCACTGCATCCGCCGCCTTTTATTTTAAATAAATTTGCATACACTTGCATCTTTTGCTGCATCCGCCGCTGATCCTACTTACAGTACCCGCTGCCCATCAGTGCCAGGTGTCCGACTGCCCTGGTTAACAAAGAATAAGTGAGAGTCGCCTCCCAAGTGCCAACATCCGTTGCTCAAGGACTCGTGTGGATTGTATCCCCGTTCCCTGCCAGAAGACGGAAAGTTCCCAGGGACCTGCCGCCTGTTTTCGTCGAATTGCTTGAGAAACAGGACTAGGTGAGTCTTCTCAGGGGATTGTTGTTATTGTGGGGTATTTTTGGGGAACCCTTCTTAAGTCAGTTTCCCAGGTTCTCCCCAGATAAGTTGGGCTCCCACCTCTCAGGTTCCGGCTAAAAAGGGACTGTCTGGTTCATAATGCGGTCCCCCAAACTAGGTCATTTTACGGGTGACCTCGTCCCCACTCTCACTGAGCAGGACTCGGGGATTGTCACACCTAACCTGGCGGCGTTGTCCATTACCCTACAGTAAGACCCCAGGACAACACCAGAGAGTACAAGCTATAGGCCTCCCTATAGCCACCACTCACCGGGTTAGGCCCCCAAACCATCCAGGGAGCCTGGGGAAAATGCCAGTATCCATCAGGAGTCACAGCCTATTACTCACTGTAATAGGATCAATCTGATATGGTTCACCATCAATGTGACTGGTAAAACACGGTTCTACCTGATGTGATACCCCAACCTCCCCAGCTCCCTCGGTAAACGTGACATGGCAAGGCTGGAAAATCGACCTTAAGTCTGGCACTCGCCCTTAAGTGCAAAAATTTCACCCTTGGGTCGGACACACCCCTAGGTCAGGTCAATTCCCATTTTAAGTCAGACAAGCCATCTTAAAATCGGGTACTAGCCATCCAATAAGTCAGAGAGCCCCCCCCCCCAAATTTGGGTATACTGCCTATTGAGTCGGGAATGTCCCCTATTTTGGATTACCGCCACTGTAGGTCGGAAATTTCCCCTGAGAATCGAGTGTTCTTACTGTAGGTCGGAAATTTCCCCTTGAAATCGAGTGTTATTACTGTAAGTCGGAAAATTTTCCCTTGACCTCGAGAGTTATTACTGTAAGACGGAAATCGCCCTTACGAGTGATCTAAATGTGATCTATATGTATAAATAATTACCTCATGCGTGTGTATCGCCCCTATGAGTAATAAATTTCCCTGAGTCGAGTTATATGTCCCATTGAGTCAAATTTCCCCCAGAGTCGAGTTATATATGGAGTATTCTGTATTCCTTCTCTGAGTAATCTTGTATCTTCTACATATTTAGTCTGTGTTGTAAATTCACTCACTTTTCTTCACCTTTCATTTTCTTCTGCCTCTCTCTCCTTTTGGGTGGTATACTGTAACCCTCCAGGTGGGTGCCGTTACAGTACGCCTGTGTCCATTCCCATACTGTAACTACAGTAAACCCATATGCAGGTACTGGTATCACAGTTCTAGGGGTTGACGGCCTCTCCTGACTGTTGGTGGTCCATGACCCCATGATACAGTACACCCTCCACCTATGATTCTGGAGGTCATACATGGCTGCGATCTGTTAATTGTGTACAGTATTTTTGTGTTTCACCGGAAACTGTCGGAGTTGCTCACTTCTCTGGCTCCAAAAATTTTACACCTACTGTTTACACCTTTAACATGCGTATGTACCAATCTCGTATTTTCTGCTTTTCTGTTATTTTTTTCCTCCACTTTTCTTCTTCAGTCATCTGAGCGTTAAAAAAAAAAAAAATTTTTCTGTTTTTTTTTACGCCACCGCTACAGTATGACACCCTTACGTAACTCTCTCTCTCTCTTTTTCATTTCTACTTACTGTAAGGTCTGTTCTCTTCTATTTTCGGGTTGTTGCATCCAGACCATGCACTTTACGGGTCATGCTCTTTGACGCCAGCAACAACAAGGTTACGTGTTGTTGTTATGTGGTTCAGCCTCACGGATGCAACGACTGACATCTGCAACAGCCGCTTCACTTGCTGTAGCTTTAAGGGGTGGGTAGCCCTCCGGGTTCTACTCCTGACGTCAGCAATGACAACATTACGTGTTGTTGTTTTGGGTTGATACTCCCGCAGTACTGACTCCTGACGTCTGCAACAGCTGAAGCTCACATTGTTGCAGCAGGATTGGCTGGTCTCCTGCACCCCATCTGTGACGTCAGCAATAGTGATGACGTGTCATTATTCAAAGATGTGCAGGTCTTACGGATCCCACACCTGACGTCTGCAACAACTGCATCTCATTTCATTGACCTAAGGTATCGGACCCTCGGTTCCACCTTTTGACGTCAGCAATGGCAACACCACATGTTACTGTATACAGATAGTTGGCTTCAGGGCCCTATTGCTGACGTTGGCAATAGCAATGTATCATGTTCCCGCAGCAGGAATTGAGGTTACACGATCCTATTTCTGATGTCTGCAACAGCAACATTACGTGTTACTGCAGGGGTCTGCTGGCCTTAGGCACTTACCCCTGGCATCTGCAACTGCGACATGATACTTGGGTACTCTTATCCCAGGCACCTGCAGTCAGCACCAAGGTCATGTGTTGGTTCATACCCCCTACCTTTTGAGGTCAGCACCAGGTTACTGTCGGTCCTTTGAGTATTCCACTTGAGTCGTAGGTGGTTGTTGGTGCATGGCCCTATCACCTGCTGCTCTTGCCACAGGGTTGGTGTGTGTCTGGGACTGATGCCTGGGAAACATCAGTCAACACACATACACCACCTGAGATGCTCTTCAGTCCGTGATACTGATCACGTTGTCGGCCCGGGTAGCGGCACTGTTGGTCAGCACGTGGCTGCCTTTAAAGCTTTAACTGCAGGTTGTAATGAGTTACACTCCGCCTCAGCTGGGTTGGTTGTTTGACTCGTGTGGACGGTGGGCGCTCGCAGTCAGTACTGCCTGTGTCCGACGTCTGCAAGGGTTCAGCAGCTTTCTTGTAAATTTCTTATCTAAAGTCACTCCTTCTCTTTCATCTCATCGAGCTGTCATACATAGATCTTCTTTAGTGTCCCTGCCGTAGTGGTTCCAAAGGGACCGCGGCACAGCCTCCGGTTGGGCCTAGAGTGTATAGGACCCCCTGTCATATTTCATTCACTTGAACGCCTTCGTTAACTGGCTTAATGATGTCCGCGCTAGAGTCGCCACTGACCCAGAGTCCGCCTCCGTGGTCTACCCCTGTTAGTCATGTAATATAATAGGCACTGTTGAGTCCCCTTCAGCGAGGGTATTGAGTACTCTCGCTGAGGCGGACTCAATGGTGCCCTTAGATGTTTTCGGGTGCGCCCTCAAAACATCCAGAGTAAATTCATCTTAACTGGCTGAGTGTGTCAGAATAGCACCCTTGGTACCCATGCTCTCTCTCTCTCTCTTCCACTGTGTGACCTGCGAGCCTCATTACATCTCAGTGATTGGCAACCCGGCCACCAGCTGTATATAATACTCCTGGAGAGTGTCCGTTCTGTTCGGAAAGCGGGCTCCCGTTTCGGACATGGCTGTAAGTTATTTGCCAATGTCGTCCAGCACGGAACCTCCTGTACAGTCCATCACACTGTACAGAGATCGCAATCGCTCCTGGGGAGTGAGGCCCAATGCCTAACTGCGCTACCCCTTTGCGTAAGTGGGTTTGTAAATTAGTTTTGTCCCTATTTATTGCTCCCTTTTAAGTTCACTTTCAGTAGTCCACATCCTTTTCACTTTATGCCACTTTATGCGCTACTCCTGGTGAGTAGGATCGCCCCAAGGTTTGTAAACTAGTACAAATGGTCGAACCTCCGGGAAAAATCCCTCCTGAGCAGGTTTATCCGTCTTCTCACTTTTGGCAGGAAAAACCGCCTTTTCTCTCTTCTTATATCTCTTTTTCTCTCTTTTCGGCTATTCCAATTGCCGGGTCCAGGCCCCAACTCTACATCCTTTTGGTCGGGATCAATTCCCCATATTTCAGGCCATGCCTATACCCATCACGGGCGACCAGATAAATTCCCTTCTGCATCACCCTGGTGTACTCTGATCTTGCATCCTACAATCTTGTTCCCATTCTAGCTCCATTTCGTGGTCGCTAGTCTTAAACTAAACCAAGTTCACGTCACAAACCCCATTGCACACGCCCCTTTCGAATTCACGTGCTCTTTCGCCGCAAATTCGGAAAAGTAGTACTCACTTTCACTTCACACAATAGAGACACCTCATCATTCCTGTTGTCTAAGTACCCAGCCTGTACAGACCAGTGAGCCGCTCTCTATTCAATTTGACTTAATTGCTTCACGGGCAAGAACGTCTGTTCTAACCACCTTACGGAAGGACAAATCCTGGGATATGAAGTCGGAAACTCATCTCCCTTCACAGATCGAGAACAAGGTCCAGGCAGCATTTGAGAATGCTCTTGGACCACTCACCAAAAGTTAGAGGCCATGAATGGTCGGAGGCACCCTCCTGTGTCCAGCTTTATGGCCCCTCCAACCTTCTCCGATGCTTTTGGTGAGTCTATCACCGATTTTATGTCGTATCTTACTCATTTCTTTACACTCCAGGGTGTAAGTGAAACCGATCATGCATATAAAATCGCCTTTCTGGAGTCATGCCTTAGGGGTCCTGCTCTTGCCTCCTACCTTGACTTTAGCAGCGGCACTCCACAACCTACCCACTAGGAAGAGTTTCCCGCTTTTCTATGGAAAGATTTTGCCGTAGGGCGCGACTCTGATCTGCATCAGCAGCTGATCCAAGATCGACTGCAGAAGCCGACTGAGTCTGGGATAGTCTACCTTGAGCACCTCAAGAGACTGTCCAGGGTAGCATATCCAGATCTCGCGACGGATGTCAGAGATTCTATTATCAAACCTATCTTTCTGCGTGGATTGAAACCAATCCTCTGAGATAGTATCAAGTTTAGGGAGTTTACGACTCTTGAAGAGACTCTCAAGGCAGCCTGTTACGCAGAATCCCAAATCTTTCGGGACGAGATTCGGTACACAGCACCATCTAACGCCGTTTTCTCTTCAGAACCTAAACCTGCCAGATATAATCCCGATATGCCTAACTAACTTTGTCATCCTCCGCCGATGAGGTTCGCCGCTTGAAACAGGAAATGGCCAGGCTAATGGCCCACGTAGCGAAGCTTACGGCCCAGCAATGTGTACCAGCGCCAATCCAGCAGACCCTGTCTCCACAGCCGTCAAAACCAAATCAGTCTGTCGGGCGACGCTCATCAGGAGCACACCTTCAAACGTGCTCCTTCCAAGGACTGTGTACACATAGCGACGCTGACTGTCGGGCCCAGCGTCCCACCGGTGCTGCTCCCAGTAACAACACCGCTAACAGTGGTCGCTGTTATTTTTGCTGTACACGTGCCCACCCCACGGACCGATGTGATAGGCCATGCCCTCATTGTCGTCAAGTGCAAGTGCACCGATCAACTGCCTGTCTGCAGCACAATCCGGCAAACACGGGTGAGAATGACTACCAATATACTGGTTATTCTTCCCAGGGGTCAAATGTGTATCATCAGAGAAATGGTTATCACCCTCCTAACGGGATGGGGAACCAATATCGGCAGCCCATACATTGCAACAACGCCGTTGGGGCTACCGATGGCCCTCCTCATCCAGATCCTCTTGATCTGGATGATGAGGCACTTGCTGAACACCTGACAGATCCTTCACAACAGTGTTATCCTGTCTGCGTAATCAGTATTGGATTTTCAGTGGTCCAAGCAGCCCAGGTACCCGTACCGATAAATGTATCGGACATACCGCTGCCACCACCACCACCAAGGTATGCGATGCCGGTCACTCTGGACCCCTCGACGACACCGCAGTTTGTTGGCCATGCTAACATCCTCGCATCGTATCGCATCCCCAAAATTAAGACTGCCTAGCCAGCTCCGGCCGCGAACACGACGTCTTCGGCGCCACCGGCCCGCATCGTCCCTCCAGGACCACCGCCTTCGATCCCCACGGATTCGGCTATGGAAGTCCTCGACCAGGTCGAGCCCCTGAATTTGTCATGTATACTACCTTCTTCTTCAGGTGATCCTAGAGTAGGAACCAGAAATCTATCTTAGTCCACGACTCTATCGATTTCTTGTTCACAGCGCCATCGCCCGTCCAAGACGCGATGTTGGCCATCTGGTCAGTTGACCTGGCCAAGAAATACCCGCATTTGCCGTGGACTCTGCTCAATGAGCCATTGCATGTCGAAGCGCTCACGGCCGCCGACGTGGTGCTCGCGGCACCTGTATCAATGTGACTCTTATGACCCGACGTCGCCCGACGGGCACTCGAGTTCATTGCCAATGGGACTATCACAATCTCGCCCGTCGAGAAGTTCTTATTGGATGAGGAGCCATCCTCACCTTCGGTCGATGCCATCCGCCGAGCAGTCGAACAGGCCAGTCGGATCCTCCTGCCTGCTGTCGCCGCTACATCACCAACAGCAGCGCCACCTGTTGCCGCTACACCACCAACAGAAATGGACATTATTGCTTCCTCGCCTCCGGCCAAGGAACCAGCAAATGATCCCACACCCCTGGCAACAGCCCAAACCACATTGTCAGCAGCAGCCCAAAATACACCATCGGCAGCAGCCCAATCCAAATCGCCGGCGTCAGCCCAAGAGACATCTCCAACCGCTGCGACCAAGTCGCCCATCGTCGAACACATGGCCGTCCACGAGATCTTACGTCCGGTTAATGAAGATGTCAGCATTGTTGAGGAATCACCGTTCCCAACGGCAGTCGCCCCACGGTCCCGAAAAGTCGGTATCCTCCAGGAAATCCACCCATGTGGTGGACTGGTCCTCGATTTCCCCAGCCAGGAACCCATCTCGTCTGACAGCGACGAAGAAGAAATCTGACACTGCCCCTCAGGCCAGATTTGTGAAAATGAGTGAACACTTACAAATCACATTTGTACAGTTGTTTTTGATAATAAAATTGACCTTGGTAACATCACTGTTTCTAGGGGTGAGTTTGTCAGCACCCGCGGCTCAGTATCAATTTTGTGGTCTCTCAAGAAGCGGACATCCACTTGAGTTACCCCAGCGTGTAGAGTGTAAACCACCGCAATCTTCATGGAGCCCGCAGCGCATGAATGTTACAGTGTATGTCCCTAGTTCAGACCCGATTACAACCACAGCGTGGAAATGCACATTGCGCACCCGCAAAGTCTGCACCAACACCGGTTTCTTCGGCTCTAGGGGCATCACTGCAGACGTCATTACCACTCAGCACTTAGTGCCTGCGGCCTGCACGCTAGCACATCGCACTAAGATGTTTGGTTCACAAAAACTTGTCGGCATTCGCCCTGGCTTTTATAGCACAAACCAAACATTGGAAGTGATGTACGAATGGTGCTGCAGCGACGTCTGCAAGACAGTGACTAACCTTTTCATCGAGGAGGGACAAGTCGCTTCGTGGGACGGCACTACGGCCCTAAGCACCTTAGGCGATGTAGGTGGATGCAGTCCCACTGCAGGCCAGTGCACTACTCTAGACGGGGTCATTGTCTGGCCTGCACAAAACTTCACGGGGTGGTGTCATTATCACCCCAAAGGAAATTACGCTGCGTCCATGTCAGGGAACCACGTCATCATCGATGATCTACAGGTTGCCCTCAAGATCCCGGGAAACTCCCGCGTCTTCCAACTGTGCCCAGAACTACGTTCCACCACAGTCCGGACGGATCAGGGTCTTCTCCTTCGCATCCACGGGAGACACAATGTGACCCAAAATTTGTTGAGAGTGGCCAAAGCAGCCACCTCAACTACGAATTGTTGCAAAAAGAGAGCGCCTTTCCTGCTGCTCGGTTGGCTCAGTTGGTTAGAGCGTGGGGACGGTAGCCACAAGGTCCTGGGTTCAAGTCCTGGACCGAGCCTAACTTTTACTGAAGCCCCGAGTGGCGGGAAGGGGTTGCCTCAACACTGGTGCTCTTTTTGAACGTTTGCTACAAGTACTTTGGAAACGTTTGCTACAAGTACTTACCTGTACAGGTCGGCGGCACCATCTATTTTGCCACCCCCAGTGGTCCGGATCTCATTAAATCTAGCCCAATTGTGCCATGTCATCACCACTTTACAGGGATTTTCCGAAATCGCTCGGGCTGGTTTACTGAGTCTGGCGCGGTCCATGTGAGCCACATCCCACTGGAACTCTTCTGGAAGCAGCGTTTCAACATCACTCACTTTGAGGCACCGGCGCTCTTCCATGACCAGTTGGTGATGACCCCTTCAAACTTTGCCTTCTTTAAACAGTACGTTTACAAGACTGAGCAAATTGAAGCAGTACTCAACCGGCTGGTAAACTTCACCGCTGGTCTATCCCTGCAACCAGACGCCATTTACCAGGCCTTTGCAGGGGTAGGAACCGACATCAAGGCCTCTCTGGAAGGTGTCGGTCTGGCAGCAAACCATGTTATTACGGGTCAACAACACACCCTCGCCCAGGGCTTGCATGCTGTCCTGAGCGGGCCGGTCCAGTTGATCTTTAACATCCTAATTACCCTGACAGTGCTGATCGGTGCCGGATACCTTGCCTATCTTGGTGTATCTTATTATCTCAGCTACCGTCTGCGGAGCAAACAGGTCAGGTTTGTTAGCCTTTTCTCCCCGTTGGGTCTTTACCGCAAAGTCCAACGCTGGATTGGTTTTCACTACGTGCAAAACGATGTGCCCTCCCAGCTTGACCGAATCACACCGTGTTTCGTCATGCTGCTGGATACCAAGGAAACTCCTGCTTTCCTTGACACGGGTTGCCCCCGCACTATCATTAGCCGACGTCTTCATAAGGCCTTGGCTAAAGAAAGTCCGAAGGCGGTCATGGTGTTCCAGCAACATCACGACTTTAACCCATTGATGAGCATCAATGGTAAAGCCGTTCATACCATCCTTTCGGGACCATATGAAATCATGTTGCCCGGAAACCGCCAGCCGAACACACGGATCGATATACATCTCCATGTGTGCAAGACTAGGTCTCCCTTCTGGGCACCTGTTGACCTCATACTAGGACTGGACTTCTTAGAACAGTTCAAGAACATTATGTTTGACTACCAATGTAATGTTTGTCGGCTGGACGCGGTAGAATTACCCCTCCTGCTGACCACGCCGGAGATTGACCAGATCGACCCCTGGTGGGAGAACACCCGTGCTCTCTCAAGAAGCTCACACAGGTCGGGATCACGATCGCGGTCCAGGGCTTCGTCCATCTCTCGGCCACACTCACGGGCCTCCTCAATTGCCTCATCACGTGGGTCAACCAGGGGATCCCGGGCCTCTTCCAGACAGGCAAGTCATCATTTGTCGACCTTGCACGGGTCAGGTTGCCCTCGACCTTCGCCAGGAAACTCTCCAGTTACGCTAGAGAAAGGCTGATACCATGAACCAAGTGATTCAGATGCTCGGGCATCACCCATGCCAACCGCGCCACCGCTATCAGACACCGAGATTGAATCACTAGGAGCTACTCAGAGCCCAAGGGACCACTCAAACCACAAACTCACGGTACGGGATGAGTCCACCCTTCTGAATGACCCGGAACCCTCTGTCGGATACGCTCTAGTAGGTCTACTACGTTGTACGGGACTGCCAATTCCAAAGCGGTCCGGTAAGACCAAATACACTAGTGGTGCCACCACACCTGATTCCGGTCATGTGGTCTCTGCTTTTTACCCAAATGATATTCGGACACCCCATATCAAAGTTCTCCTCGACAACTGGGTAGAAGCAAAGGCACTGGTCGACACAGGAGCTGTCTTCTCACTCCTGGACCACAAGTTAGCGGCCCAGCTGCCCAACTTGACACTTTCACCAACCAGGGCTCGTCCTATCGCAGCCAATGGGTCCCCGATCCCACTGCTAGGAGCAGCCTATATCACGGTTACAGTGGCTGATGTCTCTGAACGGATTCAGGTCCAAATACAGAAGAACTGTTCAGCTGAACTGGTCCTTGGAACAAACTTCCTCGGCTGGTTCAATTGTGTCAGCTTGAACTGGGAGAAATCCTTCCTCCAGTTCAAGGAAAGTAGAATCCCCTGTGACAGTCTCATCCACAGCCCACCTTCTGCCCGCGGCGCCTTGCCCCTGAAGGACTTGGTAATTCTGGAGCCTCGCTCCCTGACACGATTCACTGTACCTGTTTCACCAATCTATACGAACGTACCTGAAGTGGCCTTTTTCCCAAAGCACCTCACGGGATCTCAAAGAAACGTATATTTTGCTGGAAGCGTGAGTAGCGTGACCAACGGTCACATACCACTTCAAGTAGTTAACCCGAATACTCATTCCGTGGTTCTCTACCCGCATATGACCGTCGGTCATGTGCAGATGCATAGTGAGCCCTCACGGGAATCACCGGTGGACTCAGACACCGTCCTCGATCGTCAGTGGGTCGAGGCCAATGCTGTAATCTCACCGGATATCTCCCCTCGGGACCGGGCAGCCTTACTCGATCTGCTGGTTGCATACACCGACCTTTATGCTCTTGATGAGAAGGACACAGGTTCCACTGATCTCGTCCAGCACGAAATCAGCACGGGGGATGCCCGCCCAGTCGGCCGTTTCCCTTACCGGTCCTCACCTAAGGAAAAGGATCTCATCATGCAGGAGGTCAAGGCGCTCCAGGAGAAAGGTATTATTCGGCCGAGCACGTCACCGTGGGCTACTAATACTGTCCTGGTGCGCAAGAAAAACAGATCTCACCGTATGTGTGTTGACTTTCGTGGTCTTAACGAGGTCACGAAAAAGGATGTCTACCCTCTCCCACGGATAGATGACATTCTCGACACACTCAAGGGTATGAAGTATTTCACTACCCTTGACCAGGCTAACGCTTATTGGTCAATCCCGATTGCGGAGGCGGATAAGGAAAAGACGGCATTTAATACGCCTATTGGACTTTACGAATTCAACTATTTGCCTTTCGGTCTGTGCAACGGGCCAGGGACATTTCAACGCCTTATGGACCTCCTCCTTACTGGAATCCAATGGCGCACGGTTCTGACCTATCTCGACAACATTTTGGTGTTCGGGAACTCTCACACCCAAATGCTTGAGCGCCTGGCAGATGTGTTCACCTGTCTTCGCCGGGGTGGAATGAAGCTCAGACTGAGCAAGTGCAAATTCTCGCACTCAGAGGTGGAGTACCTAGGCTATCGCATCTCACAGAGCGGCCTAGAACCTGATCAAGCCAAGCTGGCAGCCGTCCAAAACCTACCCATTCCACAAAACGCCAAAGACATCAAGTCCTCCCTAGGCCTCGTGTCTTATTACAGGCGTTTCATCCCTGGTTGTGCCCGGCTCAGCGAGCCACTCACCAAGCTCTTACGGAAGGAAACTACTTTCCAGTGGTCAAAACCTCAGCAGGAGGCGTTCGATGAACTCCGCCGCCTGCTGACCAACCCTCCTATCCTGCGCCATCCGGACTTTTCAAAATCCTTTATCCTTCAAACTGATGCAAGTATTTCGGGGATAGGAGCGGTTCTCAGCCAGTTAGACAAACATGGATACGACCATCCTGTCGCGTACGCCAGCCGAGGGTTAACAGCGGCCGAGAAAAACTATTCCATTACAGAACTGGAAACTCTCGCTGTTGTCCATTTCGTCAAGCACTTTTGACCATACCTCTTCCAGCACGAGGTGGTCGTTCAGACTGACCATACCGCGGTCAAAGCAGTGTTGGAGAAGCCTAACCCCTCTGCTCGGATCGCTCGGTGGGGACTCGCGCTCGCCGAATTCAAACTGACAATTCGGCCGCGAAAAGGTCAGTCTAATGGTAATGCTGACGCATTATCACGCCTGCCGGATCCTAACTCCCTCACCGGTGAGAGTATCGATGATACTCCCCTTTACAGACCTGAGGGGCATGTTATGATGATCACCGATGGTGCGCAGCACCTGGCGAGATCAAGGCCCTTGACCGATGGTGTGCAGCACCTGGCGCATTCAAGTAATTCAGCACTGATCACTGTTGGGGCGGAGCACCCGGTACGATCAGAGTCTTATGCCGAGATATCAGTTGGTGCGCAGCACCCCGACCTTTTCGCTGCTCAGCTGGAGGATCCGGAGTTAGCCGACATCATAAGCTCTCTTAAGCCTCTGGGCGACCTGAATGATGTGCGAGGCTACCATCTGTTGGATAACGTTCTTCAGAAATGGACAGGCGAGTCCAATAAGATTGTCATACCCAGATCCATGGTTACTACCATTATCCCGGCTCATCATGATGACATCTTAGCTGGACATTTTGGTGCTAAACGTACTGCGCGGCTCATTGCTCGCAGATACCACTGGCCCTCCCTCAGTCGGGATGTCAAGTCCTTCTGTCAGCGGTGTGATCTTTGCCAACCGAATAAGCCCGCTCGACAGAAAACCACTGCGACCCTGAAACCCATCACCATTACGGGACCGTTTCATCGGGTAGGTGTCCACTGTATGGGACCAATGACCACTAGCGAAGCTGGCAACCGTTTCATCGTAGTCTTCATCGACTACTTTACGAAATGGGTCGAGGCTTTTGCTACTCCGGATATCACTGCGCACACCATAGCCCGACTGTTTGTAAAGCAAATTGTCTGCTGGCACGGGGCACCGCAGATTCTTCAGTCTGATCGTGGCACTGATTTCACATCAAAACTGATGACTGAGATCACTGCAATCTGTTTAACGAAGAAGATCCACTCTGTCGCCTATCATCTGATGACCAACGGCGAGGTGGAAAGAGCTAATCAGACGCTAGCCACACAGCTATGTATGCATGTTCACCACGGACATACAGATTGGGATGAACACCTACCTTACACTGTGTTTGCCGTCAATATCAGCATGAATGAGTCAACAGTGTATGCCCCCTTTGAACTCATGTACGGTCGCACACCCATGCTCCCTGTTGATGTCGCACTCTCATTCAACCCTCTGGCCCATATCATTAATGTTTCCTCATATGATATGGAGGTCAAATGTCATTTCACGAATGCATTAACCTTAATCCAGAGTCGGATTGAGAAAGCACAGGAGGCCTATGCAGGGTCCTACAACCGGAGGGCACAAGATGTCTCGTACAAAGTAGGGGATCAGGTGCTCAAACTGCGCACTTCCAGCAAATGTGGACTCACTCCTAAATTGCTGCCCATCTATGATGGGCCCTATCTTGTAACAAGTGTGGCATATCCCAATGTCACACTTCGTCTCGAGATGGATCAGGAAGACACTGTACATGTCAACCAGCTTCGACTTTATGTGTCCCCTGACCCACCGAGTGAAGCAGGGGATACACCTCCCACTTCACAGGCAGCGGATTCGGCACCCTTGTTGCTTCCTTCAACAAGTCATGACTTTACACCGAATTTGATTGACCCACATCTTGATGCAGAGGTCCCTGACCACTAAATCAAGATGTCTTCTCTTCATTGCCCCGCTTACAGACGAGGACGTCCTTTTTTGAAGGACCGCGGTGCCCCTCACGAAGTATCCATTCTTATCCATGCTGGATCTTAGTGGATAGAAGAGAATGTGCAGCAACCAGAGCATCACATCATAGGCGCATCTCTGCGATAGCCTACACCTCACTGGGCGCATCCCCTGCGATAGCCTACACCTCACTGGGTGCATCCCCTGCGATAGCCCGACAGTCTGCACTTCACTGGGTGCATCTTCTGTGATAGCCTACATCTCGCCCTGAAAATTTTTTATTTTCTGTGTTCTAGACTTTTGCACAGGATATCCAATGTCTGCAACTTCACGCATCAACCATTTCCGGTTACCATACTGTCGAACAAATTACGATTAAAGAAGGCTCCATCCCCCAACAACCCAACGGACCTATTCGACCACTCGCCGTCACACCTTGGAATGACCAACGACCACGGACACGCCGCACAAACCTCACCACTAACCACAGCAAAGACGAGGACACCCTTTTTCGAAGGACCGCCGTGTCACGTGCCGCTCAATTTCCCCAACGTCACGTGATCCCAATCATGTCAACATTTTGTTTTTCTCCATGTTTTGTTTATTACTCATTCATGTTTTGTTTATTTTATTTCTACACATGCATTTTGCGTTTGTTTTTATATTTTCATGTATTTCTATGTTTCGTTTTTGTTGTATTTTATTTCTTTATGCACGCGGGCTACAGTAGGCCCTTTAGCTATAAACTTCTGCCAGCCGTGCTCCACGAGCACATGGCTATTTTTGGTGCATTCTATGCACCTCTTATCACCAAAAATTAGCGTCGTTTTTGTTACGCAAAAACGACTAGCTAAGAAGTTTAGCTAAAGGCGCTCATATGCTTAGCATAGGGACTGCAGTCGGCCTCAATGCTAAACGCATGTGAAGGAAAAAATGTCTATGTGCACATAGGCATCTTCTGCATCGCGTCTAGCTGCAGAAGTTAGCTTGGACGCCGAGAAACTCTGCCCAAGCTGCAGCTGTAGCCAAGCATGTCCTTAAACATGTCCTTAAAAGGACATGTTTCTTTAACTTTTCGCCCATTCCTGGGTTTTATCCCTGCATCCGATTTGTTGTCAGCATCCGCCCCCTTTCGCCTAATTTGAATAAATTTGAACATCCATCTTCACTGCGTCCACTGCCTTTTATTTTAAATAAATTTGCATACACTTGCATCTTTTGCTGCGTCCGCCGCCGATCCTACTTACAGTACCCGCTGCCCATCAGTGCCAGGTGTCCGACCGCCCTGGTTAACAAAGAATAAGTGAGAGTCGCCTCCCGAGTGCCAACATCCGTTGCTCAAGGACTCGTGTGGATTGTATCCCTGTTCCCTGCCAGAAGACCGAAAGTTCCCAGGGACCTGCCGCCTGTTTTCGTCGAATTGCTTGAGAAACAGGACTAGGTGAGTCTTCTCAGGGGATTGCTGTTATTGTGGGGTATTTTTGGGGAACCCTTCTTAAGTCAGTTTCCCAGGTTCTCCCCAGATAAGTAGGGCTCCCACCTCTCAGGTTCGGGCAAAAAGGGACTGTCTGGTTCATAATCGGGTCCCCCAAACTAGGTCATTTTACGGGTGACTTCGTCCCCACTCTCACTGAGCAGGACTCGGGGATTGTCACACCTAACCTGGCGGCGTTGTCCATTACCCTACAGTAAGACCCCAGGACAACACCAGAGAGTACAAGCTATAGGCCTCCCTATAGCCACCACTCGCCGGGTTAGGCCCCCAAACCATCCAGGGAGCCTGGGGAAAATGCCAGTATCCATCAGGAGTCACAGCCTATTACTCACTGTAATAGGATCAATCTGATATGGTTCACCATCAATGTGACTGGTAAAACACGGTTCTACCTGATGTGATACCCAAACCTCCCCTGCTCCCTCGGTAAACGTGACAGCAGCTAACTTAACACTCCTGTTTTTATCAGCCTGTGCTCAACACATTACTTTGTGGCATGCCCAACAGTCACAGATATGAAGCGTCTATAGGCAATTAACATAAATGATATATGTGACGAAAAGCAAAAAATTAGGCTCATTTTGATACGAAGTCTTTATTTTGTGGAAAACTTTATGCTGTGGACAAGCGCCAAATTTCTTCATGAGAATAGGATGAGGCGAAAATCGTTGAATCTACTGTCAATTTGGACAGAACTGCCTCGACACTTGAATACTGCTGGAAAAATTTTGATCATTCAGCTGCTAGTTTTCTCATAGCAAGGTTACTTTCATGGCATCGCTGCATTGTGCAAAATGAACGGAGTATAACTAGTACAATTGGATGTTTTGATGACGCTACTGTAAAGATTAGCACCATGTCATTCTCATCGATCGAGTTTTCGTCCTGGACAAAGTACTATTGGCAGGGCCACTTTTCCGTGTATTGCTATGTACACGCCCCAAACCTAGTTAGTGCTGGGCAGATTCCATTATTCCAAGTCGGCACAGAATAGGGCTCGCTTGGATAGACTCAACTGGGTTCAGAAGTTCTGACAATCGGGTGCGATTTACTACTGTTACCAGAAGCAGGTTCTGGTTTAGCGAACACCTTCCAGATCACCTCTTCATAACCTTACTGTAATTTAACGGTATTACTGATTTTTTTCATTTTTCAATTTGGGAGTATTTGATTAAAAACGGACTGTTCGATTGTTGATCAACTTTAATATTTAACTTACTGTAGTGCTTGCTCCTCTGCCATTATCTTCACCACACATCGAACAATTGCTATCGCAGGACTGTTTCTTGATCATTATGGAAACGAATTGTTTGGCTATCAATTTTGTTTTTTCGTGGGTCAGATTGCTTGCACGCTTTGATGCCAAACTAAGGGCCAATTTCTCTCGAAGTCGATCGACGCTCTTTTCCCTATTGAAAGGTAAGTTATCGAAATATCCGGACGACAAAATCAAATCGCCCATATTGGCCACGGTCCAATTGTTCATTTGCTTGAAGATCAAAAACGCCTGCCAGTCTAGGACGTCGAAAGGATTTTTGTGACATAAAGACCAAAAAGGGAATTGAATTTCGTGGCGTTTGGCCAGGCGATAGGTTACGTCGAATTGAACTTCGGACGAAAAACGTTTCACTTCCCGGGCAACTTCGAAGGCGGCGTAGACCATGGCGGAAATGGTGACCACTAGCCAAAATACGAGTCGAATTTTAGACTTGCTGTGCCGCAAATAGACGAAACCATGAAAAGTAGTTTCCTGCAGGAATTGACTTTCCGAAAGCGCTTTTGTTATAGACATTTTGTTATTTCAAATTCAGACTCATAATACTCAATGCTATATTATTTTATAGACGATAACTTAATTATACAATATTTTTCCATTAATAATTTACTGTGAAATCCTACTAAGGTTCGAGAATAATTGCGCTCATTATTTATTGAATGAAATGGTAAATTAACGATTGAAGAGTCATAATGACGCTTCGTTTAACGCTGATTTCGTAAAACAGGAAACGATTTTATATTTTTGGTTAATAATCATCAATATTTCGATTCTAAAATTAGTATATTTTTCACTAATAAGCCGGATACAATTATAAGAGGTCACGTTCGTGAAAATCCATTAGAGATCCTTCAGCACATTAAGCTCTGCACATTATATAATAGTTTGATGCCCTCTCATCTGCATTTAGAAGTTTCTTTTTCATAATTTCAATGATCATTTTTTGAATATTTACAATTGAATCAGGAAACAATAACTGTGACGTTCTGCTTGTTATTTGACAGTTGAAAAAATAATTATATTTCGAATCATGTATACAATATAATGTGTTGATCACAAAATCAAATTTTTTCCGATTTTTATTATTTTTAGTGGTCCAACTCAAGCATGTTCCTCGGTCTACAGTCGGGCTTGGCCCAGTATGTGACTACTATTTTGTAGCAAAGACTTTTAATATCATAAATTTCGGATTATATTGGGCAACAAACAGGTCGTAAGTAGTTCGAGCAATAAATTTTGCCAACAAAAATCAATAAATTGCTTAGTTCAATGGAAACGTCAAAAATATCATGATGTTGAAACAGACTTGACCGTCTGAGGGTACTGGGGATTAGACATCGCCCAAACAGGTGTTTGAACTCAAGTGACTTGTCAATTCAAGACCAACAAAAATCGAAAACACAGCAAATTATGCTACAGTCGACAGGCTTCGTTGAGATCTATCCAAAAATACGGTTTCAAAATTGTATGTCCACTTTAGACACACTCCTCCACCATACATTTAATCGGGGGGGGGGAGTGCTATGGGACCCCCCAGAAATTGTCGAACATATAACTAGTCATTGGGCGACCGCCCCCCCCCCGGATTTTCCGATCCTATGGCTAGCCATATGGTAGCTGTAGGAACCCCCATACTTTTGATCAGAAAAATACTGAAAAATGCAAATTTCTTAAAGGAAAATGTCAATTTTTGAATAAAAAATGGTCGAAAATGTGAATTTCCTGGGCGCTTCGCGCAATGAATACATTCTTTCGGTCTTTTTAGAAAAAATTACTATTTTTTGGACTATTTTCGGACTTTTTGGTGAAAAAATCGAATTTTTTTCCTTGAGAAACCCCTCCCCCCAAAATTGTGGGAATTACTGACTCCGGCCCAAAAAAGTCGCCCAACCCTCCCCCAGACTTCGGGAGTCCATTACATGTATGTCCTCCACAAGTTTCTCCATGCTACGATCTATGTTAAGTTTTTGATCGTGACATTTGTAAGTTTCATAGATATCTTCAGGTGAACGACTACCGAATATCTGATAAAGAAGGCTCCGTAGGGGGAAGCGTAGATTTCCAGTTTACTAAATTCGTATTAGTTCCTCTGCATAAGTAAGAAAGTCGAATTTGTATTGGACAAAAAAAGGAATAGTTGCTACTACGAGCAAAATTAAGCTAACCAATTTTTTGCGCTCTGGTCGAAATGCCCAACCCTACCTGCGGAAGGTACGAAAAAGCCTATGTCCTCAACACTGGAGTGAGACAACTGTTGCTCTAAATTAAAAAAATGATCCATCTATGCTAGCTTTCCCCGTTAATGGGTTCCGAACCCGACGTTCTTGCAGAACCTCAATTGGTATTTGAAACATGCCCTGGTATTGGCCATTGGTTAAGCTGTGGCGCTATCCAGGAGTCCCTTCAACATTCACTAAAATATGATATTTTAATTGAATTGTATGCAGTCAGGTTAGGAAAGTAGGAGTCTAATTTGAACCTGGTTGTATCAGGGATCAAATTTATTCTATAAATGATGCCTCAAAGATTATCTAGTGGTTAAAAATTCAAACATTCTAATATTTCATGGGTATTTTGTCAAAAATGTATAATATGTAGAATTAAAATTAATGAACAGCACAGCTATGGAAAAACTATAAAGAATATGGATGACTTCAACTGCAGCATTTGGCGAACAAAGGGTTCGTTGTTTCACAGGTTTGACCAGTAGGACACGTCACGTCATTGCAGGAGTCAGCTATGGCTAGATGACCGCCAATCTGCAGAGCGTTTCTTCCATTTTTGCACTTTGGATTGCTTGTTTCTTTGAACCAATCTGAAAATAGTAATATGATACGAGAATCCTGTTATCCATTCAAGCGAAAAATCGACTCAGTCCATTAAAGAAGATACTGCCTATGATCTGTTTTTTTTTAAACATGTAAATAACAACAGTACAAAGCAAGTACTATTTTTACGATATTCTACTGAGCTGTAGGTCATATAAGACTGAAAACTTTCGAGAGTCCTCAACTAATCTAACAACTTATTGAGAAAAATTATATTCTAAAAGTTTGTGTAGACCACATTGACGACACTGCCAATATTTGTCATTGTCCGATTCATTGGCATTGTATAAAAAACACTGTAAATTTTGAGGCTTACATATATCGACCTCTCACAGAAAGAGTATGTCTGATTGCGAATAGACAAAATTCAAATAGCATATTCACCTTCAGCCGTTTTGTTGCAACATTGACTGAAAAAAGCCCCATTATGGCATTCATAACCGGCTGGGCAGGGGATATGTTGGCACCATCGTCTATCCCTTTCATCGACGTCTTTTGGTTTGTCGGCGGGCTTAGCGTAATCGGCGCTGAAGCAGGTTGGGCCATCAGCTAAACAGAAAATAAAAGTGTGACTTCTTGGCTAAAATATATGCACAGAAAGTAGGGCAACAATTATGCTTAAGATGAACTGCTATGGTGTATATGAAAAAAACAAACTGAATATTCCCGACTCACGAATTTGCGAACTTACCCCGTCGATTTACTTGCGTTGGCAAGTTCCTACTATAAGAAAAATATAAGATAGAGAAATATTAAGTGTTATTACGTATTCGATCGCTGATTTGAGAATTGCCCAATCGGTAATTGGCTGACTTGAGAATGCACTCCCTTGGGAATCGCTTACCTTGTAATAGACAGTAGTAGCCGTACGTTTGGTCTAACCAATAGATACGACCAAACAATAGGGAGGGAGCTCTGTTACTTTTCTTTTTTTGCAATAGCTCATAGTTGAGTTGACTGCTTTTGATCATTTTCAACAAGTTTTTTTATCAAGTGCAAGTAGAGGGATCCGATCGGACATTGACATACAGGAGACAATAAAATTGATAACATCAGATCTTGTATTTTTGGAGATTGTCCAGATAAAACCTAAAATCTATTGTATACAAAATATTGGTAAGATGTCCGACATCTACGTATTACTTAATTTTTTGATAGGCAATTAACTAAAAACCTCATCAACAACTAAATTGCGTTTATGGAAAGTCAACTTACCGTCAAAAACTGATCCACAAAAAATACAAAAGCAAAGGAAACCACGAAATTTTTTGACAAAAGTAAAAAGATCAGGAATCTGCACAAAAGTGGTGATTCTGGAATTGTTTACTTAGACTGTGATAATTTGGTATTCATAACCAGAAAACCTACGATTTTTTATTTTTCACCGTTGTTTACCTTTTCAACATATCATGACTAAGAAGTCAACGGAATTCAGTCGCGATTAACATTGCAATGGCTTTGCACAGTTTCTAGGACAGAACTCCAATTGTTAGTACTGAAAGCTTGAATTTTTATATGATGTTGATATGATAAAAAAGTTGCAATTTATGAATAATTGAACAAACAAAAAATGGATTTTTTCGCCATCCTAGTCAGACTTCATTTTTTTCTCTTTCTCATACGTGTCTGATTTTTGATAATATATTTACATGTAACAGTTTTCTTAATCATTTCTCTTAACGTGTTTTTCTCTGTAAAATATGGAATAGGCTCAAAAACACACTCCTTGATGTTTTTGTTGTTTGGTCGCATCAGTGGGCCCAACCTAAAGAGCCTACGTACATGTTAAACATAGGGGTCCCTTTTATGAGCAGGCGTTTTGGGCGTTTTAGGCGTTTTAGAGGTTCATTATGTATGAAAGGGCGTTTTGGGCATTTTAAGGCGTTTTGGCATTTTAAAGCGTTTTGGGCATTTTGGCATTTTGAGGCGTTTTGGCATTTTAAGGCGTTTTGGGCATTTTGAGGCGTTTTGGCATTTTAAGGCGTTTTGGGCATTTTGGCATTTTGAGGCGTTTTGGCATTTTAAGGCAGTTTGGGCATTTTGAGGCGTTTTGGCATTTTAAGGCGTTTTGGGCATTTTGGCATTTTGAGGCGTTTTGGCATTTTAAGGCGTTTTGGGCATTTTGGGCATTTTGAGGCGTTTTGGCATTTTAAGGCGTTTTGGATATTTTGGCATTTTGAGGCGTTTTGGCATTTTAAGGCGTTTTGGGCATTTTGAGGCGTTTTGGCATTTTAAGGCGTTTTGGGCATTTTGGCATTTTAAGGCGTTTTGGCATTTTAAGGCGTTTTGACATTTTGAGGCGTTTTGACATTTAAGGCGTTTTGGCATTTTAAGGCGTTTTGGGTATTTTAAGGCTTTTTGGGCGTTTTAGGGCGTTATGTTGGCATTTTAAGGCATTTTTGCGTTTTAAGTCATTTTGAGCTTTTTAAGTTGTTTTGAATTTTTTTAGGTATAGTTTGCAGGTTTCAAGCACACATGTGTGAGGAGGATACAGGAAGCGTACATATACCCCCCAGAGGTTTAGATTTTGAAGTTTTTTTAGCCATACTCGATCCAGAATATAGATTGTTGAGAAGACCACGGAAAGTTTGCCATTCCTGGCCACAGCCGCTGATGGTACTGGCCAAAGCTGGGGCAAACTCGTCTGATGCCCACAGGAAAACACCATTTGTTTTTTCTAACGTTTTATAAAGTCCAGAACGTGTAAACTCTGGGAACGTAATTTTATCCAAATTCTTTTAAATTTCGATTTTTGTGAGTGGGTCTTGCAAATATTGTTGAAAAGCTTGCGACTTTCCACCGCCTGGAGCGCACACACTGATAAGGAACACGTTCGGTTTCACGGAGTAATCATTATTTGTATCCTAAAAGTGTGGAAAGTGTGAAAGATTGTATAAATAGTGTATTTACAAGAAAAAATGTGGCTTGCGTTTTTTAAGTGTCTAAAGAAAGGAAATCTTTGTTTCCTTATATTCTTTCTTTTCCCATTCTCTGTTCTTTTCTTTTTCTAATTTTGTTTTGCTTTATCTTTTCTATTTGCTTTTATTTGCTTATTTTTGACTCTGTTAATTTTCTCCAATCTTGCACAATATTTGCTTCATGTTTCTGTTCATTAATTCCAGTATTGGTTGTTTGCATGGTGATGATTGGTGGGTTTTTAACTGCCTTTCATTTCCCACGTTTTTTTCTCATGCTGCTTGGTCGGTTGTAGGTTCCAACCTACTTTATTCCACAATTGGTAGGCTAATTTGCTTATTCATCTCATCTTCTTCCTCTTTTTCTGTTTATTTGTATTCTTTTTTCCATTTCATTTTCTCATATTTTTGTTTCGGCTTCTGTTTCTTCATTCTCTCTTTTTTCTTTCTCTTTCTTATCCTTTTCCCATTTCATTTTCTCTATTTTTTCTTCCTTCATTTTTTCAGTTTTTTTTCTATTTCTTCTCTTTATTTTGTTACAGTCTCAATCTAATTTCATATACAAATATACTTTTTCCTTCCATCTTCTGCTATAAAATTTATAGGAAATTTATTCTTTCACACAATTTTTGCAGCTCCATATCACAATATGAAGCAAAGATTTAGGGGCAGAGTTAAAAAATTCTGCTCCGTTCGATACCTGCAGTGCCATCCAGCCCAGTCCGTCCCAATTTTGGTTATTTCCCGAAAATTGTTGTCAGGTTCTCAAAAAGTTGTGCAAATTCTGAATAATATTTTTTCCAATTACACACTGCAAATTTAGTTGTCTAATATTTTCAGTTGTGAAATAAATTGGAAAGTAATTGAAAATCAAATAGAGGATCATTAAAAATTGATTAATAATAAAATATAGAAAAAAATAATCAGAAGGAAATATCTTTTGAAAAGTGCATTCATTGGTCGGGCTAATGGGACAGTCCATTACGGGCATACATCATTCCCCAAGATGGCGTTTTGTGCATCATTGCATGAACTGTTATGGTGCGACCTTGTGACAAAACAGTAGGGTCTGTTGAGTGTTTGGTTCATCAGTTGAGTACCAAAAATGAGCTCGCCAGAACGAACTATGATGGAAGATCTACGAGTATATATGTTTGGAATTACTTGTATATGGAGTTTTGTCGAAGGCGCCACAGTAATTGAGATCGCGGGAATAAAGTTTCCAAATATAAGTTCTGGCTTCGTATAATTTCTACTCGAATCACGAAGAAATAAATCGCGAATCTAAAGTTGCGAATGACATTTCATCATAGCAAGATTTTTTTCAAATTTGTTTCTGTGAGACTTACATCTTTTGAATCAATTAGTCTTGCAAAATCGATACGCTCTTGATATGCTATTATATAGGCCCCGGTAGCTCTACCTTCTGAAATTTTACATAAACTATTCCTTGGCATTTTTGTGAAAGTCACAAATAAAACAAAAGTGGGAGAAAAACAATATGAATTTGTGTGAAAATCACAAATTAATAACGAAAAGTGAAAATAATGAATTTGTATACATGAAACAGCTGGTAGTATTTTTATAATTGGATATACTAAAGCCAATCTACATAGTATGTACTACACTTTTCTCATTGTTGGGTTTACTTGTTTTCTTTTTGTTCCTATGCACTCACTGAAAAAAACCTAGCCCGTGAACTTCATGCATCCGAATTTCGACTTGTATTGGATATACAGCTTGTAAGTTTTTCTTCTTTTGCCTTGACCTACACTTTTGGCTTTTGATACTTGCTTTTCTATGGCAAATTTTCTTTCATTCGTTGGCCATTTCTGTATTTTTAATTTTTATATGGAGACAGACGAACAAGAAAATATGCTAATTGGTCAGCTGTTGTTTTCACACTTTTCCACACATACATAGACATACTTGTAAGGCGAAAGAAAAATTTTACTTTTCTGCAAAACGCGTAAAACTCCAAAGAAATAAAAAAATGCTATGAAAGCGATGCAAGACGCTAAAAAGTTTGTCTTTTGTGTAAAGGCCCAAAATGCCAAACGCCGAAAATCAGCTTTTCTGTTAAAACGTCGGAAAGTATCCTTTTCTGTACAACGTCCAAAATGCCCCAAACGTCGAAAAAGATCTACTCTGTTAAGACACCCGAAACGCCGAAAAAACCTTTTTGTAAAACGCCAAACCGCCCAAAACGCCCAAAAAGCCTTGAAAAACATTTTGTGTTAAAATGCCCAAACCGCCCAAAACGCCTAAGAAATAAAAAGGATGTTGAAAGCACCATTTTTCTGGTGGGCGTTTTGGCAAGTAGGCGTTTTATGTTGGCCCCATCAGTGAAAACTCTTCGTCGAATTGGTATCATTTTCATAAAAACAAGTCGAATGAAGCAAGAATATCTATGCTGTAAGATTTTATGCCGATTAATAAAATGCACGCAGTTCCAAAACTGAAGCCCCTCAAAATCATGATTAATATTATTCCGTTAGAAAATAGCATACTGATGAATATACAAAACGTTTTGTCAAAATCTGATTAAAACAACTGCTTTTTTCTGTTTCATAATCCTGCCTAATTCAAATGTCGATGGATATGAATTAGTGTATTTCAGTTTCGACAAAGTAACTGATGCCAGTCAATCTATTTCATGGATTGCAAGAATGAACAGGAGCTAACCTGCAATTTTCGATCAAATTTGTAATACTCTTAGTGTTACTAAGGCTACCGAGATTCTGGTAGTGCCATGAGTCGAATATGTGCTACAAGCATTCTTGGTTGATGCCCTCACAATCGACCATAAAACTATGTGATAAATAAAGATTTAGATTCTCTCGGCCATGTTTCTGTTTTTATTCAGGAGTGGCGACCAGAACTATAGTTCGCTTTTCCATAGGAGCATCGGTATGCAAAAAAATTAAATAAGAAATATTTAGGTAGGCGATGATCATGCATCGTATCTTTCTTCAAGTTATAGTCTTAAACCTGTAATAAAAAATCTGAGATAAATAGGCAGCCACGATTATTATTTGCATGAGCATCTTCTTTTTCTTGCCGGCCGATTGGGAAAAAATGATCTTAAGAAAATCGTTCCACTCACAAGGCAAACACCGACGCTGGCAATCGTTCAAACTCGCGAAATTATTGCCATTACCGCCGCATCCCAAATATGTAAAAACCATGCAGCGAAATTTTTTTTCATTGAAATACCATCGCATACTGTGCGGTTTGTCACAAGCATAGCCCTTATCCTTTTCTGTGCGACATAGGCCTGAAATAGCACGTAATCTAGAATGTGATATGATGCCCAATGTCTCCTCCAAGGAAATTATGTACCGAAATAAAGAAAAGTAAGATACATCTGCTTGACGTCAACAAAGAGCGGAGTAAACTCGTAACTAATTTTTTGTACGATAACGGGAAAGAAAATATCTTTTGGGACTACTCGTGGAAATCTTTGCTCCCGACTAGCCATATTAGTTATGGAAATTCCTACCTGTATCAGTATAGAGTTTAATATGCCCACTTTTGTAAGGAAGTGAAAAAATTTGTATCAGACTTTTCCCTTCGCTTTGATCATCGCTCAAATGCCTCCCACCATAATTTTGGACTCTCGAAGCCCCAGAAGCTTTTACATGCGCGATTTTACTTAACTATTTTATTGCAATGGCAGGTTTTCTATTTTTTTCTAATATTTCCGGTGAGACCGAAAAAATGAAATTTCAGGCCCAGGCAGCTACAGTAGCCCATCTACTTCGAAACGATGGATGCTACAACGCAAAAACTAGTTTTTATTTGATACGCAACTTTCACAAAGAACACCTTCATACTGTAGGAAAACACCAAATTTCTCCATGAAATTCGGAACGCCAAAATCATAGAAAAATTCCACTGCTTATCTACTTTTAATTTTGATAGGATTGTGTTTGTCATTCAATAAATTCTGACCGTCTAAATGAGGTTGAGAGAGGAAATTTTCAGCTATTCTGCTTACCGCTCCAGGTCGAGAAATTTTCTCTATACACTACAGTAATAAGCTTTACAAGTTTTTGTGCGAGTTAAATTTACTTTCATGGGATCCTTGCATCGATCATTTTAAGACACGATTTCTGAGAGGTTCTACTTTCCCTATGATAAGTTGAAAATTAATCATACCTCAAAATGAGACATATTGGGTAGTTTCGTGCGCTGATTTCTAAGGTATCATTGGTTTTGCTTGAAAACGAAAACTCGCGCTGCTACAGTACGGCATAGTTTTAAAATATCTATTTTTGGCATTTTTCAGTGCTCTCGCTAGCCCAGCGATATGTCAGGATCGAATTGATCTTATTTTATGAATGAATATTCATTTTACAGAGGAGAGAATAAGCTCTCTTGTGATTTAATATATACAGTAAATAATTGCATGTAACACTTTCCATAGAGTTCAAACTGTCGAAAATGGGCCGTCAAAATTGAGAAAATTTTGTTCATGGGCACTTTTTTATTTTTTCCAATATTTTTCTTATTTTTCTTATTTTCTTATTATTATTATATTTTTTTATTTTACAGCTCATGCATTTTTACTCTATTGGTCAAATTTTCATCAAAATTTTTGTACCGTTTGGGGTGCTGCACAGCTCCGAAGAAGGCATACTCATAGAAATCACTCAGAAGTCACTGCACTTTCCTGGTGGCCCTTGTGTACCACATGTGATACGTTTATTATCTGTACCATAGAATTATCAAATAATTAATAGACTATAGTTTGATGTACTAATTGTATCACAAACGAACACTTTACACTCTGCAAAAAGTTTAAATTTTTATGAGAAGCAAAAAAAGAAAAATTCTATTTATGGACACTCCGGGACACAATCGACCATGATGACCAAGAATTTTATCTTTTTATTCTTAAGTTCATACTTTCCTACAGTAGCTGCAAAAATACCATCTCATCATTGTGCACCCTTTTGGCAACTGTAGATATTTGCAATTGCACTGTCATTCAAATGTGTTTTTGAATCTGGATAAATTTCCAGTCAATAAAGTTCTGGGAATACAGGATGCATCTTTGCCCAATACATTATAAGAAAAAATGTGGCTTGAAGTCCTGATAAATTTTTTTAATGTAAGTTTGATGGTTTCTGAAGAAAGTGCTTCAAATAAAAAATCGAAAATTTTCATTAAATGCAGAAATTGAGTGATTGTTTGAAATCCATCTACAGAAAAACGGTTTGTTGGAAAGGCACTGCAATCTACTATCATTTGCTGTATTTTCGTCTGGCTAACATCACGAGGTGTGAAACAGGATGCGTGCGACTGTAGAGTTTTTTTGCACAGCTTATAACATAGGCCATCGCAGCATCGATTTTTTTCTGGTCAAATCACTGAAGAGAGAAATTTTTGTTGCATCTCTTCTGAGGCATCCTGTTGTGCAACCATTGTAAATTTATCGATGAAATTTTACCAGCGATTCGGTTCACATCTCTTCTTTTTATTCGCCTAATTTGAACGTTTTGATTTTTTCCGCATCTCGTTGATGGCATATTTAGTGGAATTAATCAGCATTTTTGTATCAACCTTCAGAATGTGCAGACACCTATGTTCCCAAAACGGTACATTAAATTGATTTAAATTTTAACACAATCTGTCAGGCATCAGTAGGCTCCAGAGGCTTTTTTCGGTTTATTTCCACTCACTTTTTGACACTTTAAAGCAGCATAAAAAGGTGTAAAGTAAGGGATTGAAAATTCTTTTTTTATATCTGAATTTAGGAGCATTGTCTTCTGCATGTAATGGATATTTGGCTATGGAAAAACGCCTTTTCTGAGCTGTGATATTTTGAAACACGTATACAGACTGGAAAATGTCAAAAATTGTAAAATTTCCTAACTTTGTGATAATGTAGCTATGCAAATTTTGATTTTTATGCGGAATGAATGCTGCCACAATACTCAGTGTGTAAAACCCCAAACTATTTTTTCCAAGTATTATTAATTTTCAACTTATCATAGGTCAGTAGAGCAGAAGGTAGAATATTTCAGAAATGGTGTCTTGAAGTGAGTGGAGTACAGATGAAATTGAAAGTGGAGCACATGCCGTAGGAACAAATGGCTGCAATCTATTGTATGTAAATGGAAATATTTTGAATTTCTAGGCTGATACTATACTTACTAGAGTTCTATACATAGACAATTACCAAACAGATTAGACCTTTTTCGAATTCAACTTATAGTGTCTGGTGGAAATTCTACAATAGGGTAACCTAAAAAAATTCGAATTATCGAACGAGCACTTTTTACTTAGTAACAACAGTAATTTTTTCGTATAATTTTTTTGTACATATAACAATGTTCAGACAATATTATTCATTTGTTACCTACTAGTTAACATATAATTTCACAGCAGACTTTTGATCATGATTGTCCAGGTGAAAACAATTGTTGCATTCAATATCTATTGACTCCAAAATATATCAAAAAATAACACATTACAGTCAGTTTGTAGACAAAAAAATTCCGACATGCGTCGTCTAAAAAGCACCTTACTGGTCCTTTTCTTCGAAAACACAACATTGTGACAATACAAAAGAAGGATCTCTGATCATTTCTTATTCTTGTAACGTGACTTGTCTGCAGTCATCTTTTTTTGGATCACATCTGACATGGTTTCAGTAAGATATAGTCAGAATAGGCATCAAAAATTATATATAGAATAATCCTCTCTATCTTACCATCGATAGCAACAATGCAGAAGAATAGGACGATTATAATTCGACGCATAATGAAAATGTAATTCATATTGGAGGATGGATTGTTTCCACTGATTTATTTCAATCATTGAAATTTCGTAAATAAGCGACGCCAACAAAAAAAAAATGCTGACCTTCGGCAAATTCCAGCAATGTTTGTACACTGTTGTTTACTTGCTGGTTTTCCGGACAAAATCATTATCTATGCAAACATTGTATTTTCGACTTCTTTTCATTACAAAATGGCAAACGCTGAAAGGCTGACGATGCATCTCCTCATATCTCTCAAGTAGCACATATACACCGACGGCGATTATGCTCAGCTAAGAATGTGCAAAAGTTTGCATCGCTGGACTGTTTCTTGTAATTTACGGATTAAATAATACAAACAAATATTAGGGAGTCGTTTATTATAATACTCAAATTTTCCAGCATTTTCCCCTGGAAGATAGATGAGAATTATGATATCTTGCTTTCCAAGCCATTAATTTTTCCTATACTTTGAAATCAACATCAAATAATTGTTGTTTTTGTAAATGAAACTTTTGATTTGTACTTTCAAATCATCAATTCAAAAGTCTATTTATCTGTATAATTTATTTAAACTCAATGTGTGCGAGAAAATTTGGCTTCTTATTCACAAAGCCGTGATAAGTAAAAAATTAACCCTACCTGAAAATCATATATAATAGGATAAATTGATGCGTTAGGAACGAAAATGATATTCATTTCATCTGGAAGTCAAAATTCGCGTGGTAACAGTAAGGCAAGTTGGAAATTTCCAACTTTTTCGATTTTTGACCTGCACTCCTTTCAACCTCCGCAGGTTTATGTACGTCAAACATTATGAACAGTAAACTTACTCAGTATTAAGCGAATGCATGGATATAATATAATGTTGAAACAATGAGTTTAAATTTGCACTGAGAATACAGCTGTGCTTGAAGCCCGAAACTTTGAGTGAAACATTTAAAAATTTTCTCAAAAATCACAATGTATACCCCTAAAGCTTAGAAACATTGAAAATTTCCGTATTTAATAGATACCTTTCGACGTCTTCTGGCTGCTGACAATTATACGAAAATTCATTTTCAGACAATTGCAACTTCTACTGCGAAAAAATCCAAATACATTATGACATGTTTCACATGCTGAATATCAGGGTAACAAAACGAAATTTACATAGATACAGTATCCCAAAATTAGGAATTTTTGCTTTTTTAGTCTATATAATGAGACAAGAAATATATCAGCCAGAGAATGGCAAAACTTTATCGTTAGATGCTGAATCCAATGCTCTATAATATGATATAGGATTTTCCCTATTCTGCATTCTACGTTTTCCATGAAATTGTAAAATGCCAAAACTTAACTGTATTCTCAAGCATTTTACACTCATGGTTCCTGTAGCATGCCATCGCCTAATCTTGAGCAAATTTACATAATATAATGTTTGACATACATAAAAATGCAGATGTTGAAAGAAAGGTATGTCAAAAATCGAAAAACAGGGAAATTTTCAGTTTTTTGGACATTCACATGTAATGACTATCATTGTCATCCTTAATGCATAAGTTACATCACATTTATGATTTTCAAGTGGGGTTAATTTTTTACTTACCAGATGCTTGGCAGTGCAAACTTGAAGCATGAGCCAACGGATCATCTTTAGTCGTTAACTACTCGATTTTTTCACAGTCATACATCAGAAAGACAATTTTTTGCTTGATTTGTGATGTTTTTGAATTCATTCTTATGGTCTTTTGAATTTAGAAGTTTTGAGCCCCCGTTTAAACGTCTATTGATTCTCAAGTATTCCTCGGCCATTTGTCATCTTACTATAATGTGATCTTGTAATTAAAGTTCTCTAGAACCTTTCCTCAATTTCTAGTTGGTCGTTAATTCTGTCTTTGTAGTGGGTGTTGCATAATGATTGGAGGAACCTCTGCAGGTATACGGATATAAGCTGCAAATGATTTCCATATACCAGCCTGTAGAGAATTTTATTCTGCGTTCAGTGAATTATTTTTCAAACTTAAATACCGAATCTGGTCCGATTCATGATTCAAAAATAAAAACTACCCTAAAATCAACAAAAAGGCACGAATTTGGATAAGTCATTAGTTTGTTGCACCGTCATTTGCCTGCTTAACTATTTGAAAACGTTCTGGTATCAAAAACAAAAGGTTTTAAAAAAGTTAAATGCCGGATTCTAATTCGGCCAAAATGAGATGCAAATTTTTGGTAACATTTCTCTTTTTAGTAACGTCCTTGACCAGCCTGATAATGCATCAAAGGTTCCTCTCAATCTTTAACAATTTCTCCCAAAAAATTTTGGTGGGATTCAAATCTGGACTGTTGCCCGGCCACATGTCGTTTCCCAGAATTTGAGACTTTGCTTTTGCGAAGCAGCTGCTGCATGGCATTTACTTTCATGCATGGCACACAGTCATGGACATGCCTACCAGAAAAAATTTACTGAACAAATTTCTAATAATTTTATTATTACACATTTCTTGCATATAAGTTTAAAGATTATGTGCCCAGCCCTTTTCCCCGAGCATTCCTGTTTCCGATCATACTCTTCTCCCGGCTAATGTTATAATTAAAGTAAGAAAAATATAAATTTGCTTGAAAACTTGCTTGCAAGAAAATTTAAACTGAGCTACACATTATTTTCCCTCTGATGTTTTCCCACGGTGCTATACAAAACTTCAAGCCCACAGCAGGTAAAGAATGTCTGATTAGTTTAGTCTTACTTCTTTAATTTCTTGTCAAAAATGAAAGATATGGTCGTGCAACATTTATTCTTAGCAAACATCGAAGATCGAATTTATTAAAATGGGAGAGTTTGGTTAATCCGAATCATTTTTATTTTTTTCAAAAGAATAAATCTGTTGGACTGGCGGATTTCCATGACCATCTAGTGATTGGCGGTGATTTGAATCAAATTTTGCCCGATATTCAATTACTTTTGCGACACGTATCTGACTTGTTACGATAAACACTTACTGTAATGATTCTGAGTTTTGCGTATTTTGTAAAATTTAGTGTAAAATAAAGTGGCCCAGGAAAAAATGGAAATATGTAAAAGGTCATCTGTTTAAGCTATCAAAATTTTACATTCTGATTTACTCTGCGGCGAAATGACAATCTGCATCCTTTTTCGTGAAACACCCTGTATGTAATTGCTTTCTTCATTAAGAAATTTTAAACAAAAAATGTGCCATAAATATCACTGCTCGGGGAATCGAGATCATTACAAAAACAGAGACGTCCGAGATACTTCACATTGCTCCGGGAATCGGTAATTTAAAGCATTGGTCGGGGAAAAAGGATGGTCGGGAAATGGAGATGGTCGAAAAATGGAGATACAACCAGTT
The DNA here is from genome assembly GCA_963922205.1 of Romanomermis culicivorax. NCBI lineage: Eukaryota > Metazoa > Nematoda > Enoplea > Mermithida > Mermithidae > Romanomermis > Romanomermis culicivorax. The sequence goes on along the minus strand of CAWUHX010000015.1, from coordinate 631,285 downwards.
TAAACTGTAAACTATGCAATATAGTTTATCTGGTGTAAAATTTAATTTGCTACAAGGTGGTGTATTGCACTTTATTATAGCATGCACCTATACGGCTGCAGGGGTGTCTCCAATCATTATGCAATATTTTCAACTAATATCGAACTATTGAAATCATGCGTTATTCTGCTCAATTATGTCGAAATGTTTTTCTCACCATCCAGCAAAAATCTATGACAATGCCAAATAACGGCCGAAAGTATCGTGAAACAAACATGCTTTTCTAGCACTGATAAAGCTATAACACCAAAAAACTTTTATTAAAAATAAACATGCTCCGTTGTTATAAACAAGCTCTGGTTTGAAACTGTCAAATCGCCTTAACGTTTTTACAATACCGACACTGTAGCAATGGCCAAATACTGTATACTAGCTTTTCTACTATCACTCCACGTTCTACCCTATAGCCACGCTGGTGGAGCCGGGCAGGCCACCATTACTCGCCCGACGCCCGGAACCAGCGGCTCGTGTGGTTCGCCCTTGACCGGCGACTACGCCCTATTGCCGAGGGCGTTTTTCGGCTCAAAGTTGCCCAGTCCGATTTGCCAAAAATGTTTGTTGATCAACCACGGCAGCCAAAGCGTCACAATTCCCATCAAAGGAGTATGCGACGGGTGCCAAGACGAGGATGTTCAAGTCACCGAAACTACGTTGCGGAAATTGGAGCCGGGAGCAGAATCGATCCCCCGGGTCTTTTGGTCAATTTATCCGTGCCCGTAATCCAATGTTTTGGTAAGTGGCTTTATAAATCCTGGACGACCTGGACGTTCCCGGGGGTTTCAATGTGATCCTCCTGCAAGTGAAATAATCGCCCTCAATTCAGTCACCCCCTCCCCAAACAAAAAAAGCAATTGTGGGGGGGAGGCAGGATTGTGTCTGGGGTTCCCTCCCCATACTCAATATGTGAGATTTTCCCCACCTCAACTAAACCAGACGATGCCTTCGACTGTAGATGGAAAATAAGACGAAATGAAGTAAATAAAGATATAATAGTAAATCACCATCAAAAGAGGGCATGCAAGATCAGAATTGTAAAACACAAAAAAACTGTCGAGTGCAAAGACGTTCTTGCGAGGATTTGCCGAAGTTCCTGACCTCGGACAGAAAACTGCCTGCCCGCTGTATTTCTTTCTTTTGTGATTTTTGAATAATGAAATGTAGAAGTAAATTTTTTCCCCTGTATAAATGTTGCAAACAAATATATTAAGCATAACATAAATGCGATTCGAAAATAGTTCAGTACTCTTTGACGACTGTTGATCCTATAGAGACTCGGTAATTTCATGTAAATATGTTGAAAATAATTAGGAACAAAGTTTAATTTTTTCTCTGGTGGAACTACATAAAAATATCTAAAAACGAAGTTTTACATCAACTTTGACTGAGACCTGAGCACCTTTGAAAAAAATTGGGTTTTCACTCCTAAAATTTCTGCACTGAGTAAGTGACGGAAAAACGCTAAAAAATCAAAATAATACAAAATACAAAAACTACAATAGCGCAACGCATGGGTTTATGCCGAAAAGTATTTCAGAGCAGCAACTTGTATGAACACAGATCTTAAGACGGCTTACCATATCAACAGGTTTTCATTCTTCAACACAAGTGGAGTTGGTACTGGAATTAATGAACATTGGATTGAAAAAAAAGTTTTCATCTCGAAAATTCTCATCCCATACAACTATTTTAATTATCAATAAAGAAATTTTTATTTTTTGACAATACTTTATAAGAAGCTTGCATAAAGTGATAAATATTGTCTGTTTCTTATAAAATACTTGTAAAGTAAACAGTAAGATCAACATATATCTTGTAAGCTCTTGGAAACATATTTTTCTGGTTGCTTAAAATCTCCCAAGATACAATATTTCTTATAGTATGCTTACAAGTAGTAAGCATCAGTCAGATAATTCACAAGATTCTCAGTGGTCTCATAAGATTTGGTAAGTGTTTATTAAGGTGTCATAGGCACGACAACGTGGAAATTGAAGAATAACGAAAAATAAGTTCCGCTCTCAGAGTCGTTTACAGGAAGCCTTTATTGTGGGATTTTTACTCAAAAAATAGTTAGGATCAGTTGTGTAGGCTCACAAATTTACATTTATATGCGAAATATGGTTTAGCAGAAAATGGTGAAAATATTAAGTATGGCTTGCTTGTGACTCTTAATATTTACAAGCATCTCAAGAAAGGCAGACTATAGTTTCATGTAGGCTACATAAAACTGCATACAGTTGTATGAAGCTCACATGCAGGATTCTTATTGTGCATTGAGAGATCTACATTCCTTATCCACTGAAAAGACAGTGCATCAGCCTCTCCCAAATTTATTGATAATAATTCTGTGGAACTATCTAATCCAGCAGTGAACAATTTTTTTACACGTGTGAAACGGCAAGTCAAATAAAATTTGAGTATTTTAAATCATGTTTTTATGTAGACTTCGACGAGATCGAGATCTGTCGATCGAATTTTCTGTGCTTGAGGACCAAAAATTTATATTAACCTTGGAAAACCTCCCGTTTTCGAATGAAATCAAACACGCTTTCTATGCGAGCTGTGAACTCCAATCATATACGCCTATGTATGTTTGATATATTTTGGCATAGTAATTTCCAGATTTCCTTCTTTTTAGGAAAAGGACGTCTACGCTGCTATTCAGTTACAACCTAAAGATGAATCGAAGCTAATTGGGATAGTGATTTGAATGATATTGGTTATATCCGTAGAATAGTTCCTTTCTTCTGAAATACAATAACATTGGAGTCCATGGTAAATTTTGCAAAATTTACGGTACTGCATTCTATTGTGATTATGTTGGGTAATGCATCTCCAAATCCAGAAAAGCCAGCATTGCAAAATATTCAATTTCTTCGTTTTTTAAATTTGACCTCCCCCATTGGCCTTTTTTTAGTATTTGACAAGTGTCTTTAATTTTGTCTTATTTTCTACATTTTTCATTGTTTTTATTGTCGCTTTTTTGACTTTATTTCAATACTTCATTATTTTAGTTTATACCTTTGTCTCCAGTTACATCTGTCTTTGTTATTTTGGTATTTTGTTCATTTTTACTGGATTTTTAGTTGACTGATGATCGTTTTTGAAAAATATTTCTATCGGCCAACCAGATCCGAACGTCGATGACCGGCGCCGACCACCTTTCTGACTTTCTCGGGCATAATCCGACCATTTTCTGACATTAAAAACCAAAAATCAACCGTTATCATACGTCAAACGAAGAGACGACAAAAGTTTTCTCGAAGATGAAGACGTGCAAATTTTGGAGTTCGATTTGAATAGTGGTTGCAAGAAAACATTCATGATTTTTCTTGTTAGTCAAAGAAAGGAACGAATTTTGGGGTTTGATCCTGAACAAAATGATCAGATGAAAATTGAACGATTGGATCAATGGTAATCATTTTAGTAACGTCTGGTTATGAAAAATTTTCATAGTGTATCTAACACTGACATTTTCACGTAAGTTGAGATCCAGTTGATATATAGTTGTGTTTTTCGGTTTTGCTCTCGTGTTCCAAATTGGTGATTGTTTCAGATGATCCATTATTGATAGGACTCTATTTTTCATTTGATAATGTGCTTCTACACACACAAACAAGTTTATGATTTCAATTCATGTGATGCAGCAATTTCTTACTGATGATCGATATCTTATGTGAATTAGGAAACAAAAACTGTTTGTGTGATTTACTGTAGTCGATCAAAATATGAACTTGCATCATGAATTACAGTAAACGCAGTACGTTGCTCAAAATGTATCCTTAATATATTAATTTGGGAATTTACGTGACATTCCTCACGCTAGCTTTTTGCAGAAGTTTTGATCCAAAAGAATCAAAACTTTGGAAATCAGCTAGACCAAGAGAAACATAGAATATGCGCGTATATTAGTAGAGCAAACGAAAACAGAACATGAATTAGAACGAAGCCCTTACAAAAAATTGAATATATTGGGTAGACTCAAAACAATAGTGCCTCCCTAGAACTAGAACAACTATGCATAAAATGAGAGTTTTCTTAAATGTGGACTTGATAGGTAATCGAAAAGATTCGAATTCGTTATTTGTGATACTTCTGAATATTATGCCCGATCATAGTTAAGCTGAACATGATCTCAAACTTGAAAATTTTTCTACTTATTTTTATAAATCGAACGTCACATAGTCAACAGAAAAAGCTCAGTATGGATCGATTCATGGGGTGTGAGCTTAGTTCGATCTTCACATTACTGCTCGTAGTGATTTGAAATGATTTATTACTAAATATGCAATATAAGTAGTAAGGCCGGCCCGTATAGGTCGTACGCTTAAGGATACTCCTATCTTTTGTGTACGACCTATAATTTGTCACTTTTGACCGATTTATAGGTCGTACAGTAAACATACACGATTGGCTTTTGTCGGATTTACAGGTCTTACAGTAAACATATACGGTTAATTTCTTCGTCGATTTATAGGTCGTACAATAAACATATAGGTCGATTTATCGGTCGTACGGTTAAAAATGTATGTTCTAGAGTTACCGTAATAGTAGAATTACGGTAATCTTTCGATTATGGTAATCAATGTGTTACTGTGGGTGGAAAACGAAAATCAATGATGAACGCAAAAAGGAAAACTAAAATGAACAAAAAATGGAAAAGAAATAAAAAGAGATTGTGTGTAAAAACGGCTTCCCCTCTGGGAAGAGGAAGCCCACAAAAATTTGCACCCCGGACCCCCTTTGTCAAAAGGGTGCCACCTGCAGGTGTAAATATATTTCGGAGGTCCCATTTTCTGAACGATCGTTCAAGTCAACAAATGTCAGAACGGTCAATCTGGTCAGTAATGGTCTGTTTAATGAGTAAAATATCGGGAGAGTCATTACGAGATGAAACATTATCCTTACGGGTGCATGTGTATAAATTTTGATGTTCTGCCAAAAATGACCAAGAAGGTCTTTTATAAAAACGACCAGAGCGAGCTGGCCGTAAAAAGCATGTAGACAAAAAAGGTCTTTTATAGAAAGATGACCAAACAAGAAGGTCGTAAAAAGCGTGCGGAAAATTTGACGAGTTAAAAAATCTTTACGTATCAAAAATTTTTAATTCAATGCAACATTCTATTTTATTATAAAACTTTTGAAACACTATTTTATTTTTGTTTATCACTAAAATATTGTAGTCTAAATACAAAAATAATAACGTGAACAAAAAATGGAAAACATAAAAGAAAGAATTCATTTATAAAATTGACCCCCTCCGCCCACAGAGGAAGTCCTTCAAAAAACGCGCCCTCGGGCTCCAAAATAAGAGGTGCGCCATCTGCAGGTTCACAGAAAAGCTAATCGGAAGCCCTGCATACTGAACGATCGTCCAAATTAGAACGGTCTTTTAGATCAGAATGCTCAATTCCACATATAAAAACTCTAAGAGTCTATAAAACTTCAAACATTATTCCTACGGGTTTATACTTATAAAGTCGTAAATGATCAAATTCTTTTATAGAAAAATGACCCAAAAGAATGGGCATAAAACGCATGTAGAAAAATGAACAGTTGAGATGAAAAATATTCTAGATGTAAAAAGTAATTGATACCTCAAAAACATTTGAAGAAAAGAAAAGAAAAGAAAAAGAAAAAGAAAAGAAAAGAAAAAGAAAAAAGAAAAGAACTAAATCATCAATACATGAACGTTATTCTACGTATCGGAAATTAATACATTATATTGGATGATTTATGTAGGTAGATGCGGTTTTGTATACAGAGTGTTTCCCAGAGCAAACATAGAAAGGTTAGACAGCTGAAGCCATTTAGATCATAAAACCAATTAGAAATGCTAGAAAAGGTCAAAGGTTCTATAAAACACGGTAGCAAGAGACGCTTTACCAAAATAATTAAGGTGGTGATTATTGTTATTTTGATAGTTTTCTAGAATAACCTAGAGCCTGAAACCTTTAAAGAGACGCAATACCAAAACAATTAAGGTGGTGATTATTGTTATTTTGATAGAACCTTCAAAGAAAAACCGAAAAGATTCAACCAAAAAGCAGAAAAAAACCGGAAAAGGTTTAATGAGGGTAAAGAGGTATAAATAGAAAAAATAGAAGAAGAAGAACCATTCTTATTTTTGTACTTGCGCGCGACACCCGAGACTATCAATGGAAGCTGTTTTCGTTACGTTTATCTCGACGTTGAGAGCCGCCTATGAGGCTTACGGTACATTGATTTTACAAATATTTTGAATTAAAAATTAATATGTATACTATTTTATTATTATTAATTTAGAGCCGTTTTTAACGACGGCCGACATTGATGCGTGGGCGTCCGTCTTCTGGGAGGAGGCCTCGACGGACTTCAAGAGCTGGTGGAAAAGCCAGCGAGGGGTTGAATATCCGGCTAGACAGAAACCCTTTTGGGGTTTCATGAAACGTCTACGCCGGATGTTTGAAAGCCCTTCGCTGGTCGACGGCCACCTAGCCTCGCACCTGTGGAATATCCTCCCCCCAGGTGCGAGGGCTGAATGGGAAAACGCCGACGGTTGCTACGTCGAGGAGAGGGTAAAACTAGCGCTGCCGCGTTTCTAGTAAGTTCAGATGTTATAGTTAAAACACGTTGTAGCCATATAAATTTTATATTTAATGAGAGTAAAATTATTATAAGCTTTTACTACAATATTTCAAGATAAATATGCGTAGGTTAAAATGTGCTAACTGCAACATGTTACAGATTTCTAATTCATGTATATTAATGTATGGTATATAGCTGAGTTGTCTAAAACTTAACAAAGAACATTTCTAGAATATTCTAGAAGGTTTCAATTATTTACACGATTTATACGATAAAATTTTACGATAAAATAAAGGCTATTGATAGATCTTGTACCTATTACTTAACAGTTAAATGATATATTAGAGTAAAAATTTTTGTTTAACTAAAATAGTTATTAAAATTTGTAAAAATTTTAGTGGATACGCATGAAACCTCTAGCGTGGGGTGCGACGGCGGCGGCGGCGAAGGCGGATGTATATATGTATATTTTATTTTGTTTTTAAATTTTGTATATATGTATAATTTATTCTATTTTGTTTTAAATTTTGTATATATATATATATATATTTTGTTTCAAATAAATTAAATTGAATTAAAATTAATAAAATTTTTTATTTATTGCGTTTAATAGTAAAGGTAATTTCTTTAGAGTTCTACTATGAGTGTGTGTGTGTGTATGTGTCAACTTCGGGAATATAAAAAGGGTTTACTGTAGTCAGATATTTAGAGATGTACGAGTAAACGATATGTAGAGAATATGCACAAACAGGTCTTAGGGTAAAAAGAACGTACAAGATAATTACATAGTACTGTAGAATTAAAGGAGAAAATAAAGGAAAGAAGGAGTAATAAAAGGAAGTTCATTTATAATTAGGAATAAATTAAAAGAATATTTCTAAACAATAGCTAAAGAGAAGGAGTGTATAAACAACAACTATAAGTGATTTTTTATTATAAAAAAATGAGATGAAATGTACATATAAATATAACGTATTTAAATACTATAATCTGTAAATGTTTCACGATTTTTATCAATCATTACGAGAGAGTCAAATTCTGCGTATATAAGTGCTTCAATACCGCCATCTGGTATATCCTCTCCAAAATTCATCTGTAAACTAGTGGTTCCTTCACGTACGAGTTCCCAAAAATTACCATCCATACCGCAAGGAGTCAAATCAAAAACAAAAACCGTGTTATGCGTTGTAAAAGAATTTCGAGTAATTTCATTACCCTTGTTATCTGGTACAAAAGTGCGCAAATATTTGTTTTCTTTAAAATTTAGCATATATGGTGTTGTAGGTAAGGTTGTAGTACCACTTGTTATTTTAATCTCGTTTAATCCGAAATGTTTAAAATTGAAGGGGCTTTGATTATAATCACCCCTAGCAGAGGAACCATCAACGAACGCCACAACGAGACGACGATGTAAAGGACCTGTGAACAATGAGTTCAGAGGAGCTGAGCAACGACTAGTTGTTATGTATAGACTTGTAACATGACATCGACGAATAGGGTATTTTGCAGCTGTATTTTGTAACATGGATTCAATAGCTAGATTGATATTATCCGCAACTTCAACTTTTTTAATAAATAGAGACATGCTTTTAACCTCGATTTTATAAGCTTCGTTGTCAGTAGATATAAATTTTTGCAAGCAAAAATCATCTCTATGTCTGTATAAATCAATTTTCAAAGTACATTGATTCAATAGAAAACGTTCTTGCATAAATAGATCGGCGTGTATAGGAGCCATTAATTCAACAACTGCACTGTTTTTGAACATCTGAAATCTTTCCAAAGCACCCTTGTTTTTCTTTATATCGAGAACATCGCCATTTTCAAAAGTATAACCAGCAGCTGCAACATGTGTCGACTTAGCATCACGACCATAGTTCAATTCCATTTCCAAATAAGATCTGTAAGCGTATCTATCCCCACTGAAATGTTAAAATGTTAAAATTAAAAAAAGGTAAACATACATTTAATTATAAAACTTACCTGTCAGATATTAATTTTCCATTTAAGTACATCTTGATCTGTTTAAAAAATGTTTTGCCGATCAAATTAATTGGTGCTACAACATTTCCAGTAAGGTTATTGTTGGCGTCTGCTGTTAAAGTGCAAGCAGCGCCATTAGCTTTCGTAATTCGAATAGTAAAATATATAAAATTTTTTGATAAGTCCAACATATATGAATCAGGTGAAATAACAAACTCGTAAGGTCCTTCATTAGTACAAGGATTTTGTAACTGAATTTCAGACCAAAAAGCAACTTGTGTTGGAGGTACTGCAAATAAATCTAACTCCGTTTTACTACTAGGAGAAGACGCAGCATCAATAAATTTACTCATTTTGAATAGATATCCTTGAAACCGACTACTCTACGTGGAGTCTTTTTTAAGAATGAGGAACGTCGTTTCAGGTGTTTACATTTATGTTGTTTTTGATGTTGATGTTGTTGACGCTGACCATCATTTAACTTTTTATTGCTTTTTATATGTATCGTAGAATTTATATGTTTACGCTTCCCTAAACCTTTTCCTTTATGAATGCGCTCGCCCGTTTCATGTAATAAGCTACCAGCTGCGTTTCGTCCATGCTCAGCAACACTTTCTTTAAAAGAACGACCTTCTACAACATCACCTGCAATTTTGGAACCTGCAGCAAGTGCATGCTTTCCTGCAGATTTTAACAAAGGCATAGCTAGACGCCACAAACTCTTAAAAAAATTACCAACTCCAGCTTCTTGATGTCTATAATAATACGGGTATGCTGCTCGAAAACCTTCTAAAGTACCACCTAATTGAAATTGATTATCTTGAATACTATGTTGATAAATTTTGATCCAGTAATCAACGGTTTCAGGAATAAATACGGTATGCATATTTTGCTTTGAAAATCAAAAGGAACAACAACTAAATGAATTAATTAATTAAGAGCGTTTGCGAAAATTCAACCTGATGACAACGTGTCCAAATGCAAATGAATGAATGAGTAAATAAAAATTTGATACTATGATTATAGGAATAGAGGAGTACGTCGCCGAAAATGTAATTTAACTATAACATTCCCAAACTGAAAGGGTATAAGCTCATTCATACTGTTTTTTATATTAATCTGGAGTACTGTAATTTCTTTCAATTGAATGGGTATATAGTGAGGTGTTTCATATAATCGACTCACATTATCTTTGTATTTTCCCTGAACATTTACTATACTTAAAAGCGGCGCTAAAGTATTTCCAACAATCTGATTTTCAATAATATTACAGTAAACATAAAAATTCTGTAAATCATTCAAATTTGGTGGTTGAATACCTAACATGCATAAATGATTAGTTCCAGGCTCGGCAAGAAAAACAGCTTTGGATGGTGGAATATGTGTGTTAGAATTTTTTGGAGGTTTCTCTCCAACAGTATATAAGTTAATATTCACAGCTCTATTTAAAAAATCATCAGCAGTTGCATAGGCCTCAGTATTGGTAGCACTAAATCCGAGAAGCTCCATTAATCGTTTGCTTATTTCGATTTTACGTAAGATTGTACCACTTTTTATTTTCAAATTAACTAATCCTCTACTATGTTCATCATATGAAAACATGATTTCCATGTTAGTTCCGGCAATAGCTGCTCAAACTTTTGCATTCAACTCTTCAATTAATTCAGATATGGTAAAGTAATGTTTTTCAAAAACTATTACTTTAATTTTTTTGACCTTATTTCCGACACCAACCGTAGTTAACATTATTACATTATCTCCACCATGATTGGTAAATGTAGCCCAACTAAAGGGGTATATTATTTCACTTAGTCCTACCTGCCAGCTTCCATCTAGTTTTAAACGGTAAGGTAGATGGGCTGAAAAATCAGAGGGTTTGTTTCCATTTTTGCTATTACTAGGTAATGTGATATAAAATTGATCTTCAAAGGTTGTCATTATTTATAATGTTGTTTGCTGTTGCTATAGGTATGGTCTTCAATGAATTAGATGACTGTAATACGGTCGGTACGGGGCTAGGTAATAAATATCCTATACAAGCGCACAAAAGACCAACCCACAATTGTGTATTATTATTGTAGAGAGATAAATTTATTATAGCTGTAATGACTACAATGTATATTAGTATGACTTGACTGAAGAAAACCACTTCGTTTCGAGGTAGACGTTTTCCAAAAAACTCCCAAACGCTAATGCGAGACGTTTCTGAATGCGTACTATTACTACTATCCATTTCAAAATAAAAAATTTTTATTTAACAACTAAACACTCAGTTATAAATTTATAAAAAGGCGGAGCTACTAAAATAACCAATAAAATTATACAAAAATATAAAGGAGGCGGAGCTATCAAAGTGAAGTAAAATTTATATATATATATATATATATATATATAAATACATATAGAAGGAGTTAACTTTTTACAAATGTGTACATAATTTATTTCGCAAGTGACCTTTTACAGAAAATTTACAATGAAAAAACTTACAAATCAATTTATCATTATAAACAAAATTTGTGTTACTGAAACTTTTAAACATTTTATACATAGGAACATGTCGCACTTTATAATACAAAAAATATAAAGTATATATACCACAAACCCTACTATTAAAATTTTGTAAATGTTTCTTATTTGTATATATTATTAAAGCATTTTTGTTAATATAATTTATAAAAGCAGGAATAACTGGTGGTAAGCCATAAGAATCAAAATAATATACAGAGTTAGCATTATCAAAATACATAGCTATCCAATGACTTCCTTTTTGAAAAGATGTATCGGTGTTTGCAATTAAAGCCACGGGTCTTTTAACTATCTTCGGTAGAGTATCGCAAGCAAAAACTCATAAAAAATTTTGTGATAATAGCTCATCTTGTTGCGCATAATATGTCAATTCAAAGTTGTTCATAGTATTCGTCGTCGTCGTCGTCGTTTTGTATATCCTTTTCTAAAATCCAACTGTTGAATTTTTCAGGATAACCCCACCACTTCACAAGTACTCTATTCTGACCATCTGGTAATCGTTTAGTCTTCAAAACCTTTCCAATTTTGTATTCTTTGATATTAGGATTAAAATCGATTTTCTGTAGTTCTTTTTCATAAAAACGTCCTTCTATATCTTCGCCTTCCAGATCTTGAATTGTATAAAGTATATGATTTCGGGTCTTCACAATATGTTTTACTTTGAAAACTTCTTCACTCCATTGAGGTAAATAACCTTTGTCAAATACACCTCTATGTTTACTAATTCGCACGTAATCTCCTATATCAATCTTAGACTTTCTAGTGTATAATCTTTCAGGGTAGAGTCTTTGCCATATAATTTTTTCGTTAGAATAATCTACATTAATAGGTTTTTCCTTAATAGATCTATGAACAGAGTGATTGTAGTTGGAAACAACTGAGGGTAAAATATCAATCCATTTATAAGTGGTAAACTCTGTAAAATATTTAAATAATTTAGTTTTTAAAGTTCTATTAAACCGTTCCACTATTGAACATTTAATGTCTTCATTTTGAGAAGTAAAAAAATGTATATCGTTAGTTTTCAATAATTTTTGGAAATCTTTGTTGACAAATTCTTTTCCTTTATCGCTGCGCACTCTCCAAGGGATTCGACCTCTTTTTAAAATATTTTGAAAAGCATCGCAAACATTCTTTGAGTGTTTTGATTTTAAGGGTTCAACCCATGCGTATTTACTTAATACATCTATACATGTAAGCATAAATTTGTATCCATTGTTAAAATCTGCTAAAGAAGACATATCTGCCAAATCAATTTCCCATTGTTGATCCATAGCTGTAACATAAATACGATTACGTGAAAATTTTTTGTTGACTTGTTTATGTAGAGTATAACTATCTTGTTTTGAAAGCCAATCTTTAACATTTTTACGTGTAATTGTTTTACGGTGCTTTCTAGCTTCAGCATATAATTTTTCAATACTAGAAAAAGCTGAGGGATTTCCGTGTAAATTTTTGTATAATTTCGAAAGTAAGGTGTTCATCGCTCTAGTACAAAGGAGTATACCGTCTAAGTGCTCTAGCTTTGCACCGTATCTTCTTTTCTGTCGAGCTTCCTTTATTAAAGAATGAATCGTCTTTGATATCTTCCTCAGCACCACTTGAAAATAAATCAACACCTTTCACAAGTGGTTTATGCAACCGCTTGACACTACTAACTGCATGATCATCTGATTCTTCCGGAGGTGTATGGTAGGAGAGTTTCCGAGGTAAAGTGAATAACATTTTACGTAATGGGTTTCCTATAGCCTCTAATAGTACATTATATTTTTTCAAAGCATTAACAAACTCATCTACTCCAAGCATTTGTGTAATTTTTGAACGTTTACGAGACAAATCATGTAATAAATCAATAATATGTGATCCTTCAATTAATTTTCCATCAATTAATACTTCACCTTGCTTATTAACATTTATACTAGAGTTACGTTGCACATGCTCCAATAATAAGGATGCTGAGCGTTTAAACTGTTTAGGAATACCGCTAAGTAACTTTTCATCGTTCAACCAATTTTTTTCTTTTTGTTTCAAATCGTCACTATCCTTCTCATCTTCTTCGTTATCAATAACTTTTTGTTTTAAAATCACTGTAGTAGGTTGAGCCTTTTCATGTTCAAAAGTTAAATATTGTGAAAATAGTTGCGGGTACATTTTGTATTGTTCTTCAGGTGTTAACGTATTATCTTTCAAAATGCGCTCTAGCTCGTTACGATACATGTCAACTTGCTTAGCTATACCTGTCTTTTCATTTGAACTCGTCGTCCTCGAAGAAGAAGAAACCTGAGAGTTATTCAGTTTATTCAGAACCTCCTGAGGTATAAGAGCAAATTTATTAGCAAACTTCATTCTATAATAATTTCTCTGTAACAAAACTTGCTAATGTAGATAATAAAACGGGTAGTACTAGAGGTAAAAATGCTCCACCACTTTGAACAATTCTTACACGTTTATTATGTAAATCTTTTTTCTTGTTTTTTTCATGTCTAGTAGCTAAACCTCTGAGCAATAATTTATGTTTGGCCAATTTCTTTTTTAAGTTTGAATTAATAGGAATATTACCGTTCAAAATGTTCAAACAAATTTCACATATACAACAGATCAAATCGGAGGAAGAATGTTGAAGAAAAGCACGTCTTTGAACACGATTTGAATTTTTCAACACATTGAGCTCGTGAATATATTTCTTTAATCTAGAAGCCATACAAAACAGACCGTACAGTACAAAAAAGTTTACAATAATGGAGTAAACATTGAAATATTTATTGTATTACATTAAGATAGTAATGAAGCTTCATTTTGTATGACGATATTTAACTCTTCGCGTCTAGAAAAAGCACACAAATTATTCATATTCATAAAAAATAGTTTATGAACTGTATCTAGTTTTAAAAAAAGATCTTCTACAAAAATAGCGCGAGTTTCGACCATATCCAACTCCGTCAGTAATAATCCAGCAAAACACCAAAATTGTGTAACTTTTTTACATCCCATAGGTAAACCAACTTCACGCCGTAAGTGGTTGCACGCCTTAGCTATGTCTTTGTAAAAAATCTTGGCTTCGGGTGAGAAACGAGTCCAAAACAAATCAGCTATTTCGCGTTTCTGTTTGTTGTTTAGTATTTTACCTTAAATAAAAATACTATAGTTTAATAAATAGTTAAAGAAGAACAAAAAGAGATATAAAATTTTTACCTTTTACTTTATTTTGCACCATTCTGACAAAAACTTCAAATGCAGCTGACATCGTAATTGTCACAAAACAAACGAATTATAGAAAAACGACCAACCTCTTCAAAATTCTCGACTAGACTGATGAAGGGTATAATATTTTTTTCTGATTATGTAATAAAGCTATCGTATCAATATATCGTAATCTACTTTCATTGATGTTCAAGTTTTGAAATTTACTGCTTCGACTACAACAAGAAAATACGACAGGATTGAAAATATATATTTTGAAACACGCTCGTAATTGCATAAATTGTCCGTAATTCTGAGGACAATGTAAAATTTTTTCTACATAACGTAGTAAGGGTATTATATGTAATTTATAATTTTCCCGTAATAATAATTTCTGATCTGTAACATTTTTTGTGTTTGGTATCGTAAAATCTGTAACATTTACAGGTTCTTCTTCATTTTCATAAAATTGAAAAGGGTATTGTACCCATACAATAAAAACAGCTATGAAAAGGATCACAGCGAGAGTGTTTAAAAAAATGTGTTTACTGTATATCATATCGCTAAAATAATAGGATCCGACTAACCTGTATAAAGTTTTTTGAAAAAATGATTAATCATTTAGGTGTATACAAAATCATATGATCATTGTCGGGGAATATATTAGATCTAAGTCGATATTTTTCAGGACATGTCTGTGTAAGATCTATTAATAAATAACCGTATGGTTTACTAGTAGCATCCTCATACGCCTCTATGAAATAATTTGAGGTAGTTGGAAAAATCTGTCGAGCCAGTGTGCGGACTTGTAATCTATCGCTTGGGTTCTTTAAAAGAATTAAATATTGAGCGTTTATCCTACTCGTACGCATTCCATCAAAAAAGGCATTCTGAACTATATGTATAATTGATATATTCCAATGATGCGATCCTTTAGTAAAAAGTTGAGTTAAACTTTGATCATTCTTCATCTCTTGCATCATATCATCCATAATTAATAATTTAGGTGTATCTTTACTTTTCTGAAGTTCATTCAAATCAGGCGAACCTTGAATAAATTCTACATAAGAACATATCTGAACTAATTCATCGTAAGCTTCTTGCCATTCCGAATAACACCAATAAATTTTCACAGGAGCAGGGTGAAGCATTTCTTTAGCAAAAATTACAAGTTTTTTAACAAATTGTGTTTTTCCTGATTTTGTTGGAGCAGAAACTATGCAGTTAAATGGATGTTTCCATATATAAAACTTTTCATCATCATCATTTGACATCTCTTTTTGACAACAACAAAAACTAACCACTTTTTTACTTGAACAATTTTTAAAATGATTTTTATTATTATTTAAAACAAAATGTTACATAATTATCAAAATTACAATATAAAACAGTGCACATGTAAAATATAAAGATCGATGATTATATAAAATAGAATAACATTACTGTATGCAAAAAATATATGCGCAATATATATGTATGAAATTATATAACAAGCAAATACGTAAGCAACTACATAAGCAAACTATAGCTAATTAAAACATACAAACTGTAATGAATGTAAGCAAAACTTTTACAATTTACTGTTAATAAACTCGCGTAGTGTTTTGGTAACAACACCATCATCAAAATCATAATGATAACCTTCATCAATAAAACAAGCTACAGTATCCTTAAGAATTTTACGACCAGTATTTGTAAGTGGTATACATCTAAATATGTCAATCATCTGTTTAAAAGCGCGAAGACAATAATAACCTTGAACTTCACCTATAACATATTCAAAACAGTCAATGATAAGTCCCATCTTTTCATATAAACGATTAACTGTTGGTGTAATTGCAATATATATGGAATTAGGAGCTGGACACTGATGATCCACAACAATTCCTACCTCTTTCGTGCAATAACAATCAAAAATACACCCATTAAAGATGTCTTGTATAACTAGCTCAGCACATATAACTATAAATAATTTTTCACCTTTTACTACTTGCTCATCAAAAAACCATGGAATATCTAAACCCGGAACACGTAACTCACAAATACACTTGGTTTCCGCGTCCAAGGAACTGGCATCCAACATTGAATCGTAGTCAGGATCATTGAAACAGTTGATGAAGATATCGTTAACAAACGACATTTGAACGCTAGCTACCTTTTGATCTTCACTAGCATTGCGTTGTTCTCCGGCAAATTTTGTAGCATGAACCCTTCTTCTTCTTCTCTAATAATTTTTTTATCTGCAGTGACTTCTTCTTCTTCTTTAACGATTTTTGTGGTAGAACCATCTTTTCCAGCTGTGTCGTCATTTTCGTTTGTTTTGTGTTTTATTTCTAATTGGTGCTTTACTGCTAAAGCGTTGTACTCGTTTGAAATAGCTGGCGCTATCTCATGTATCATATTGGTCCAGCGCCAAAATTGCTAAAGAATAAAACATTATATATTTTAAAAGAAAGAAAGAAAATAATTCAAGCTTCAAATTGTTAAAAAGAAAGAAAGAAAGAATTCATTTATCAGCTGACTTCTTTAGATAAACACCATGTCGTTCCATTAAACAAATTGTTATAGCATACTGTAACCCCGTTGCTCTCGACCAACATCTTATAACCAAGGTTGATGCCGCATTGACCTCCATGTGAAAATGTCTTTTCAATAATATTGACATTGCGGCCTAGTATACCGTATTGTGGTAAAATGAGCTTGAATCCGCGACCGTGCGCCTCTTTTGTTTTAGGGTCGATGTTACGAAAATAAATTGACACCTTCAACCACTACAAATAATGCCATGTTTTCGTGTAACATGAACTGGTGTTCCATTTTCGAAAATTCTTGAAGAAATATACCAAAGAGAGAGAGAGAGAGAGAGAGAGAGAGAGAGAGAGAGAGAGAGAGAAAAGAAGCGAGTAGTTTTTCTAGCAACAAAACAGATAAATGTATAAAGTGTTCAAAATTTTAGAGTAAAAGGAGGCTATAACTATAATAAAATAACCAGGATATATAGCTTATATATGTAAGAGGAGGAGTTATAAGCATAATAAATATTCAAGACATATATCCTACAGTATTCTACTATTCTGAGGAGTATATGAGAGGAGGAGCTATGTTCTACAAAAATAAAATAAAATGTGTTTATGTGCTATGGTAACCTTTGAGATCAAAGCTAGAAAAATATATGTGTTTTATGTGTTATAGTAATTATCAAGGTCAAAGCTATAGAAGCAATATAGCCACATGCGCATGAGTTATAAGGGTCTTTAAAGCTTTTCCACATAAAAAGAAAAGATGGTGCAACAGGGTTATAAGCAGCTATTACAGTTATTTTATAGCTTCAAGAATCAAAACAAAAATACTAGGGTTGTACAGTAAAACAGGTTTTCAACTGGTTTTAACTGGTTATATGCTAATAAAATAAGCTAAAGAAATGATATGGGCACGTGTTCATGAGTTATAGAGGTCTTTAAAGCTTTCCCATCATAAAAAAGAAAAGTACTACAATAACCTTGTAAACAATAATTAAATCTCTACCATAAAATTAATAGTTTTTGCTAATTTATAAAAATTTTCTATTATTATTACTGTATAAGTTTTGATGAATAGGTTGTTTTCTATTTTTCTAGTTTATAGTTTTTATATTTTCTAGTTTAGATAATTTTTATAATGAAACCTATTTACGAGGATATTACTTCGGACGAAGACGACATGCCTATAGAAATTTTAGAAAATATTACTTTGGATGAAGATGACATGCCTATGGAAATTTTAGAAGATATTACTTCTGATGAAGACGATGAAACGATCGTGAATGAGTCTTCAGAGAATATTACTTCTGAGAAAGAAGAAGAAGAAACACTTGATTATAATATTTTGGAAGAAGAAGAAGAAGGAACTGTTTTAGATTATGATGATGAAGATGATCAATACAAAAGTTATACGCCTTACAGTTCTGATGAGGAAGAAATTTACGAAACAGCTCAAGTTGGTGGCAGTGGTGGTGGTGTTAGGGGTAGTGGAAGTGTAACAAATACATCTTTTGTTGCGGATGATTTTTTCGAACTAGGTCAACCCAGTACCGTAGATATTAGGTGTTTTAACACCGAAGGTCGCGAGTACTCTGTGAACTTTCATAATACTGAACATATGGATGATTTAAATGCTCAAATAGTGTCAACGTTTCAACGTATAGTAGAGCGAATTTCTGAGAATGTCGCTGATAATGCATTTATAGGGTTTTCCTTTGACCATCCAGATTTGACGAAAGGTCGTGTTTTGATACCTTTTAGGCCGAAACATGCTTTAACTGGAGATTCAATTGTAAACACTCTTAATGCTGTTCTTCAATCAAATGAGCAAATACAGATTGATAGTCGTCAATCTACAATTCGTACAATCGTTGTAACACCACCTGAGGGTAGGGGTGAGCTAATTAAAATTACTTATGTAACATTTTATTCTTATTTATTTATTTATTTTAATTTAACGTATTCACAAAGCTCAACAACATTTAAAACATAATGATTTTCTGAAAGATAAACGCTGTATTATTCAAATCAACAACACGGATGATTTATGTTTTGCTAGAGCTCTAGTTGTTGCTAGAGCTTACA
Organism: Romanomermis culicivorax; assembly: GCA_963922205.1. Taxonomy (NCBI): domain Eukaryota; kingdom Metazoa; phylum Nematoda; class Enoplea; order Mermithida; family Mermithidae; genus Romanomermis; species Romanomermis culicivorax. Next base: position 612,389 of record CAWUHX010000015.1, on the reverse strand, counting down.
TTCATAAAAAAGATAGGAATGCTGAGCACAAATTGGAAAGTATTCGAAAGTCTGACAAGTCACATCTGCTGCAAACAAAGGTTGCTAAAGAACTGATGACCTTGGCAGGATTAGCTAATCATCAAGGAGCTTGCGGTTTTCATCAGTGGGAACAACTGCAAGCTGTTTTATTTCCCAATTATCAAATCAAAGTTTTTAGCAAAGAACGCTTTAAAGATTTAATATTTAGAGGTTAGAGTTTTTTATTTTTCTGTTATTGTGTATGTATTTAGAGTTTTAAGGACCTGAAGCAACACATGTTTCGAATATTTACCACCATGATAACCATTACTCCGTCATTACAAAGATGCCTGGATTTTTTGACCGCAGCTACTTTTGTCCTCATTGCGATCTGGCCTACAATAACAAAATGGAACACAGATGCAGAAAGGTTTGTCCTCTGTGTTACAATACACTCCTGTGTAATCAATTTAATGCTCGAAAATGCAAAGATTGTCTGCGATATTTTAAAAACGATAAATGTTTTGCTTGACACAAGTTTGTTTTTACTCAAAGAGGTCAATCGAAACGTCAAAAAACGTGGGTATCTATTTGTGACTGTTTCAAAGTGTGCGAACAATGTGATACACTGATTCAACGTGCACATTCTAAACCTCATAATGGCCGTTATTTTGAATGCAAAACATGCAATAAAAGCGTACCTAAAAAAGGTATTAGATACGGTATAATTATTTTATTTTATTTTATTTTATATGAAAATTTTTAATTTTAGGACATTTATGTTTTATGCAACCTGTTGGTAGGGAACAAATTGAAGAGGAAGAAGATATATTTGAAACAATGTTGATGAGGATGAGTGTCTAGTTGATAATGAAACAGGAATTACTGATAAGTGTCCTGTTAATCAAAAATTTGTTTTTTATGATTTTGAGACTATGCAGGAAAAAATTCTACGACAAACCGAATTAGGGGATGTGTTTGAACATGAACCAAATTTATGTGTTGTCCATACTGTATGGGATCAGTGTCGTCAAAACGAGGGAAATTTTTACTGCGATACATGCGGTCAAAGCGAGCGTATTTTCAAAGGCTCTACATGTCTAAATGATTTCTGCGAATACCTTTTTGCAAAAGGTATGAAAAACATTACAGCAATAGCGCATAATTCTCGAGGATTCGATGGACAATTTATAATACAGTTTTTGTATCCTAATGGACATCATAAACTACATATCATTAATAAGGGTGAATTAGTAAATTGTTTATAGTTTTTTCATTTTCATTTTCATCTATTTATTTATTTTAGGTTTAGAGTTGATGTGTATCAAAGTAGGGTCGATAAAAATTATTGATTCTCTGAACTTTCTTCCGATGCCTTTGGCGGCTTTACCGAAAACATTTGGAATAAGTGAAATATGTAAAGGATATTTCCGTCATTTCTTTAATAGAAAAGAAAATTACAGTTATATTGGCTCATATCCTTCACCCGACATGTATGGTTACAATGCTATGAAACCTGCGGCTCGTGCCACATTTCTGGAATGGTATAATGGAAAGCTTGAAGCAGTAAGTTTGCAAAAGTATAAAGTTTTGCATTTAAATGCGTCATTGTTTAGGGGTGTCATTTTAATTTTGATAATGAGTTACTTGACTACTGTCGTAGCGATGTGCAAGTTTTACGACAATGTTGTATGAAATTTCGCGATATTTTTATGGAAGAAACAAATGTCGATCCTTTTGAAAATTCAATAACGATTGCTAGTGCTTGCAATTTAGTTTTCAGACGTTTATTTTTGAAGCCAGATACTATTGGTGTAATACCGTACAAAGGTTACGGTAAAGAAGAAAGACAATCTGTTATAGCCTTAAAATGGCTGAAATGGTTAGCCCATAAAAATGAAAAACTGTATATTCGACATGAACTTAACGGTGGTGAAGTTCAAATTGGAAGATACAAAGTTGATGGTTTATCAGGTAATTTTGTTCAAATTTTTGAAATTTTAATATCTATATGTTTGCTCATTAAGACACCACAATTTATGAATTTCACGGTTGTTATTGGCATGGTTGCCCTAAATGTATGAAAAATAGATATCAATTAACAGCCGATAATAATACAGAAGCAGTCGATGCATATGAACGCACTTTTAATCGGGCTATGGAACTTCAATCACTTGGTTATAGTGTAGTCGAAATGTGGGAATGCGAACTCTTACAACAACTTCACTCAGATCACGAAATGAAAACATTTTTTGATACAGTCAAAATACCTGAACCTATAAATCCTCGAGAAGGTAAAATCTTGAATTGTTCTTTTTTATTTTGTCAAAAGTTTTCTTGTTTTAGCTTTCTTTGGCGGTCGCACTAATGCTGTAAAACTGTATCATAAAATTAAGTACAATGAAGATGGTACAAATGCAGAAAAGATCAATTATGTAGATGTATGCAGTTTATACCCATTTGTCAACAAATATGGGAAATACCCTACAGGTCATCCAAAAATCTTTACTGAAGATTTTGAAGAGGTCAGCTCAACGTCCCAGCCTTATGAGGGGTTAATCAAGTGTACAGTTTTACCACCTCCCAAACTCTTACATCCTGTTTTACCGTATGGACATGGTGGTAAATTATTGTTTCCTTTATGCAAAACTTGCACGCATGATTCACAAAAGACCACATGCGAGCATAACGACCAAGACAGAGCATTAGATGGTACATGGGTTATGATAGAATTATATAAAGCCTTAGAGAAGGGATATAAGGTATATTGTTACTGTAATGGTTCTTTTTTCTATGTATATTATTATTTTTGTTTCAGATCCTCAAGATTTTTGAGGTTTGGCATTATGATAATATTGAGCAATATCATCCAACCGAAAACCCCACTAGTGGTTTATTTACTCAATACGTCAATACCTTTATGAAAATGAAACTAGTAAGTTTTATATTATGTAAATGTGACAGAATTTGATTGTAATTTTTATAGGAGAGTGAAGGCTACCCTGCTAAAGCTCAGACAGATGAGCAAAAACGTGAATACGAAATGAAGGTCTACAATCGTGAGAATATTTCATTGGATTCTTCGAAAATTTTAAAAAATCCTGGAAAGAGGGCTTTGGCGAAATTAATGCTAAATTCTTTGTGGGGAAAAGTAACTTTGCATAGTTTTTGTATTTTATTTAATTATTTTTATGTTTTTTAGTTTGGTCAACAAAACAATATGGATAAGACTGTTATCCACAATGCACCCAAAGAATATTTTGAACTTGTGATGAATGTGGCCAATATTATTAAGAATGTTAGACTAATCAATGAACAATTGGTGTCAACAACATATTGTCAACATGATGATTTTGCGGAAGTCATGGGAAATACTAACGCTGTTATTGCAGCTTATACAACGGCTCAAGCTCGACTAAAGTTATATTCTTACATTGAGCGATTGAAAAGTCGAGTATTGTATTCTGACATGGATAGTATTATTTACCTGTCAACAGTTGACAAACAACAATATCAGGTACCCACTGGTTGGTGCCTTGGTGAAATGACTGACGAGTTACATGAATATGGTTCTGGATCTTACATTATCGAATTCGTCAGTGGAGGTCCTAAAAATTACGCCTACAGGTTGTACAGTCCCTCTACAGACCAATACCGTCACCTAATCAAAGTCCGCGGTATCACTTTGTCATCAGATACTATGAAAAAAGTTAATTTTTATTCGCTTCGTCGAATGGTTTTTGCTTTTGTAAAAAACAATGGAAAAGAAGAAGTAGATATACATAGTCTCCGTATAGAGCGTCAGCAAGATCGTAAAGTTGTTACTCGTAAAACTTTTAAAAAATTTCGTATAGTATATGATAAACGTATTTTGAAACGTAATTTTTGTACATTTCCTTATGGTTGGACTAAATAATTTTACAATAAAGTAGAATGTTGCATCAAATTAAAAATTTTTCTTTTTGATATGTAAAGATTTTTTCTTTTTTCTACATGTCTTTTACGACTATTTTTTGATCATTTTTATAAAAGACCTTCTTGGTCATTTTTGGCAGAACATCAAAATTTATACGCATGCACCCGTAAGGATAATGTTTCATCGCATAATGACTCTCCCGATATTTTACTCTTTAAACAGACCATTACTGACCAATTTGACCGTTTGAGATTGACTTGAACGATCGTTCAGGAATGGGGCCTCCGAGCATATTTACGCCTGCAGGTGGCGCCCTTTTGTCAAAGAGGGTCCAGGGGCGCAAATTTTTGAAAGGCTTCTTCTGCCCACAGGAGAAGCCATTTTTACACGCAATCGCTTTTTATTTCTTTTCCATTTTTTGTTCATTTTATGTTTTCCTTTTTCATCTACCATAACACATCTATTACCCTAATTCCTCCATTACCATAATAGAAAAATTTACCGTAATTCTACTATTACGGTAATTCCCGAATCTGTATCCTTTACCATACGTCAACTCTCCAAATTTTCTACACGCTTTTTACGACCAGCTCGTTTGGTCATCTTTCTATAAAAGACCTTATTTGTCCACATGCTTTTTACGGCCAGCTCGCTCTGGTCATTTTTATAAAAGACCTTCTTGGTCATTTTTGGCAGAACATCAAAATTTATACGCATGCACCCGTAAGGATAATGTTTCATCGCATAATGACTCTCCCGATATTTTACTCATTAAACAGACCATTACTGACCAGATTGACCGTTCTGACATTTGTTGACTTGAACAATCGTTCAGAAAATGGGACCTCCGAAATATATTTACACCTGCAGGTGGCACCCTTTTGACAAAGGGGGTTGGGCGTGCAAATTTTTGAGGGCTTCCTCTTCCCAGAGGGGAAGCCCTTTTTACACACAGTCTCTTTTTATTTCTTTTCCATTTTTTGTTCATTTTAGTTTTCCTTTTTGCGTTCATCATTGATTTTCCTTTTCAACCCACAGTTACACATTTATTACCATAATCGAAAAATTACCATAATTCTACTATTACGGTAACTCTAGAACATACATTTTTAACCGTACGACCTATAAATCGACCGTATATGTTTACTGTACGACCTATAAATCGACAAAGAAATTAACCGTATATGTTTACTGTATGACCTGTAAATCTGACAAAAGCCAAACGTGTATGTTTACTGTACGACCTATAAATTGGTCAAAAGTGACAAATTATAGGTCGTACACAAAAGATAGGAGTATCCTTAAGCGTAGGACCTATACGGGCCGGCCTTACTACTAATATATAATATAGTTAGAAAGTGATGAGAATTTATTGAGTTTTTTCTTCGAAATGATGGAAATCAGTCTCACATTGCTGCTGTCACATGGAGTATATTCATAATTTTTTCAGCAAGACTTAAGCCCAATTCAGAAGTGGAAAAATCATAGCATTTTGTCACTGACAATTGGCGACTGTCGCCCATTCCTACTGTAACGTACCTGCTAACGCAGTACTGTAAATATATAGCATACTGTATGTGATAAACACTTAATAAATATTATTCATTTTCCTATTTTATCGTCTCAAGGGTGTCTGGGATTCACACCCAAACATTCCTATAAAATTACGTGAAGTACTTTATTTTGATCCGTTCACACCCCGGTAGCCCAATTAAGATGCCACAATTAATTTGCACAAACAGCAGCTGGTCCCCTAGAACCTACACTAAACTACACATTCCACAACTACTGTAATCCTCCGTAAAAATCGTAAACAACACCTGCACACAGTAAAATACATAAAAGGCCCGCCAGACAGTAGTCTCAAATGTAACGGTAGAGGCCGCCCCACAAAACATGTGTATGCAGAGAAACCGATACAGGAAGCATGCACAGAAGCACAGAGGTGTGGCCAAGCCCACCGTAGAAAGCAAGCGAAGCACGAAAAGCATACAGTACCAGGAAAGCATTAGAAAGGCGTAACTAAGAAAGCATAAAAAGTGTAGCAGGAAGCGACGATTGGCGGAAGAAGATGGACAGAAGCACGACCTCCCGCGACGCCCAGGGAGTGCCCAAAAACGTCATATAAAAGAAGAAGCAAAGCGTGATTTTTGTTGTTATTGGTTAGAGTTTTGGATATTCGAATTCATCGTTTTAAAACCGCGCTCGTCCCCGTTTTTTTATATATTTCCAAGCGGCCATTTGTACGAAAGCAACTTAAAGCGAGGCCCCCGTTCGTTATTGTAATTCAAGACAACGTTTTGTATTGTCATATCGACGTCTCAAGCAGCCGTCGATCACCCTTAGCCGTATCTCCCGTATTGTACGCCTGCGCCCCTTTGTTCCCGCCGTAGCAACTGTTGGTTAAAAGTAATGTACCTCACACAAATCTGGTCGTTACATATTTTGGTGACAGTACCGTACCGTTAACCACTGGAACTCCCTGCCCCCAATTAGGTGTACTCTTATCCGGGCATGTAGAAGCATTAGATAATACAGTAGTAATCATTTCTTACAGTAAGACAGTATTTGTAGAAAGCAAACTGGAAATACCCTCCAACGAAACATTAAGCGATACATTTGTAGGAATACAGCGTGAAGCAAAAATTGAAGCATTTAAGCAGAAATCCCAACCTAAACCAAGAATGACCCACCAAACACAAGATCATTTAGGAGAAATAGTTAGAGAACAGATAAACGATTTATTTTCAGAACATTTTCGTACCCTACGCACACAATTGAATCAGAAAACAGTAAACCCTACCCTAATAGACGATGTAAGAACAGCAAACATTCGTAATAACATGGCAAATAATTTCTACGCGAAACCTACAGTATTCACCGGAGGCGTGACCCAACATTTTGGTGAATGGAACAGGCGTTTAGAACAATTCATGGCACTCCAAGGCATGAAAGATACAGACGTACAGTTAAAGTTGGCATGTTTAGAAATTCATTTGGGAGGAGCCGCGTTAGCAAAATTCAAAAGTCTAGCCAATTCCGAAAACCCTCCCCACACATACGAACAGTATGAAGTTGCATTACAGGCATTTTTCCCAAACAATAGAGATAATGAGCTACATCAACAATTCTTATGTGAAAGAAAGCAAAAGCGTTCAGAAACAGTAACAGAATTCTTATTTGATCTAGAACATCTCGCAACCCTCGCCTACCCTAACTTTAACACAGACTCAGGAGAAATGATCATAAAACCCCTCTTTGTAGAAGGCATGCAAAACGAAATCAGGGAAGCAATTAAGTATAGATGGTTCGCAACTTTGAAAGAAATGTCAGACAAAGCAGCTTACATCGAACAGCAAATTCTTAGAAGTGAGTTAAAGTCTAACACCCTTTCATTTATACCCCAGAACCCGAACCCATCTTTTCCCTAACCAAAAATACAGACCAACAGGATCTCTTGCATCAGTTAGAACAACAAGTAAAAGATTTACAGTTGCAGATCAAACAAAAACCTCAACCCCCACAACAAAGTAGCTATAACAATTTCAGTAACAATACTTTCAGCAGGAATAATGCTTACAGGAACAATACCACCCCCAGGCAACTCACATGCTTCCAGTGTGGACAAATTGGACACGTAGCTCGTAACTGTAAGTCAGCAGGCACCCGGAAATCATGTGAAAGTTGTTTTCATAATAATCACAGTACACGTGATTGTAAAAGTCGATGCATCCACTGCTCCCAAACAGGACATAGATCTGATAACTGCCTTTCAAAACCCTACTCCAATTTTCAATGTTTTCTATGCAAGTAGAGAGGTCATACAATCAGGTACTGTCCGAATTAACAGAGTCGTAATATTCAAAATTGCATTGAGTACAAGCAACCCCAACCCCGCATGGACATTGATGACCCCGCATTCTACTCAAAATTACCCCCCATAACTAATGGCCCACAGACTACTTTAGGAACCATTATTCCCACTACCCACCGCCGTAGTGACGAATAGGTCCTCGACCTGGACGTACCGGATTGGTGCGCTATGTCACCACCCCCCATGCCTGAAGCCGCAAAAATCGAAAAATCACCACCCACCATCCCCGTAGGCTACAAGATCCCCCGCAAGCAAGACATCACGCCGCCCACCACCCCCGAAACCCCATCGAAAGCAGGCCGCAACTTGTTCTCCCTTCTCCATGGCCTGACCCCCGAACCATACCAATTCCGCCCCCGCCAAACACTATTACCAACCCCACAAGTAAGAAAAACCAAACCCCATCCCATGACTCAAATTCCCAACTTTTACAGAATGTTCAGATTGCAAACCGGCCACCCCCTCAACCCAAAACTGAACAAGACCAAAAGCTGCCACGCCAAACCGGCCAGAACGAAAACATACAGTGCCCTGCCGCCTCCACTAAAACATTCTATTGGCCGATGTTTTGTATTTTTCTTTGTATAATAATCCCCACATCATGTAGTGCCCAATTTCAGATGTGTGGAACTTCATTGAGCAGTCACTCAGTCAGCATACCAAAACTTGTATCATGCATGCCCCCTTCCACAGTAGACAAACCAGTACAGACATTCGGAAAAATCTATATCCCCTCCACTAAGCCCCACATTACAGACGCATACAAATGCAGTGTTCGCAAACGCAAAATTTGTACTGATACAGGATTTTTTGGCTCAAAAGGTATTGTCTTCGACCGAACCGAAATGCAAAATCTAACCCCACATGTTTGTAAGGCAATCGTTATAGACAAAGAACACAATGGTCAAAAATTATACGAAACCCAACCAGGATTTTGGTCAACAAATAACTCCCTAAGCGTAGAATACACATGGTGTTGTACAGACCACTGTACCTCAGTCACTAACGTAATCATAGAAATAGGACAAATAGCATCTTGGAATGGAAAATCTATGACAGGTACATTAGGTGACCTGGGGTCATGCAAACCGACATCAGGTCATTGTGTAACAACTGACGGATCCATTATCTGGAATGAAACAGTATTTGAAAACTTATGCCCTTTCGAATACAAAAATACACATCCCATCAAACTCACGCAAACTCACATGATAATAGAAGAGCTACAAGGTGCATTCTCGGTTAAAAACACACTCTTTTCGAACCCCAATTGCCCAGAAATCCAAGACAGCATTCTAACTGAACAAGGCATTATTGTACAATTAGACAAAAGCACACCACATCGTAATGCATTTTTAACCCCAAAAACCAACGAAACTCATATTACACTATACGATTTTGATGATTTTGTGCCCATTAATGCGAGACTAAATTATCTAGCAGACAAAATCCAGGAATTCGAAATTCAAAATTTCAAAAACGTATGGAGTGAATTATGCAGACAGGCACAGCGTCACCTTGATCTCATATGGCAAATTTTACGCTTTGATGCAACCCTCGGAGCACGTGCATTTCTACAGCGAACTGACATAATAGCAGAATTTACAGGAGAAGCCCTCACTGTCTGGCCTTGTAAACAAGCAAACGCATCTAAAGTCTTCTACAACTATAAAATCAACCAAACATGCTACAAACTTTTACCCATACTCGTAGGAACCAAACTCATGTTTTCGAATCCAGGAGTCAACAATTTGACCCCTTTTTCACAAACGGTTGACTGCCATCACATGCATGTAGCCCTTTACAAACAGAATAATACATGGGTCAGTGAAACAGGATCCTCGCGTGTCACAAATTTACCCTTAGAAATTGTTTGGAACCAAAATTTCTCCCTTTTCCATTTTAATACACCCGCCATTTTTCATGATCAACTTGCAACTATTTCAACCAACTTACTCTTTTTGAAACAATACATTTACAAAACTCACACACTCGAAAACGTTGTTAAAAAACTCGTCAATTACACCACCCAAATGTCCCTTAACTCAGATACAGTTTACAATATGATATCAGGCAGTGGCCAAGCAATCGGAAATACCCTCTCTGGCGCCAGTCAAGGCATAGAACATGTAATAACTGGTACCCCCAAAGTCTCACGGATGGATTAAAGAATTTACTCAAAGGACCCCTGCAAATCATTATCAATCTAGCCCTTATTACTGTAGTTATTGCAGGCGTCTTTTATTCTTTTCTCATTCTTCGAAAATATTTCCCCTCTCCAAAGCACCATGCCACAAATGAACATGCGTATGAAATACCATCAAACAACAGACATCTACATGAGACCATTCCCCCATCATTCGGCCATGCTCTCTTAGAACTAGCTAATCGTGGTGGGGCACAAACACAGCAGAAGTACGTCCTTGTCGATGTTGATACCCCCTGAACTCCTGCAATCGAACTCATTAATCAAATTCACCAATCTGAATCAAACAAGCCTCCCCAAAATGTACCCGAGAAACATATCCCTCACATTCCGATCACACTTAACGGCAAATTAATCACAAAAGGCATGATTGACACTGAAGCAGTCTACTCACTCATTGATTCCCCAATGGCTCAAATTTTGCAGTTAGACATGAAACCCCCGTTAGTCCAAGCAAAAGCAGCAAATAATCTCCCAATTCACTTTGTAGGGACCACTTTTGTCACAGTGACAGCCCAAACAATCCAGGAAACAATAATGGTCCATGTCCAAAAAGATTGCACAGCAGACATCCTTCTAGGCAAAAACTTTCTCAGTCGATTTCCGGAATATACTATCAACAATCAAAAATCTCAGGTCAAATTTGGCAATGTCATACTACCCTGTGATGGCCTAGAATATAGCCCCCTTTCGACCCGTGGTGTACCTACCTAGACGAAAAATTGGAATTACCACCCTGTACAGTAACCAAATTCACTGTCACCTTGCCCAAATCGTACCTACAAGTTAAACAGCTTGAATTTACTCCAAAACCCAAGCAGAATCCCAAAGTCCATTTTGCAGCTTGTGTCTCTGAAAATCAAAACAGTCGCATACGCATATCGGTCCTAAACACACAAGAAACAGCCCAAACTCTTTACCCCAGAACATGCATTGGTACAGTCTCCTGTTACATCCCAAAACAAAATGCTCTCACTAACGTAACCCCCTCCACGCAAAACCAGCCCAACCGCTTCGATACATTCACATGGTTAAAAGAAAATGTTAATCTAACCTCCAGTTACCTCTCAGAAACCGAAAAAACTCAACTTCTGCGCGCCCTATCGAAGTATCATCCAAAATGGACGTAGGTAGAACCACCCTTGTTTCACATGCAATTGATTTATCGCAGATTCATCCCAAATTGCTCTCAAGTTTCTAGCCCACTCACATCGCTACTCAAAAAGAACTCAGAATTTTCCCTGGGCCCTGAACAGCAAAATGCATTCACTAAGCTAAAAGAATTACTCATTCATGCCCCAATACTGCAGCATCCCGATTTTACAAAACCATTTATACTGCAATCTGACGCCTCAAAACTCGGAATCGGCGCTATTCTCAGTCAGCTAGATAGCAAAGGTCAGGATCGCCCCATTGCTTTTGGGAGTCGCACACTAAAACCCGCAGAACGCAACTACCCAATAACTGAGTTGGAAACCCTTGCAGTAGTAGAGTTTGTCAAGTATTTCTGCCCCTACCTTTTCCAGCAACATGTTATTGTCCACACTGACCATAGAGCGGTTCAGGCAGTCTTACAAAAGGAAAACCCCTCCCCTCGCATAGCCCGTTGGGGATTAGCCCTCTCCGGTATTCAGCTAGACATTCGACCTAAGAAAGGCACTGCTAACTGCAAGGCACATGCAGTTTCTCGATTCCCCTCACAGACAGCGAAGCAATCCTTTGATATTGAGCAACTAGAAACCCGCCCTGAAATATCAACCATAAATTCTGTTCTGGAAGCTGAAGCAACTGAACAAGAAGAGCAACAGAAAAATTTTGCCAAACTCCAATGCACTGATCCAACTGTCAAAGGTATTTTAGCAAAAATCGCCCAAAAACACCCCCTTACTCTGATCAAATTCGCAGTGCATCACAACATTCTCTTCCGTATAGTCGACAAACAGGCAAAACTATACATTCCCAAGTCACAAGTCCAGCATCTCATTGCCTCACATCATGACAGCAAATTCACAGGTCATTTTGCTGCCCGGAAAACTTTACACTTGCTCAGACAAAAATATTTTTGGCCCCAAATGAGCCGTGATATCAAACGTTACTGCAAAACTTGCCACCCATGCCAGACACAGAAAACCCTCGGACACAAAATACATGCAAATCTCGTACCAATTCAGCCGACTGGCCCATTTGATAGAGTCGGTGTTGATTGCATGGGACCATTACCCCTCACTGAAGACAGCAACCGATTCATTGTCATTTTCATAGATTATTTCACCAAGTATGTGGAGGCATTCCCGACCCCTGACATCACTGCAGCCACTATCGCCAAGTTATTCGTAACCAAAATTGTTTGCCGTCATTAGTCCCCAAAAATCATTAATTGTGATCGTGGCTCCGATTTTGTATCCGATCTCTTCTCACGGATCACCAATTTATGCAATACTCAGAAAATTCATACTACCCCATACCGTCCCAGTGCCAATGGGGAAGTTGGGCGTTGCAACCAGACCTTAGCCACCCGTATCCGCATGTACATCAATTCAAATCACACTGATTGGGATACTTATCTTCCATATGCGGTTTTTTCGATCAACATTCATAAAAATGATAGCACTTCGTATCCCCCATTTGAATTACTCCACGGTAGGCAAGCTAATTTGCCATCAGACGCAGCCTTAAATTTTTTCCCCACGTCCTACATAGTTGATTTAGACGATTACGCCCTTCGTGTAAAATCACATTTTACAGAAGCACTCTCAACCGTGCAGAAAAGTTTACAAAAAGCCCAAGAATACTATACCCCTCAGTATAACAAGCATGCTCAGAACATACATTACAAGGCAGGTGATCTTATTCTTTACAAAAATCATTCGTGTAAACAAGGGCTGACTCGCAAATTCCTCCCTCGCCAAAACGGGCCCTATACAGTTACAAATTTCATGTACCCCAGTGTTAGACTCAAACACCCCCATAAGAATATCACATTTATGGTGCACGTAAACGAGACAACCCCTTTCTACCCACGGAAAGCGACTAGCAAATCTACCCCCACACCTCCTCACCCTCGAAAGCCTTGAACGAGGACATTCAACTCCGGAAGGAGGGAAATGTAGCGTACCTGCTAATGCAGTACTGTAAATGTATAGCATACTGTATGTGATAAACATTTATTAAATATTATTCATTTTCCTATTTTATCGTCTCAAGGGTGTCTGGGATTCACACCCAAACATTCCTATAAAATTAAGTGAAGTACTTTATTTTGATCCATTCACACCCTGGTAGCCCAATTAAGATGCCCCAATTAATTTGCACAAACGGCAGCTGGTCCCCTAGAACCTACACTAAACTACACATTCCACAACTACCGTAATCCTCCGTAAAAATCGTAAACAACACCTGCACACAGTAAAATATGTAAAAGCCCCACCAGACAGTAGTCTCAGGTGTAATGGTAGCGGCCGCCCCACAAAACATGTGTATGCAGAGAAACTGATACAGGAAGCATGAACAGAAGCACAGAGGTGTGGCCAAGCCCACCGTAGAAAGCAAGCGAAGCACGAAAAGCATGCAGTACCAGGAAAGCATTAGAAAGGCATAACTAAGAAAGCATCAAAAGCGTAGCAGGAAGCAACGATTGGCGGAAGAAGATGGACAGAAGCACGACCTCCTGCGACGCCCAGGGAGTGGCCAAAAACGTCGTATAAAAGAAGAAGCAAAGCGTGATTTTTGTTGTTATTGGTTAGAGTTTTGGATTTTCGAATTCATTGTTTTAAAACCCCACTCGTCTCCATTTTTTTATATATTTGCAAGCGGCCATTTGTACGAAAGCAACTTAAATCGAGGCCCCCGTTTGCTATTGTAATTCGAGACTGCGTTTTGTGTTGTCGTATCGACGTCTCAAGCAGCCGTCGATCACCGTTAGCCGTATCGCCCGTATTGTACGCCCGCGCCCCTTTGTTCCCGCCGTAGCGACCGTTGGTTAAAAGTAAAGTACCTCACACAAATCTGGTCGTTACACTACGATTTGATTGGCGACAATCGGCAATTTCACTTCTGAATGAGACATTTCAGCCGGCGTAGACGTGTTGCCAATACAGCGAAACACACAACAGCGAAACTCAAAATAACGAGACTAAAAGCAGCGAAGTCTCAAATCAGTGATTCTCAATACAGCGAAATCTCAATACAGAGATTCTCAAAACAGCGAATAGTAAAAAGTTCTTTGCATTAGAGTAAACGCAAAAATCATTTTTTTTATTAAATTTGCAAATTAGGTATATTAAAACCGTTTTAAAAAATACCTGCCAAAAAACATTTTTGCAAAACGTTTGAAAGAAAACAAACACAAAAAATTAACCTAAAGATTCCTGATTAAGATTGTTTTGTGTGGAGCTTAATTGCAAAAAAATAAATCAATGAAATAAATAAAACAAAATGAATAAAATAATTAAGCAGTAAAGGCAAAAAAACAAATAATAAAGAAATGAAAGGTAAAATAATGTAATAAAAAGTAGGTTAACTTAAAAAATAGAACAAAAGTACACGACCTGAAAAAATTAACAAAAAGTGGCTCAAAATAAGAGCTAAAAGGGAATAAGTCAATAAAGGAAAAAAACATCCATGAAAAACATGTCGTGAAAACACATGCTATGGAGCCACAATGTCAGAAATGTGGCGAATCGAGCCAAAATGTGTGACAACCAGCATCTATCATATCGAAATGGAAGAACAAATAGGCCATGCGCGAAGACGTCTGCCCCAGCCAACTTCCATTTTTCCATTCCAAAGATAACTTTTCTGAAAATTCGCTATTTTGAGGATCTGTTCCGAGACTTCGCTGTAATGAGAATCACTGTTTTTGAGTCTTGTCATTTTGAGTTTCGCTGAATAGGGGTAAAACTCCAGCTTGTATGGGGTTATACCGCATTCAAATTTTGGTCAAAAATTTTGAAAAATCACAAGAGGTCCTGTAACACAGTTCCGGGTTTGACTCAAAATACCGCCAAAAAAGGCGGATTAATTTTTATGTTGTATATTTTCGTACTAAAATTACAATGCAACAATATAAAAACAAAACGATATCAGTAACGATTCAAAACGTAGTCAATAACTGTACTGAAGGCCGCGAATCCCGCAGCACCGATAATGCCAGCTTTTACGCCGGCTCGAAGTCCGATCAGGCCGCCGGTAACGGCGCCGGCCGCCGTGCCGTTTTTCCAATCGCCTTTGGCTCTATAACCTTCGATCAAACATTCCGAACCGGCGAACATGGCGCCCAAAACGGCGAAATTTTTGGCGTAAGACATGCTTCGACTACCCATTTCCCTGTGAAAAGTAGAAAATAGATCGCTAGTTAATCTGTTTTCTACACGAAATGCTTGCAAATTAAAAGACTGTCCCCAAAACTATTTACACTGGACTTTCAATATAAAAAATTTTCATGATGAATTGAGTTGAACCGCCATTTTGTTATTCTCTATTTTTGGTTTAACAAAAATTGTAAAGACACGAAACAATAACATTCTTTCCACCTTAATTTTTCAAAACATTCAAGAAAGAACAGCCTACAGGCGAATTACCTCAACATGAAAAATGATCCCGTGAATCTTGAAGAGTAGAAATATCAACGGAAGAAGTTGAGACAATTTTCACAGAGTTTTGTTCAGTTTCTTTGTTTGGATCAGTTGAATTTTAGACAATTTCGAAAACTTTTGAGACATCTACAGGAAAGATGTAGACACATAAACTGACGAAGTTTCAGTTTCATAGGCTGGAAAGGAGAAAAGATTTTGAAATCAAATATAGATTGATTCCTGACACAAAAGAATATAATTTATTGCCATTAATTTCTACCTGAAAACTTCTCTAACGCTTAAAGGCTTCTGTTCAGCACCGGGCAACGTATAAGATGGATCGACACTAGCCGTAAATAGACCGAAAACGCAGCCCAAACCGAAACCCATAACGCACGCGATGGTTGATTTGGCGGCGCAATTTTCGTTCATTTTTTGTAGAATTTGTTGTTCGATAGACGCAGGACCGCCGAACGGTATCAATAATTTAGGTAAAACTAATTGTTTATGACTGGAATTATGACGATTTTCGCCAATAATGTTGTTTATGATTTGCGTTTGAATCGACGGTTTATAAACGAAAGGAGTTCCTTGCGTTTCGTTCGAGAAAACATTCTGCGATTTCAGACGCCTTTCGCGTAAAAATTCTGGTTCAAATGGATTTACAACCATAAGGCAGCAGTTGGAGTTGTCGCAGTGGCACCTGAAAAAAAGAATGCTACATTTTAAGACCCCACTGGGGTTGAAGAGGACAAATGTTTTTTCCCAATTTTACCTAGGCCGATTATCCCAACGCTCATAGACGTTAAATTCAAGTGTTTTTGAGCTTTTTCAAACGTTCTGATATTTTTAGAGTCGTTAATTAATCAGAATTGGAAAAAAATGAAATTTTCGAGTTTGAAATCTAGACTTCAAACATCGCGGAACGAATTTTCCAAAAAAATCCAAGAGCATTAATGATCGCTGATAAATCATGTTTTCGAACCTTGGCTCGAAAATCGTAAGTTCTAGAAATCTGTCATTTGAAAAATTTCAAAACTAACATCCATTTGTGAAATTTGATAAATTTGACTGGAAACATACGAAAATCTTCCGCAGCTCCGTGAAGATTCTATTTAATCTATGTATATCCATTGTTATTTCCGTAAATCGCATTTTTTTGGGGAAAAGATCTCCAGAGAAGGGGAAAAAAGTTGGGGAAAATGACAAATTTATGAGCATTTTACGAAATCGAAAAATCGATTTCCCCAACTTTTAAATTCAGGCGTATCGTATAGAAGTAATTTTCAGAAATATAAAGTGTAACGCATTCAGCCTCTGAAATTCCTGAAATCAACGAAATTCTGTCTTTCACCAGTCAAAAAAATTGTACCAATTGGCACTAGAAACTAGAACTAAAAAATGGTGTACTGTAGACTAAAAAAAGAAGGAGCGAACCTAAGCAGCCAAGATCTTAGGTGAGACAGGTACAAAGCCGTGAAATAATGAAAGATTATACATAAACTCGGGCAAAGTAAGTAAGACCGTCGACTAAGGTACACAAATCGTTTATAAACATGAAAAAAAACATTAAAAACATCAAAAAATATGTTTTTCTAATGATCTAATGCATGAAAATAGTCAATTGGGAAAAGTTCAGTCGCAGACATTTTTCTTGTGATTGTATCTTTTTTTGGATTTGCATTCGTTAATGCTGACGCGAAGAATGAGAAAATTTTTTGGATTATTCATATTCTATAATGCTGCAAAATGAATCTAACTTTTATTTTCTGGATAAAATATTCAATTTTCATTTCAGTTCAATCATTTTCCATAATAGACCAAATCAAAGTCATGTTAAAATCAAGCAACCAGTGTTTTTTTGTGCCAAAACATGGTTTTTGGCACAAATTTTTCGACTGGTCTGAGGCTTAATTTTCATGATTTGTAGTCATTTTACGGGCAGAAAACGCAAAATTTTCTCGGACTTTAATGCTAACTACTTTTATTTGTCCAGAACTAGTGATGGACCGATGGCCAAAAATTTGCCATCGGCCGATGCCGATGCATCGGCCAGGGTCACCGATGGCATCGGCCGATGCATCGGCCGATGGCCGATTGCCGATGAATCGGCTGTAACATGTACAAAATGCAACCTGAAGTTGCTACACTGTAATAAATTTAAAATTATTATGAATTATTCACAAAGTACTACTGATATTTTCAGCATTCAATAATTAACAACATTTCATTCATCCAATTTGTCATCAACAACGGCATCTGTTGTACTACCTTCACTTTGATTGCTGAGTTCACTAGAGGCTTCTTCAACTTCAGCTTGTTTTTCCAGTTTGCACTATTGAATCCAATCTCAGCAATAAACGGGATCTTTTTCCACTTCTAACATCTTTTACTTTTTAAAATGATCATTCGCTAGCTATTGACCCAATTGGAGCTGATAAAAATTTCATGGAAAGCTAAAGCAATTTTTTTCATAATGAAGCTTATTTTCAACTGCACACTATTTTGACTCACATTAGCAAATTCTGGTTTTGTTGCAGCATTTTACTTCCATTATTCTAGTAATGTATTCCAAAACAATGGCTTTTGCTTGCTCAAATGTTGACATTGCATATTTTTCGGGCTACAACCCATCTTCTGATGAACTTGCAATGCCCAAATGGTGCCTGAAATTGGTCAGTTTTGTGTAAATGCTTGAATTTTTTACATTAGTATTAATTGTGAGTTTGAAGAGTTTGAAGATTCATTCAAATTTTTGAACCATATTTTCAGAAAAGCGTTGATTTTGTTGTTCTTGATCGACAACCATTCTAGCCAAAGCTGTAGTCAATTTTTCTTGAAATGCTCCGAAATAATGAAAGTATTTTAGATTTTCATAATTTTTTGATAAACAATATAATATATAGAAATGGAAATTGGTGAGCATACTAACCTAACCCTTAACAATTTTTTGAGTGAAAAATTTAGAATAAGGGCTTTATGTAAACGATTTTGACAACGATACTGATTTGTGTCACGTTTCTATTCGGAAGCATTTTATAAAAAACAGACTATAGTTCAGCTTTGTCTTCTGCTTGAAGATCACAGAAAGCCTAAATTATTTAATTTTGATTTGTATGATCAATATGTGTTATATTTCAAATTCCAATCCATTTTTTTAAATCTAGGATCTAGTAAAGATGCCAAAGCATGAAATCTATTGTCTTCAGTGGTTTTAAAGTGGGCTCGATTATCATTTCTATAAAAATATTGATTCATTTTCCCCGACAATTCCTCCTTTAATGAACCCAATCCAGGAAAGTTGAAATTGTGGATTGAGTGGCGTAAAATTCTTGATCATACGATTCTTTAATTTATGTTTTTCAAAAAAATTTAGGCACAAAATCTAGCTTACTTTTCTTCAGCTATTTCCTCCGAAATACAGGCGTTTTTAGATTCATAGATTTTTACAGTTTCTGCAAAAGATTTTAACAAATTGACAAGCTGCCTTATACATGTATTAAAGTATATTCTTATCGCCGCAGCTAAAATATCCCATTCATAGCTTGTCAAATTCTTGTCATCTAGTTCATCAATGGCAACACAGGGCAAATATGCCAGACATCAAAACAACCATTTTCACAAAAAAATAATGTATTTACTAAGGTAACTGTAAAATATGTATGTGAACAATCTGTTTTTTAAGCATATACACCTGCATTCATTGTAACAAAAAGTTGCCAAACAATCGGCCATCGGCCGATTATCTGGCAAAACATCGGCCGATGGCCGATGGCAGAAAAACGCAACAATCGGCCGATGCATCGGCCGACGCCGATGCATCGGTCCATCACTATCCAGAACGCGAGCGAATTCCATTCGAATAGTTTGTTTGTATTATCACAACCGACTTTGAGATTATCAATGACTGGTGAATGAATAAAAATTGTTAACTTCCTATGTTCATTCAGTAGAATTGGGAACCGAAATTTTCATTTTTGGTGGTTCATCCGAACAGAAAAATTAACATTGTCGACACAATTTTTCAACCAAAAATTTATAATAATAATGGCGACACGACTTATAAACATACTTAATTTAATCTTTCTTTACATCATTGTTAAGAAGAAATTCGAAGCAGAAAATTGAAGAAAAGTATAAACTTCATGAAAAATTCTATAAAACTATCTAAATTCTCGCAGCATTCGATTTCCAAATCACATAAATCGTTTTCCCGATCAGTTTTTCTTATCTCACTGACGTAGTTAGATAAAATGAGGTAGACACGATTGTTATGCAAATTAGTGCGGCGAACATATCTGCAGTTATACGTTTTTATCAAACTTTTGACAAAACTTTTCAAAGGTTCTCAGTATGTTTTTCGGCTGAAATGTTTTTTTTTTGTGCCATTGGCACAAATTTTCTTGACCCTTTTGCCAAGAAACCGAAAGTTCGGATTCTACAACCAGCAAGATCTTTGAAAATCCTTCTGAAATGCATTAAAATGCATCTTTCTGACCTCGAATCCCCAAAAATTTTTGCGCTATTTGCATACCCGTATTCAAGATTTTTAGAAAAGGGGGGAATTTTCCAAAATTTTTTTATAATTTACTGAATGAAAAGAAAATTATTTTTGCAGTAAAGCGCGGGCGGGAGTAACTGTTATTTTTTCCCACAAATCGTGCTTTTTGGGGAAAAATAATTGGCTAAAAAATTTTGGGCTCTTTCCCCATTGCATTTTAGATCTAACTTAAACCTAAACAATCATTATTATGTATTATCTAGCTCAGGCGCGGCTGTTAGCATGCCTATCTTCACTTATTATGTAATCTATAATAGTTTTCATCATGTTAAAAGTATTATAGCTTGTTTTAATTAATAATCTTTAATATTTTATCTTGTGATTTAATGAAGATCTGCATTTTTCCATTATTCACACATTTTTCGAGAAAGGTCAGTATGTCAAGTATCGGAACCTTTTGAAGCGATTATTCCATTCTTAACGTAAAATCAAATCAAAAGCTTCATGGAAGTAGTAGTTTTCGGAAATTTCTACTCCCTACTCATATCTTTTCGGCCAAGTTCATCAAAGTCTACGAATAAATTACTGGTTTTCAAATTTTTCAGATTATAAAATTCTAGAAATTGGGACTTTTGAACACAAAATTTGAATCTAATTGTTGAAATAATGTTCGGAAAATTGATTTTCTAGCGTCGCAGAAAGTCAATACATTAAACAATTTTTCCGCGCTTTGCGCCGGGAAGATTAACATCTTTTTCAGGCTCTCACTTGTCATCATAAAAGACTTAACCGTCGATTTCTCATGTAATTCAAAGTCATCATGCTCTTCGATAGTTTGCTGGAAAATTTGTAGCACAATGCTTGTTAGACTTCAAACTCGAAAATCATATTTTTTTCTCAATTTACAAAAACGTATCAAGAAAAAACTGTGAATCTTTATTAAATACATACCTGTAATTAGGAGGGGTCGGGGGGGGGGATCCACACCCAGCTTGGTCGAACCCTATACGACCCCCCCTTCCCCAAAATTTTAGAAATTTTCGGTTACCCCCCCCCCAACTGGTCGGACCTCTTACAGGTATGATTAAATATTAGGGTTGTCTCAGGCCCCGGCGCCAGGGCAGCTGCCCCGGCCCCGGGCTAGAGTTGCCCCGGTTCGGGGCAAGACTAGATAAAACTATAGTAGTTTTGATAGGAAAACAAGCTCGATTTATAGTAGAACTGAAGTTTAGAATATGACAAGTAAATGTTCAGTAATCAGTTTGACAGTAATACTTTTAGGAATCGTGAAATTCACGTTCGGTTTGGATAAAAGTTTACATACTTTCATTGTATCTGGAACTGCACTTTAACTTCAATACAGGTTCTTGATTTTTTCAGAAAACCTAGAATTGTGATATCTTCAACTTTCTTTTCAAACTTTTTTTCAAAAATGTCATTAGCATGCGTGCTAACGTCGAAATTTAGCATGGCCATTATCTATTAGCATGGCTCTGGTTTTATTAGCACTGTGCTAAAAACCCTGCAGATGAATCGATAGAAGTGTCTAGGCATGTGTGCAACGCAGTTTCTTAGGGAAAAGATTGAGCTTCCTCGTACATTAGTAATGACAGCTAGTGATGGACCGATGGCCAAAAATTTGCCATCGGCCAGTGTCACCGATGGCATCGGCTGTAACATGTACAAAATGTAACCTGAAGTTGCTACACTGTAATAAATTTGAAATTATTATGAATTATTCACAAAGTTCTGCTGATATTTTCAACATTCAATAATTAACAACATTTCATTCATCCAATTTGTCATCAACAAAGGCATCTGTTGTACTACCTTCACTTTGATTGCTGAGTTCACTAGAAGCTTCTTCAACTTCAGCTTGTTTTTCCAGTTTGCACTATTGAATTCAATCTCAGCAATAAACGGGATCTTTTTCCACTTCTAACATCTTTTCCTTTTTAAAATGATCATTCACTAGCTACTGACCTAATTGGAGCTGATAAAAATTTCATGGAAAGCTAAAGAAATTTTTTTCATAATGAAACTTATTTTCAACTGCACACTATTTTGACTCACATGGGCTAATTCTGGTTTTGTTGCAGCATTTTACTTCCATTATTCTAGTAATGTATTCCAAAACAATGGCTTTTGCTTGCTCAAATGTTGACATTGCATATTTTTCGGGCTACAGCTCATCTTTAGATGAACTTGCAATGCCCAAATAGTGCCTGAAATTGGTCAGTTTTGTGTAAATGCTTGAATTATTTACATTAGTATTAAATTGTGGCTTACTGAGAAAAGTTGGAGAATGAGTTTGAAGATTCATTCAAATTTTTGAACCATATTTTCAGAAAAGCGTTGATTTCGTTGTTTTTGATCGACAACCATTCTAGTCAAAGCTATAGTCGTTTTTTCTTGAAATGCTTCTAAATAATGAAAGTGAAAAGTAAGTAGTGTTTTAGATTTTCACGACTTTTTGATAAACAATATATTATATAGAAATGGAAATTGGTGAGTATACTGACCTAACCCTTAACAATTTTTCGAGTGAAAAATTTACAATTAGGGCTTTATGTAAACGATTTTGACAACGATACTGATTTGTGTCACTTTTCTATTCGGAAGCATTTTATAAAAAACAGATACAGTTCAGCTTTGTCTTCTGCTTGAGGATCACAGAAAGTCTAAATTATTTAATTTTGATTTTTATGATCAATATGTGTTATATTTCAAATTTCAATCCATCCTTTTTTAATCCAGGATCTAGTAAAGATGCCAAAGCATAAGGTCTATTGTCGTCAATGGGTTTAAAGTGGGCTCGACTATCATTTCTATAAAAATATTGATTCATTTTTCTCGACAATTCCTCCTTTAATAAACTCAATCCAGGAAAGTTGAAATTGTGGATTGAGTGGCGTAAAATTCTTAATCATACGATTCTTTAATTTATACTCTTCAAAAAATTTTAGGCAGAAAATCTAGCTTACTTTTCTTCAGCTATTTCCTCCCAAATACAGGCGTTTTTAGATTCATAGATTTTTACAGTTTCTGCAAAAGATTTTAACAAATTGACAAGCTGCCAAAACATAATTATCTAAGGTGTGAATACATTATACTTGTACTAAAGTATATTCTTACCACCGCAGCTTAAATATCCCATTCATAGCTTGTCAAATTCTTGTTATTCAGTTCATCAATGGCAACACAGGGCAAATATGCCAGACATTAAAACAACCATTTTCACAAAAAATGTATTTACTAAGATAGCTGTAAAATATGTATGTGAACAATCTGTTTTTTAAGCATATATGCACCTGCATCTATTGTAACAAAGAGTTGCCAAACAATCGGCCATCGGCCGATTATATGGCAAAACATCGGCTGATGGCAGAAAAACGCAACAATCGGCCGATGCATCGGTCCATCACTAATGACAGTTATCCTAAAAATTAAATTTTTTTTGTCTGGAATACTCAAACTCTTTCTAACCTATCAATCAATGCATTATCATAGCCGACATGAAATGAAAAGAAAAAATAGCTTGATAGGCTTGAAGATTTTTCCATGAATAGGCTTGAAGATTTTTCCATGAAGTATGGTACCACTAGTGACGTATATGTTAGTACGTTATATGTCTGCCCCGGCCACGGCTAAAATGTCTACCCCGGGACAACCCTATTAAATATCAAGATAATATTGAAGATCACCTTTTAAAACATAAGATACAACTATTGGGATGATGAAAACTGTTATACATTAAATGATAGGTGAAGGTAGACATTCTGAAAGCCGCGTCTGAGATATGTAATACATATCAATGATAATTAAAGTTATAACCAGCGCGAATCACCGGAAAATTTTGAGATTATGATCTCCTAAAATGAACCAAGTTGATATGTTGATCTTTCTCAAAAAACGTATGAAGGAAAAATGGGGATCTTCATTAAATATACTTGATGATTCAATATTGAAGATCGCCAATTAGACATGAAATACATTTAAGACAATTAAAACTATTAAAAATCAGTGATAAGTGTAGGTGGACATGCTAACAGCCGCGCCTGAGCTTGACAATAAATAATAATAATTATTAAAGTTATAACCGGCGCGAAGTGCCGGAAAATTTTGAGATTTGGACCTCCTAAAATGGACCAAGTGTATATGTTGATCTTTCTCAAAAAACGTATGAAGGAAAAATGGGGATCTTCATTAAATATACTTGATGATTTAATATTGAAGATCACCAATTAGACATGAAATACGTTTGAGACAATTAAAACTATTAAAAATTAGTGATGAGTGAAGGGTAGACATGCCAACAGCCGCGCCTGAGCTTGACAATAAATAATAATGATTATTAAAGTTATAACCGGCGCGAAGTGCCGGAAAATTTTGAGATTTGGACCTACTAAAATGCATCTTTTCTATATGAAAACACCAAATTTTTTCCACATTCGATAAATATTTTTTTGAACGGTGCAAAAAACCTGGAAAAAAATTATGCACCAGCAGGAAAAGTTTTGCAGAGTGCAAAAAAAACACTGGCGGGAGTTCAAATTTTTTCGCCAAAAACACCGATCAGCGAAAAAATAAACAGTGGATGATACTTCTCGCTCGGCTGTGCATGCTTAATCCTAGGGTCTATATGCGGGGAGGGTAGCGCGCATAAGATTATGTGCCGTTACATGTATGCTCAAATTTTTTGTGCCAAAGTCCACTCCAAACTCCAAACCAGCGTTTTTTTGGCAACGGACATTTGTGCCAATTGGCACAAAAGGCCAAAAAAATTTGTGGAAAACGGCAAAAAAAAATTTCTACAAGAAACGTATACTGAAAACTGCGGTAAAGTTTTAGGCCAGAAGTTTCATAAGTTAACGTTTAACGCATTAATTTCTTGTAAAATTTTTGAAAAAACTGTGCAAGAAAACAGTTCACGACTCAAAAAGAAAAGGAATGCTGAGAAAAATTAAATAACTCTTAGGATTGTTCAGTAAGTTCAGATTGATTCAATTTTCGACTGCAAATATCCCTATATTTAACAACAATTTGAAGACTAGAGTTAATAATTTAGGGTATCAAATCTAATTTTTAAATGTTTCAACTCAAATATAAATGAATTAAAAATCAGGGCATTTAAAACTTATGTTCGCCCAATCCTTGAGTATGGTAGTCCTATTTGGAATCCTTCTCTAATGGGTGAAATACAAAGGGTAGAGAAAGTTCAGAGGTGGTTCACTAAACGATTATATGGTTTTAACTCTAGGAATTAACAAGAAAGACTCGAGTCTGCCAGTCTGCATTCTCTTGAATATAGGAGAACTATAACTGACTTATGCTATGTTTATTCTATAATCTGCAACAGCATTTTGGACTCAAATAATTTTTTTTGTATACAGTAATTTTAATTATCGTGTTAACAACCGATATAAATTATATGAGACAAAATTTCGTACACGATTACTCGAAAAAGATTTTTGCAATAGATATATTGATACGTGGAATATGTTACCTAGTCATGTTACATCTGCCATTAATGTTCATGCATTTAAAAAACGATGCATTGCGTTTTTGAGCTTATATCCGCGCGATACTAATCGCCTTTCAGCTCGTGATAATATTTTTTTCTTAATTCTTTTGTGAATGTATTTTTTTTCTAATGACGATCAAAACTTTCTTTCTTTCAAAATTGAGAATTGTGTGAATTTTCGGTCGAAACATTGTACCATCACCACCGATAACGATTTCTCACAAAGCATTAGGGAGAGAGATCTGTCATCAGTTTGATTGAGGGAAAAACTTCATACCTTCAATTTGATTGGTCGAAAAGTTGTAGTCTACTCCTTTCTAACCGTGAGTCCAAACATAAGCCCAGGCCTAAGCCTAAGTCTAAACCTGAGACTAAAACTAATCCTAAGCCTAAGTCTCTAAATCTGAGACTAAAACTAATCCTAAGCCTAAGTCTAAACCTAAGCATAAGCCTAAACCTGAGTCTAAGCCTAAGCCAGAAAATTTGCCAGAAACAACTGTAAAATTCAATAAATTTTTCCGACCAATCAAAATGATAACAGATCTCGTTTCGCAATGGTTTCTCGAATTTTCGATTTGAATCAATCACACACAACACGTAAGAATTTCAGTTTTAAATCTGAATCTGACTGAATGAACAGAGAATATTCATAACTTATTTTCATTCATCAGTCATTGACAGCCTATAAAGTTTGCTGCAACGATACTAACACACTGTTCGGAGAGAAATCCTCCGTGTTCGGGTCAAATAACAAATAGGAAATATTATATTGATTGACTCGGCGCGAAGCGCCGAAAAATTTCGCATTTTCAACCCCAAAAACGTCTAAAAATCAAGGAAAACTAATGTTTGACCAGCCAAAAATTTTGTGCCAATTGGCACAAACGCTCGAAATTTTCTGTTCCTTTCCAAATTTTTTGTGCCAAAACATGGTTTTTGGCACAAAAAAACATTGCTCCAAACGCCTCGTTCTCAGCGTTTTTTTGTGCACGGACATTTGTGCAATTGGCACAAGAAGCCAAAAAAATTTGTGCCAATGGCACAAAAAATTTTTTCAACTAGAAACACACTAAAATCTTCGGAAAAGGTTGGCATATGGTTGGCCAAGTTGGGGGGGGGGGACCTCCCCCCAACTTGGCCAACCATATACCCAACCCCCCCAGTTTGGAAAAAATTGGAAAAATTTGCAAAGTTTTTTGGCCTTTTTGGGGAAAAATTTCGACTTTTTTTCGACCCCACTACAAAATTTCGGATTTACCCCCCCCCCCCAACTGGTCGGTAGTGATGGACCGATGGCCGAAAATTTGCCATCGGCCGATGCCGATGCATCGGCTGTAACATGTACAAAATGCAACCTTAAGTTGCTACACTGTAATAAATTTATAATTATTATGAATTATTCGCAAAATTCTACTGATATTTTCAACATTCAATAATTAACAACATTTCCTTCATCCAATTTGTCATCAACAAAGGCATCTGTTGTACTACCTTCACTTTGATTGCTGAGTTCACTAGAAGCTACTTCAACTTCAGCTTGTTTTTCCAGTTTGCACTATTGAATTCAATCTCAGCAATAAACGGGATCTTTTTCCGCTTCTAACATCTTTTACTTTTTAAAATGATCATTCACTAGCTACTGACCTAATTGGAGCTGATAAAAATTCCATGGAAAGCTAAAGAAATTTTTTTCATAATGAAACTTATTTTCAACTGCACACTATTTTGACTCATATATATTATATAGAAATAGAAATTGGTGAGTATACTTACCTAACCCTTAACAATTTTTCGAGTGAAAAATTTACAATTAGGGCTTTATGTAAACGATTTTGACAACGATACTGATTTGTGTCACTTTTCTATTCGGAAGCATTTTATAAAAAACAGATACAGTTCAGCTTTGTGTTCTGCTTGAGGATCACAGAAAGTCTAAATTATTTAATTTTGATTTGTATGATCAATATGTGTTATATTTCAAATTTCAATCCATCCTTTGCCAAAGCATAAGGTCTATTGTCTTCAATGGGTTTAAAGTGGGCTCGACTATCATTTCTATAAAAATATTGATTCATTTTTCTCGACAATTCCTCCTTTAATAAACTCAATCCAGGAAAGTTGAAATTGTGGATTGAGTGGCGTAAAATTCTTAATCATGCGATTCTTTAATTTATACTCTTCAAAAAATTTTAGGCAGAAAATCTAGCTTACTTTTCTTCAGCTATTTCCTCCCAAATACAGGCGTTTTTAGATTCATAAATTTTTACAGTTTCTGCAAAAGATTTTAACAAATTGACAAGCTGCCAAAACATAATTATTTACAGGGTTTTTTTTCCGCACAGTGCGGACTTTTTTTGGGCTGTGCGGAAAATTTTTTGGGCATTTTCCGCACATAACGGAAATTTTTTTGGGCGTTTCTACTGCTGGCATTGATGAAAAGGTGCATTTTGGTGCAATTTAGATGGTCAAAATCTCAAATTTTTCCGGCGCTCCGCGCCGGCAAAGAAAATAATTTATAATATTAACTACAATTTAGCTGAAGCGCAGCCAAATAGAAGTTTACTTTGATTTCTCGGTTGTCCCTGATTGTTTCCATCAATCTTATATGTCTCTGCTAGAGTGAGTAAAACTCGTCACTTTGTAGTGTAAATTGGAATTTTCATACGAATTTGCTGATTTTTCCCAGATTTCTCCACACATTTATTCAATACCATCATTTTTCAATAAAAAATCTAAATCGAAAGTATTACAAATTATCTCTAGAATACATTTTCCAACATTTCAGTAGCTCCTTCGTTCAAAAATTCTCTGGTGTGACGCATCGGAAGTTAAGTGTGCATAGTTTTCATGATTTGAAGTTCCTCATCCCATTCATCAATTAGTTATCTTCAGTATTAGGTTCGGATTTTGTTGAAAATTGAGATTTAATATTGATCCTCATTAGAGCTTGACACCGGGTACCCGAATTACCCGGGTACAAAATGAAAACCATTACCCGGGTAATTCGGGTACCCGTTTCCGTATAATGTGTAGACTTGAGAGTAGAGGTATGCATAGTTTTTTTAGCCTTTTACAAGCCATGGCTTGTTGGACTGACAAAATGGCTTGTAGAATTTTAGTTCAACAAGCCAAAATGGCTTGTCAGAATTTTTTGAGTCATGTGTTTGATCATATCGGATACAGAAAAGATGCATTTTGGTGCATTTTAGAAGGTCAGGATCTCAAAATTTTTCGGCGCTTCGCGCCGGTTATAACTTAAATAAGCATTATTATTTATTTCCTAGCTCAGGCGCTGCTTCTAACATGTCTACCTTCACTTATCATTTAATCTTTAATATTTTTAATCATCTTGAACGTATTATCTTATGTTTTAATTGGTAATCTTCAATATTTCATCTTGATATTTAGTGAAGATTCACATTTTTCCCTTGACACATTTTTTGAGAAAGATCAATACGTCAAGTCTCTAAACTTTTTGAAGCGATTATTCCTTTCTTAACGTAAAATCAATCCAAAAGCTTCATGGAAGTAGTTTTGGGAACTTCTTACTCATATCTTTACGGCCAAGTTCATGAGAGTGTGTGAATAAAATAATGGTTTTAAAATTTTTCAAACATAAAATTCTAGAAATTACGACTTTTGAACAGGAAATTCGAATCTAATTCTTCAAATAAATGTTTGGAAAATTGATTTTCCAACATAGCAGAATGTCGATACCCAAAAAATTTTCCCGGCGTTTCAGGCAGGAAAGATTAATAGTTTTTTTGGGCTCTCACTTTTCATCATTGAGGACTTCACCGTCGATTTCTCATGTAATTCAAAGTCATTATGTTCTTGGATAGTTTGCAGGAAAATTTTTTCCACAATGCTTGTAGATTAGACTTCGATCAAACTCAAAAATTTCAAATGTTTCCTGTTGGAAAATCGATTGAAATCTATAAATCATCGGCTCTAATCACAGAAATGACAGTAGCAACTATTAATTTTGTTTAATCAAGCTAAAATAATGTTTTTGAGCTAGAAAAACAGATACTTTACATTATTTTCGTAGCAATCTATAATTTTCGCTCATTTCGCACATTTTTCAAATGATCTAAACTTCGAAACGGTTATTCAGCGCCCGGCGACGATAACTACAGTAATCGAGACTTGAATCATTATATGCTGAAAATACTAACCTAATCAGCGATATTAGTGAACGAAAGTCAAAAGTAATAGGGACCGCTTGCACCAGTGATTATACCTGTAAGACATCCGACCCGTTGGGGGGGGGGATCCCAAAATTTGGGTGTGGGGGTCGAAAAAACGCAAAAAATTTCGAAAATTTTCCCAAATAGCCACTTTTTTCCCCAATTTTTTTCAAGTGTGCGGGGTGGGGGTTGGGTATAGGGTTGACCAAGTTGAGGGTGGGGTTCCGATGGGTAAAGGGTTCGACCAAGTTGGGGGTGGAGGTACCCTCCAGCTATCCCACAAGCACTGGTATGCCAGTGATTCCTGAACTATTCTAGGAGTTGCCTACGGATCTCCATATTCATGAAACTTTGACATGAGTGATTAAAAGACGTAACAACATAATTCTCAAGGCTGAAGTTCAAGGAAGAGGCCTAATTTGATAATTTAATTTTGTGGATTTTCATGTGTGAGCTTTGAATAGTGATGAACTGAGATGATCATGTAGCAAATGACTAGGCATGGGCGATGTACTGATGTTTTCAATCAGCCAGACACTGCGGTCAACCAACTGGATAACAAAAAAATGAGCTAGAAATGGGCAAAACAGTAAAAATCATATTTTGGAGATAGACAACCGAAGATCAGAGATCTGGCCCCCAACCAAAAATCTGGTTTCTTCAATCAGCATGAACTTCTCTCATTGTCTAACACTGCGCATGACTCTAACATGAAAGAGCATGCTACCATAACAATCGCATATACTTTCAAAAACAATATGGGTTTATCTGTAGTCAGTCCATACAGAAATTCAGTTGGTTCTCAAATTCTCTCCGTCTTTGCCAAGCCGAATCAGGTTAGAAAACCGGCTGTAGTACATTTATTCCGAAGAAAATAGACAAAATACAATCAAAGTTGATTGTCGGGCTTATTTCAGATCAAGAGATCCCAAGGTCAGATTTTCAGATAGTAGTAAATTTAATAATTTGCGGCGACAATGTATAGCTAATGTCCAATATAAATGCATCAGTTTTGACAAAACTAGCCATCCAGTGATCAATTCTTAGGACTTCGGGTAGGGGTAATACCCCCCTCGTACCCCTCCCTATGGGACAGTCTGGACACTTTTGAACAAAATAAAAATGAAATTATCATGTTGAACATAATTCCTTTCTCTGTACTGTTAGCCAGTTTTCCAATCAAACTGGCCCTGACTTAATTTTTGATCTGGGGCTACTTTCACAATTCACAAGTACGGTGGTTGAGTCGTACCTCTCACATGCTCAGTGGTGTCAAGCACAAATACAATTAGTCGAAATTACAGTTTTCTGGCGCCTAGTGCAGGAGTATATGTTGTAATTCTTGGGATTGGAAAATCCGTTGTTTTTTCGAAATTATGCTTATTTGGGAAAATGTTTAAAAAAGCTGAAAATGTTAATTATCGACGCACGAAAAACAATATTGGTGCGTTTTCTAACGTGAGCATCTGAAATTGGCCAACGAAGTGGGAAATAGTGAGTTGTTTTTCGAAAATTGCTCTACACCTACTCTGGTTGTTAGTGCATGAATTCTGAAATTTATATAGCTCATTGGCTTGGATTACATGAAAACAATTATCTATGTGACCATTGGAAATCTGCACAATAAAGTATCACTGAACCGCTACATTTTGGTGCAAGCAAAACCTTTATAGAGGTGCCCTGAACATACCTGTAAGACCTCCGACCAGTTGGGGGGGGGGGTAAATCCGAAATTTTGGGGGGGGGGTAGGAAAAAGTCGAAATTTTTCCCAAAAAAGGCCAAAAAACATACACTTTTTTGAAAAAAAAAATTTTTTTTCCAAACTGGGGGGGGGGGTTGGGGGGGGGGAAATGATTTTGGGTATAGGGTTGGCCGAGTTGGGGGGGGGTCCCCCCCAACCCCCCCCCCAAGTACAGGTATGGCCCTGAACTCTTCTAAAGGTTCATTGGTACCTATAAATAGAAGTAGGTGCAAGAGAAAACGCCATTCAATTAGTTCAGTTCATTATTATTTTCTGTGTTGCAGTGTGTGTCAGTTCTGTGGTGCAGAGTTTGGTACAGGTCAATTTTTACGCTACTGAATCAATAGAAAGGCTCAGATGCGTTTGGTACATCTAGCCCCTTGTCTGGTGCCGACAACTAGTCCGTCTGGTAGTTGCCAGTTCAGCTATTTTCCATGTTATATGTAGAGATAGGAATTTAAAGGGCAGCCCTTTTTTGCCCTTTTTTCCCGTTTTTTAATGATTTTAGATGATTTGCCCGTTTTTAGCAAATTATTATGTTTTTGCCCGTTTTTGCACAATTTTTGTGATCATAAAGTTCATAATTTTATTAAAACGGTAAAAAAGGTAGGTTTACTGTAATATTTTTTTCAAAATATTGTTTTTTCGAAATTTTAGCTTTGTGCCCCCAACTTTTATTATGTCAAAAGTAACCCGCAGCAAGCTTTTTAGCATTGTTGCTAAGTACAAAAATGATTTCATTGAAACTGATGGCTCGGTTGTTAAATGCAGCTTGTGCGAGGTTCCAATTAAAATTGACGATCGGCACAATTCTGATCGAATTATTCAGCATTTGTCTTGTCAACGTCACAAGGATTTAACTGCAAAGGCCCAAGATAAGAAACAAAAGCAGCAATTTTTAACAACTAATGTTTTGCAGTCTGGCTCCAGTGGCCAAAAATTATTTTGTGTGGACTTGACTCGTGCTTTAGTCGAATCAGGAATTCCAATTTTTAAAGTAAATTTCAAAATGATTTTAAGTGACAGGCGACGACGTTTAACTTTTGAAAACATTGAAATGCTTAATGTTGTTGCTTTTAACAAATTTGCTTCAATTTCTGACGAAGATGATGATGTTATGGAATGAATCTTGTAAAAAATTAACGGTTTTATGAAATTAAAAATGCCCTTTTTTGGTTGATATTTTGTCCTTTTTCCCGCCCTTTTTTGGTCTTATTTTTGCCCTTTAAATTCCTATCTCTAGTTATATGACACTTTGACCATTTTTTCTAGTGGTTACTTCATGTGATTGTCAAGAATCTAGTTTTTCCGTCATGTGAACAAAATATTCGCATTCGAGACATATAAAACACAAAAAGCGAAAAAACTATGAGTAATCTGCTTCGTTGGTAATATATATGGAATAAAGTTAATCCTGAACCTGTTGAGAAAGAACTACTCTAGGAGTGTTTTGTGCAAGTGAACAAGCAAGTAATCCTGAACTCTTGACCTTCTAATACAGTGCAAATAACACTGTTGAACTTCTAGGTTGCTGCTAGCAGAACTTGATGAATACTTGACTGGATCAATTCTACCTATCCCTATGAAGCCACCTACACATCTTTATTTGAGTGTCTTTCTGGTACAAGTCTTCAGCAACTGGTTTTGCAACCCACCCATGATAACAATATCCTTGATCTAATTTTTGGTGATAGATCTGTCTCTGATGTTCATGTTGTCCCTCATTTTTCTACTAGTGACCACTCAAGTGTAAAGTTCAAAATAATTCTCAAGACAACACCCCTGAATCCAAAATCCCTCCCCTTGAACTTTCGCAAGGTGAACTATGATACTATTTCTGAGCTCTTATTCCAGATCTCTTGGCCTGACCTTTTCTCCACATGTAGAAATGCAGATGACATGTACTGTAGTTTTATTGACATTTTGAAGCCTATTATAACACAACACGTACCCACATCTAGACTAAGTAAGGCAAAAAAATATCCCAAATACCTCCAGAAGCTACTAGCTAAAAAATTAAAACTTTGGAGAAACTATAGGAAAACTAAATCAGCCCGTGACAAGTTTCTTTTCAACAGTCATTGTAAATTTTCGAAAAATCAAATCAAATCGCATCAAATCGACATTGAAAAGAAACTTATTGACAAATCAGATCTCAGAAGTTTCTATGATTTTGTAAATTCCAAAATCAAATCAAATAGAGCTATTCCCCCAATTTGTATAGGTAATGAAATTATTTCTGATGAAGATCTAAAGGCCGAACTTTTCAATAATTATTTCACATCAGTCTTTACCAATGATAATGGTTCTGTGCCTCTTTTCCCCAAAAGAACTATGTCTGAAATCTCCAATTTATCATTTTCTGTTGAGCTAGTTCGTGCTGCTCTTTGTAAACTGAATCCGTCCCTTGCCTTGGGTCCTGATGGGTTATGTGCCTATTTTATGAAAAAACTATCCAATTGTTTGGCGGACCCACTTTCTCATATCTTTGAGGTTTCTTTTAGATCTGGCGCATTACCATCTATATGGAAAACTGCAAATGTAATCCCAGTATACAAAAAAGGTGATTCCTCATTGATTTCCAATTACCGACCAATTTCTCTTTGTTGTATTGCTTGTAAAGTCATGGAAAGCATTATTAACTATTCTATTTTAGATTACCTTAAGAGAAGCTCTCTATTATCTCCCTTTCAGTTTGGGTTTTTGCCAAAAAAGTCATGTGAAACACAGTTGCTCAAATGCAAAAATTCATGGACCAAACTTATTGATTCAGGATCTTCCATTGATTTGATTTACATTGATTTTAAGAAAGCTTTTGACTCTGTCTCCCATAGTAAGCTTGCTCTAAAGTTGAAAAACTATGGCATCTGTGGTTTTCTTGCAAATTGGATCATCGCCTTCCTTTCAAATCGCACTCAAAAAGTCTGCATTAACAACAAATTTTCCTTAACATCAGACGTAAGCAGTGGTGTCCCCCAGGGTAGTGTTCTTGGTCCAACTCTTTTCCTCTTGTTTATAAACGACCTCCCTGATACTTTAAAATCCCATGTCTATCTTTTCGCAGATGATGTGAAAATTTTTAACACCTCCACACAATGTAAAACTCTTCAAGATGATCTTGATCAAATTTTCAATTGGTCTAAAACATGGCAACTCGAAATTTCGGCGGAAAAAAGTTCTATTCTCTATATGGGCCATGCAGATCCAAAGGTCCCCTACAATTTAGGATTGTCTGAAATTCCAGGTGAAAACCCATATGTCAGAGACTTGGGTGTACTTATATCCCAAAACTTGAGTTTTAGAGATCACATAGCATCAATTACCAAGAAAGCCTTTAGCTTAAGTTCTTTGATAATTAGAGCCTTTACTTCCCATGATACTTCTAACCTTGTACGCGCGTTTACTGTTTATGTTAGACCCCTGCTAGAATATTGTTCAACTGTTTGGAACCCTTACTATGCCTCTGACATAAATCTCATTGAAAAAGTTCAGAGAAGATTCACAAAGAGAATATGTGGTTTTGGGTCTATCCTTTCATATGATGAGCGTTTAACTAAGCTATGCCTTGATAGCTTAGAAATACGCCGACTATGTGCCGCCTTATGCATGATGTTTCAAATTATTAAAGGCCAATCCTGTCTGCAAAAATCGGACTTCTTTATTAGCAGTAATTTCGAGTCCACCCGTCGTAAAAATGACTACAAACTCAAAACAGGTAAAGCTAAAACAAATATTAGATTATATGATTTTTCCAACAGGTACATTAATATTTGGAATGAACTTTCAGCTGAAGTTCTTAGTTCTTCCAATTTACACACATTCAAAACGAAAATCTCTAAGATTGATTTTTCTGATTATCTCGGGGGAGCGCGTTAGCCTGTTACAAATATGTAACCTGCGCTTCCTATTACCGTCATCAACTTGTTTACTGTAGCACATATTTTCGCTGCGATATTGTATTTATGTTTTGAAGTAGCCCTGGATTGAGTTTTCGAAACTTTTCTTCGTTTTCTTATTTCATTTTAATTGTTTGTTCTCGCGTTTTTTTCTTGTGTTATATTTCGCCCGACAGGTAATAAATCTTCTTCATTCATTCATTCAATAGAAAGATCGCCACCATGATTGCTCTGTTAAATTTTTCCATGACTCGTTTCACGATTTTCAAGCTTCGCTGTACACCCACCGAATGATAAAAATCGTATATGCTTGATGAGAAACTGTTTTTGACTAGTCAGTTCTTTATTTCTAAGCAGATTGCAATTCGTGTTCAATCATTTTCGAGACTTCAGCAAAAGTCCAAAGACCTTATAGGGGTGAAGACTTTACGAGTTATAGTCACAGTAGTAGAAACGTTATATTAAAGTCTGGCTTTTAGAAATAGACTGGCGTTGTATATATTGCAACGAAACTGATGAGGATTAGATTAAAATCATATTCCTTAATCACAAATCACTTGAACATGCTTGGTTATTCAGCGCCGGGCGCTGAATAAAAAAAATTAAGACGGAAGGATATTCAGCGCCGGGCGCTGAATAACCATTGCCATGCCGGCATTCATTGTAACAAACAAAAAGTTGGTAAAAAAAATAGACCATCGGCCGATGATTTGGCAAAACATCGGCCGATGGCAGAAAAACGCAATAATGGGCGGATGCATCGGCCGATGCCGATGCATCGGTCCATCACTACTGCTCGGACCTCTGACAGGTATGTTTCAGATATGTATTACTGCAGCTGGTGCACAGTGCACCCTATTTTATAGCGGTATAATGATTTGTGTATATACAGTATATTTGTCAGATTATTGAACACTCTAGCAAACAGATTAACTTACTCATCGAATTTCGAAATTGCTACAAGAAGCTAAAAATGGATCTCCCGCGGGGCATGTGGCCTGGCCCCTCACAATGTGTCGCACTTAACGCTCATTTTAGTAGTCAATATTTTAATCAAATTGTTGAAAAGATTCCAAGAAACAGCGCAATTCGCAAGAAATTTTGGGGCGCCTTACCCCTTGACCTCCCGCGAGTCTTTTGGTCGTGCCCAACCCTCCCAAGGTGGTGTCCCTCCTGCCGTTTGACGCGTTTTTAGCTCCTTGTAGCTATTTCTGAATTTGATAAGTAAGTTGCTCTTTTTGCTAGAAAGATCAATAATCTGACAAATATACTGTATGTACACTCATTATTATAACGCTATTGTGCACCAGCTGCAGTTACCTTCAAATGTTTCCAAATCATTGCTTTTCAAACGTGTCTGCTACCTATAGCTACAGCAACTGGCTCTTATTGTATATACTAGTCTCGCTTGCTTAATGGATACGTAGCCTATCGATTGAATTATACATATGTTGTGTACGATTTTTTTCCACTTAGTAGCAACTCTTTGTTAGCCTAAAGTATGCAGTCATTGAATTGAAAATATTGAACATATTGGGTTCAATCAAGCCTAACAGCTCTCAATAAAATTTTACTATTCTTGTCTCCTTTCCTTTATATTTTAAAATTTCGAGCTAATAAAATTGAAAATCTTACTGTAACTATAAAATAGGAAGATTAAACTCAATCATAATTTATAAAATTTTAATGATGATATGGATCAATGGATTTCATCCCATATGGTATGAATAATAGCAAACTGCTCACGTACTAAATGTGTGCTTGCATGATGGATACATAAAATATCGACCGATTTATATATACATCTTTCGTGTGCAAAATATATCATATAAATACGACTTTTTTCTACTTTTCATTGAAGTCAGTGCAACTAAATTAATTGTTTTGTTGATTTGGATAGACACCAATACATGTCTAGAAGATCAACTATTGTGAAAAAGCAGTTTTCCGGTGATTTTAGAAAAAAACCAAAAAACCAAAGCCTTGCCAACCCTGATTCGACTACGAATATGAATTATCTCTTATATATTTAACAACAACGTAAAGACTAGGGAAAATAAAATCGAAAATTGTGTAAATTTGCGGTCGAAATATTGTACCATTACTAACGATATCGATTTTTCTATTTGAATCAATC
The DNA here is from genome assembly GCA_963922205.1 of Romanomermis culicivorax. Taxonomy (NCBI): domain Eukaryota; kingdom Metazoa; phylum Nematoda; class Enoplea; order Mermithida; family Mermithidae; genus Romanomermis; species Romanomermis culicivorax. The sequence continues at coordinate 574,830 of CAWUHX010000015.1, read as the reverse complement.
AAACACAAAAAGTAAGAATTGCAGTTTTGAATCCAAATCTGACTGAATTAACAGAGAATATTCAAAACTTCTTCTCATTCATCAGTCATTGACAGCCTATAAAATTTTCTGCAACGATACTAATACACTGTTCGAAGAAAAATCGTTTGCTTTCTGGTCAAATATAAGAATAGGAAATATTATATTTATTGACATGGCGCGAAGCGCCGAAAATTTTCTTCATTTTCACCCCTAAAACGTCTAAAAATCAAGGAAATTTAATGTTTGACAAGCCAAAAATTTCGTGCCGATTGGCACAAACGCTCAAAACTTTTTGTGACAAGAACCATGTTTTGGCACAAAAAAAACACTGGGTCAAAATCTCAAAATTCAGGCGCGACCGTTAGCATATCTACTTCAACTTACTAGTTAATGTTCAATAGTTTCTGTCAATCAAGTTAGCTCGTTTCATTTTCTAATCGCTAACAGTCAATTTCAGCAAAGCTTTTGATACTGTTCCCCATGACCTATTATTAAAAAAATTAAACGATTTTAGAGTACCTATTATATGCCAAAAACGGATCATGGCTTTTCTTAGCGCTAGATATCAAGCAGTCACAGTAGGTTTGGAAATATCTAGTTATCTGCCTTTTACAAGTGGTGTACCACAAGGAAGTGTTCTTGGTCCTATACGCTCTTTTTGATGTTTATAAATGATTTGTGTACCTTGGAATATCAAAGTGATCTTGTACTCTTTGCTGACGATCTAAAAATTTTTAACAAAGCAGTAAAACTTGATCAACTGCAAAATAATTTGAGTAAAATAATTGAGTGGTCCATGCAAAATCGATTGTCTGTAGAGTAATGTCTTACACCTTGGGGAAAATAACCCTAAACAAATTTACTTATTGGGAGATTCAACTTTACCTAGGGTTAGTCAAGTAAAAGATCTGGAAATTACTGACACTCTCTCACAAACTGCTCAGTGTGCTACCCTGTTTGAGAAAGCCTCGTGGATTTCAAACCTAATACTGCGCAGCTTCACATCTAGAGATAAAAATTTATTAACAAAGGCTTTTATCACATTATGTTCGTCCTATACTTGAATATTCTACGGTTGTATGGAATCCAAACTTACAATCTGATATCAACAAAATTGAAAATGTTCAGCGGAGATTTACAAAAAAGTTTTTCAGATCTAACAACAATATATCATATCTTGAGCGTCTAAGCATCTTGAACCTCGAACCTCTTGATCTCCGACGCCGTCGCTTTGATCTTGTTCAAGCATATAATATAATACGCTGTAATATTTTACCTTTTCAGCAATTTTTCACTTATATGTTCACAATAACAATCGTGCAAAAAAATTCGTTTAAATTAGAGCTTTATAAATTTCGTCGTGATGTTTTCAAATATGACTTTTGTAATCGTGTTGTTAAAGTATGGAATTCTTTGGATGAAGATACGGTGTCTTCGAGCAATGTAAAAATTTTTTCAAACAAAATAAGTAAAATGCATTTTGAATTTTTTGATGAAGTGTAACTTAATTTGCCAATTATATTTAGCCGTTTCACTTTTCCGTTTATTTTGTATTGTATCAACATTAACTTCTGTAGTTAATAAATTATTTTATCTTATTTTATCTTGAGAAAGCCAACCAGTACATTTTCAAAGCGCGGAAGAGAGTTTGAGTTAAAAAAAATTGGAACGAGTATATTTTAGCTGAAAATCTCAAATTTGCTCAAATTTGACTTTTTAAAGTAGTTTGACACTTGAGAAAGTCAACCAGCACATTTTCAAAGCGCGGAATGGAAAAAAATGAAAATGGAATGGAAAGAAAATTAAAAAACCCTGCAGAATTTGAACCGGTCGTTCAAACTTCGTCATTTTTTCTTTCTGCGCTTCCATTTTACCCGTAATAATTAAAAAATAACTATTTATGGTATAAACGGTAGGTAAAATTCGTTTCGGGCGCAAGCACCCGAAATGAATTTTACACCTTTTGAGGAAAAAAATTTTGGGTATGGTTCTCATTGTGGAAAAGAATGTGAGGAATTCAAAATCAAAAAGATGCGTTTTGGTTGACTTTAAAAGGTCAAAATCTCAAAATTTTCAGGCAGGGGGGAAGGGGGGAATTCGCCCCTTCCCCCCCTCTAAAGAGCGAGCAAAGAAAGGCACTGGATGGGATGGGAAAGTACCACCCTTACCTACGATTTTACTCCTATCCATACATGTAATTGGGGGGAAGTGCTATTGGAAACCTCCCCCCCCCCAAAATCGTCGACCATATGGCTAGCCAATCGTCGACCATATGGCGTCCGTCCCCCCCAGGATTTTCCAATCCAATGACAATATGATAGCCGTGGGGACCCCCATACTTTTGGTCGGAAAAATACTCAAAAATGTCAATTTTCTGATGAAAAATTTTAATTTTTGAACAAAAAATAGTAAAAAATGTGAATTTTCTTGGCGCTTCTCGCCATGAATACTTTTTTTCGATCTTTTTAGGAAAAAAAGAAAAAAAAAATTTTTTTGAACTATCTTTCGGACTTTTCTCGTGAAAAGATCGAATTTTTTTTTGAGAGAGACCCCTCCCCCTAAAATTTTGGGAATTACTGACCCCAGGCCCCAAAAAAGTCGCCCAACCCCCCCCCCCCCTCCCAGACCTCAGGGCCCCGTTACATGTATGCTCCTATCTAGATTTAGGACGTTGGAGACATCTGACCTGGAATGCATTCTGGGGTCAGGACGTTTTAGTCAGATGAAAAATAAGGATTGCTTGTTGACCCGGAAGACAAGCAGAAGCTAAAAACAATTCCAGAAGTAAAATTTTTCAAATAAATTCGATTCAAGCAAATCAAGATTCAAAGTCAATAAATTTGAAGATTCAAAAACTATAAGTAAGATTTGAAACAAATTACCATAATTCCGCCGATTCAGCTCTGATTCAACCAAACAACTCGATCTGTTATTAACGTTATTACGCGAAAAACTATTCTTAACTATGTACGAAGTATATTTGCATATAAAAAATTTGTACTCAACACATTTGCCGTTATTTAGACACATTTTCATTTTAGAAATACACTGTAATGTGTATCTTTTGCTTTTAATTCAGTAAAATCGAAATCCTGTATTTGAAATCAGTAAAACCGGAATCGCGGATTCAAAAATTTTAAAACTGTTGCTGGAAAACCCAAAAAAGTGAAACCGAACCGTCCCTTACATTTTAGCTGTACTCATACTAAAGGCTTACATACAAACTTGCCATCATTGCTATATGTTTTGGACTTTCGCGTAACGTTCAAAGTTTGTTTAATCGTTTGCTTTCGCTAGCAGGCAACTTGGTCACATTCGTCTAAAAATTTTCATTTAGGTGAAAATGGGGGCCGCTTTATTATTCGGCCAGCTATTGATGGTATTCACACTGACTGCTTTTACTTTACATAAGTACGGTAATTGGAGGAAACAAAATCCTTTAGTCACAATTTCCACGCTAATTTCGTGGTATTTCGCATTCATAATAATTTTTCTCATTCCTTTGGATGTGGTTATGGTAAGTCTGTGTGTCAATTTTTAATATTAGTTTCTGTGAAAGTTAAGAAAATAAGATGTATACCAAAGTGAGTCTTCAATTATATATCTTCATTTTTCTTCGTTACAGACTTTTTATCTCCAATGTAGAAAGACCATGGACAGCGGCAACGGCACTAAAATCGCTAACATTTCTCTGAATACATCGTCTCTTATCGAAACTTTGCTTTCGAATATCGATGTCTGCAAAAAGCCAAGCAGTTTTATATCTCGGAACGCGTTGATCAATTTATGGGAATTCGTTTATTGGACGTCGCAGTTGCTCACTTGGTTAGTAACTTCTAATCTATAATTTTTGTTCTGAATTGCTTTATTTTCCATAGTTTTGTACATTCTAAAGTCTTTCATAGGATCATTCTCCCCGTGATGCAGTCTTACTGTAAAGCTGGCGAATTCACCGTCGTCGGGAAACTGAAAAGCTCTTTAGTCGAAAATGCTATTTATTACACAAGTTTCGTGGTTTTATTTATATTTTTGTTAATTTATGTAGCGGCGCAAGGAATTTCGCTTTATCCGTAAGTTTTCGTAGAATATAGCTCAACTTTTCCATTCATTTATGTAATTAGAGGACGTTCCATAGGAATTTGGTACAGCAATCTTCGGTGAACCCCCAAGATTTCCCAGTCATAGAGCTAGATTAAATTTTGGACCTTGGGACTTCCATAATAACCGATAAGAAAGCTTTTTTGAACGAAAATAATTTTTCGAACAGGGTTAAAAATTTCTATTTTCGAACAAAACTACGAGTAGTATAAAATTCCAAAATACAAATTTGCAATAACCTTCCGACTTCAAGAACCACTTGTAACATTTTTCCGACTTTTGGAGCAATAAGTTTTGAATTTTCGTCTCTAATCACTCTCCTTGTCTAAATTTTGGGAAAACCAAGACCCCCGCCAATAAAAAAGCCTGCTGTCCTCGTATATATGTAAGTCTTTTCTTCAGGTCCAATATAAAAACTATTTGCATAACGGCTAGTAATACGTGGGGTCTTTTCGTGCTAGTCATTTTGCTCGGTTACGGTTTAGTGGAAATACCACGCCGTTTGTGGTTAAATTCTTTTACGAAAAATTATAGCCTACAAAAAACTTATTTTGACGTCGAAAAATTATCCACCGATAAAAACGACGCCGAAGAAAATTTACGCGAAGTTTATAAAGAAGCGAAAGCGGCGTCCGAAAATATGCGGGACGATCCACAATTGAGATATTACGCCGATATTATTATGAAAGTGGTATAAGTTATAGGCATACATTTAACGAGGCCCCGAGGTCTGGGATACGTCGGGCCACTTTTTTGGGGCTGGGTGTCACTGATTCCCCAAAATTTTTGGGGGAAGGGTCCCTGAAGAAAAAAAATCTGTTTTTTTCACCATAAGGTCCGAAAAACGGTTCAGAAAAATATTTTTATCTTTAACAAACCATAAAAAATGTAGTTATGGCGCGAAGCGCCGAGAAAATTGGCGTTTTTCACAATTTTTTATTTAAAAATCGAAATTTTTCATCAAAAATTGACATTTTTCGGTATTTTTCTGATCAAAAGTATGGGGTATTATGACTACAATATAGCTAAAAAAGGCAAAACCTTTGATTTTTTTCTTTAAGAAAAGGTCAAGTCAGAAAGGCCAATTTTACAGTAAATTAAGTGAAAAAAATGTGTGGCCCCCTTCGGAAATAATTCCTTGCTACAGGCCTGCATACGGTATTTTTATGCCAATGCTTACGGTATGAAAAAATGTAGCTTCTTATCCTCATGCAAAACGTTTGACAAGGTACGAAACCTGCCTTTTTACTTTTAGTGAAGAAAATTTTTGCCTGTGAGGTATTGCTTTCTTACAGAATGAGTACGATGTAATATAAGAATTTTTTTGTGAAGCAGTTTTTGTAGTCTGGAAAACCGTTTTCTGAATTTGAACTTTCGGAGAAATTCTCTTGTTCTTAGTGTGAAAATCTTTGTGTGGGGCCCAGTGTTTTTTTTACCGGAGGCAAATGAAAATTTTTGGGGGGCAAACGAAATTGAGGTAGTCATTTGTACATGTACAAACGGTTCTTTTCCCATTTAGGGAAGAAAATTTTGGGGATCAGATACAGAAAAGACGCATTTTGGTGCATTTTAGAAACAAAACAAAAAAATCAAATTCAAAAAAACTTTAATAATCATATTACATAGCTCAGGCGCGGCTTTCAGAACGTCCACCTATCATTTAATGTATAACAGTTTTCATCATGGCAAACGTATTGTCTCATGTTATAAATGCTAATCCTCAATATTTTTTCTTGATATTTAATGAAGATTCGCAGTTTTTCCTTGAAACATTTTTTGAGAAAGATCAATAGGTCAAGTCTCTAAACTTTTTGAAGCGATTATTTCTTTCTTAATGTAAAATCAATTCAGAAGCTTCATCGAAGTAGTTTTCGGAAATTTCTACTTTTCCACTCAGTGTTTTTTTGCACTGTGCAAAACTTATTCCGCTCGTGCAAAACTTTTTTTTCAGAATTTTTGCACCGTGCAAAAATGTTTATCAAATGTGGAAATATATTTGAGGTTTTCATATAGAAAAGATTCATTTTGGAGCATTTTAGTATGTCCAAATCTCAAAAATTTTCCTGCGCCGTCGGTTATAACTTTAATAATCATTATTATTTATTACCAAGCTCATGCGCGGCTTTTGGCATGTCTACTTTCACTTATCAATAATTTTTTTAAAAGTTTTCATCATCTTAAACGTGTTATTTCATTTCTTAATTGGCGATCTTCAATATTTTTGGAGAATTTCTACACTTCTGACTCATAGCTTTTCGGCCAAATTTATAAATATTATTGGTTTTAAAAGTTTTCAAATGATAAAATTTCTAGAAATTACGATTTATGAACACAAAATTCAAATCTAATTTTTGAGATTTTTTTCCAAAAAAATTTCCACATATGGAAAAAGATTTGACCTCTTTATTTGTGCCAAAAAAGATCGTGGAAAAAAGTGATATATTTATTTTTAGTACAACAAAATTTTTTGACGTGCATAACTTTTTTGGTAATTTTTTTTGCACTGTGCATAACAGCTCGTGCAAAAAAACACTGCTTCCACTCATATCTTTTCGGCCGAGTTCATGAGAGTTAACGAATAAATTATTGGTTTTAAAATTTTTCAAATAATAAAATTCTAAAAATTACGACTTTTGAATACAAAATTTGAACCTAATTCTTGAAATAAATGTTAGGAAAATTGATTTTCCAGCATCGCCGAATGTCAATAGACAAAAAAATTTCCGACGCTTGGCGCCGGAAAGATTAACACTTTATTTGGGCTTTCACTTGTCATCATAGAGGACTTGACCATCGATTTATCATCTAATGCAAATTCATTATGCAATAGGACAGTTTTCTAGAAAATTCGTTCTACAATGCTTGTAAATTAGACTTGAAACTCGAAAATTTCAATTTTTTGCTAATTTTAATGATTTTTTTGTAGTTATGAATAAAATTTGAAAATTACACTGATTTGGTTATTAGTCTTTGTTCATGACGTAGAGGAACACAGGTTACTTATTTACACCTATTTATGTTATGTACAAATTTTACAAATGAAATTTTGGCTGCCGTTTGTACATATTGCAAATGGGTCATGTACAAAAAAACCCTGGTGGGGCCGAAAATGTTTTTAAAAATAATATAATGGTATGATAATTAACTTCATCACCCATTCAGTGAGGTAATAGATGTGTTCCAATTTGAAAGTCAACCAAAATAAATTCTTTTGTAGTCAGACATGTATGTATTAGAGATGAAACGGGTACCCGGATTAGGATCCGCATTACCCGGAAGTTTTCAGGATCCGGATCCGGAAGAAGCATTTTCAATTACCTGGATCCGGAAGAACTCATCTCAACTACCCGGATCCGGATAATTCCAAATGCAGTTTAGACATAACCGATACTAATATTTTGACACTAAGGTAACGTTACAAGGTAAAGTAACAAACATTTATTTGATTGATTTGAAGTTGATTTTTGGTAAATTGTATTTCAAAAACAGCAGTTTTACAACAGTTTCAACCATGGTTTTCTGTGCACTGAGCACAGTTTTGGAGCTCGTGTACAAATTTTTTATGTTTTGTGCACAGGGCAGAAGTCAATTTTCATATACAAGTTTTCAGTGCGGTTCGTATGTTGTTGTTTTAGCCGATTCTTTCACAACTTGAAATGTCTCACTTTATTGTTTAGTCTATGATTTTTGATTTTTTAATCTATGATCTTCATCTTAGTATTTGATCAAAATCAAAATTTGAAGAATCTAAATTTTTGGTTGCTAGTTCGATTTTTGAGTTGCACTTGCATGCCGTAAATATGATTTTTACATTCTGTTCTTGAATGCGAAATGGTTTAATTGACTGCAAATTAGACCGCTTTTTCAGGAAATAACTGTTGCCAGAACTCGTGTTTCAGCCATGTAACATCAAAATCCATTGAAATTTTTGGCCCTTTGTCCTGGTACTTTTTTACCATTCTTGCTGTTTGGACTGAATTTATCAAGCGTCATTTGCTTCGAGTTGATTTTCTCGCTGGTTAGCTGATTGACAGGGTTCATACACAACCTGGGAACCTGGGAAACCTGGGAATGTCAGGGGATTTTTTTTCTTTTCTGGGAAACCTGGGAAAGTCAGGGGATTTTGTCACAAATTCCAGAAAATTGAAGAAAAAGAAGGAAAACGGAAATGAGAAAAAGAAAGAGAATGGAAAGAAAATGAGAAGGAATGGCTTAGGGTGGTTGTGGACCCTATGAGTGGTTTTACTTTTCTGACCTTTGGCTGTCTCAAAATTTTCTAGCTCCACATGTATTGCTTGGTCGCTAGGCGCCAACTTAATTAGTTTTTCACACTGTTCTCACATGAGCAATGTGCAGGGTTGGCAAAAACCAAACTTTTGAAATTTCAACTTTTTGGTTTTTTAGTGGTTTTTTAATGTTTTTTTTTTGGTTTTTTAGTGGTTTTTTCTGGTTTAATTTTTTAGAATGTTTGGTACATCAAAATAACTATGTAAAAAACTGCTAGAAGCTCCCTGTATCATCTAAGACTAGTTAGGGAGCCTTAAAATGGCAGCTAGAAGTATTAATCTTATCGGAAGTGTCATTATTTTATGCTATAGGAAATCCCTATTATAGCAATAGAAATACAGTAATAGTGAGCACATAAGAAAGGAACCATTAGTGAACAACATAAGAAAAGTAAAAATGGAACAGAGCATGCGATATGTAAGGGGCAAATTCAACGAAAAGAAGAAAAATTACGAATAAAGGGAAATATACAATATACAATGTAAGTAATCAAAACTCAAAAGAAATCAACTACAGAATTGTATCAATGCATCACATATTTACATATGCACAGAAAAGTTGAAATGACACAATACCGTTTTCGAAGAGGGTTTCAAATTGATAGATTACTATATATGTTGTTAATATTACGACTATAGTTGAAGGTCACACATAGACATTTCAGATGTTTCCGAATTTTTGCTTTTCAAACCTGCCTGCGAGCTATAACTACAGCAAATGGGTCTTATTATATTATACTATTCTCGCTTGCATGATAGATATATATATTTTTGCACAATTTTTTCTACTTAGTAACAAAGTCAAGTCACATAAAAATGAGCCACTCAAAAGCTCTTCTCTTTGTTAACCTACAGTATGCTTAACTGAGCTGTATAAAATTTTATTTTTGTTGTCTCATTTATATCTTGAAATTTCGAGCTAAGAAAATTAAAAAGCTTACTGTTACAATAAATTCAGGATATTAAACTCAATCATATTTTATAAGATTTTGATGATGATATGGATCAATGGATGTCACCCCGTCTGATCGGAGTACACTCTATGAAAGATTTAGCATCCAATTTTTTTTGAGCAAATTATAGCAAACTCAGCTCATGTACTAAATGTGTGCTTGCAAGATGGATACAAAGGAAAGGATATCGATTGATTAATATCACATCTTTTGTGTGCGAAATGTATCATAAAAAACGCGACTTTTTTCTACTTTGTCGTGAAGTCAATTCAACTAAATTGATTGTTTTGTTAATTTAGATAAACACCAATACATGCCTAGAAGATCGACTAATGTGAAAAAACAGTTTTCCAATGATTTTGGAAAAAAACCAAAAAACCAGAGATTTTCCGATTTTTTGGTTTTTTTAAAAAACCAAAAAAACCAAAGCCTTGCCAACCCTGGCATTGTGCCTTTCGTCCGATACAGTTAGAGAAAGTTACTGATCGTGAATCAGTGTCTTGTGTATGACTACATACAATCATCAGGTGGCTTGGAAAAGGTATGTCACATTCAGATCAGATCTTATGTTAAATATTTTCATGAAACATCAGAAATTATATGACTCCTTTGTTTAGATTGAGATATCTGATAAAATGCTGAGAAATGTGAAAAGCAGTCGAACATGATATCATCAATATTTAGAAGAAGAAAATTCCAAAGTGACAGCATCAAATGTTGCCAAGAAGAAACACAAATTAGTCGAAATTGAAATCAAACAGCTACAAGAAAAAAAGAAAAAAATCGAAGAAACAACTGTGAAAGATAAGGAAGCTATTGATTTTCAAATTGCAGCTTTGCGAAATGTTTTGAAATAAAGAATTTTTGTGTTTGCAACCTTTTTTTCAAAAGAAAAGTGATTGATATTCGGTAATATTGATATGAAAAAACCTGGGATTTTTTGCTGGGAAGACCTGGGAAACCTGGGAAAGTCAGGGGATTTTATTTACGGGAATGTGTATGAACCCTGGATTGAAAGCATCATGTCATTGCTCAAGTCAGAACATCATTCTAAACTCAAAAATTAAACCCTAGCCATGGAATAGGTCTTGATGACACTGATTTAGAATGTCGTCAAGAGTATAGAACTAGAGTATAAAACCACAAAACATTTTCCGGCGCTTGGCGCCGGAATGAAGGATAAATTAAACGCACTTCATATTTTTTTACTTTGACTGATCACAGAGATGTCGCCAGTGAAATTTAGGATTTTTTGCCTCAGTTTTGGTTCCAGCGAAATCGCTTATTTTAAAGCTGCAGACGTTAGAACGGTTTCCAGTCTCACAGCCTCTCACTCAGATGTCAGCGACAGTGATTCATTATCACATGAATTCATGTTATGAAAGTGCAGATTTTTTTCTCAGTGTAGATTTGACTCGGAGGAGGATGGAGTTTTTGTTCTATTCACCATTTAAGATTTCATTATGCAGATTGCTACAGTAATTTACATCTCTGAATTTGTGTAGCTTTACACAGCAGATATTATGCATCTGATAAACACTTAAACAGAATCATTTAAAGACGCATGAATTAAAATGCCTGCATAATCACAGCAGCTGTAAAATAGATTATTACTACCCAGATCCGGATCCGTGAAACTCTTTTCCAATTACCCGAAACCGGATGGAGGCAAGTTGATTACCCGGATCCGGAAGATTGAAAATCTTGGATCCGTTTCATCTCTAGTACGTATATAAATGATGGGAGCTGGGGATATCGCTGCCCAAGGTCTGGCTGGTCCCCAACTCATCCAAAATTTGTTCACTTCGCCTTCTCCCCATGGTCGAGTATTACAATAGTGATTTTTCGTAGTCAATCCACAAAGTTTTTATTTGAAAAAAAAGCTTCCTCTCCTGGGAACTGGTTACTCCTCCCCCAGATTTTTACGTCGTAAAAAATTATAGCAATTTGACCCTGAAACAAACACTTGGCCGAATTCAGAACGCAGTCAAACAGTCAAAAAGTTCTATTTTTCATTTTAACAGTCTTAAACTTCTGCTATTGTCTCGATCTGGTTGCTTGATTGGAGGAGTCATTATCTACTGTCTATACGATTACATTTCTTCGAAAAATCCTACTATTTCTTCGTTGTGGAATTATTGCTTTTAGTCCTCAAAAATATATTTTAAATGTGATATTTTCTTGAGATTTTGAACATGTTCATAATGAACGTGAAGTTAATTTTGTGTTTCTGACAGGTCAGTGTGATCTGCGCAGGCTTTTTTTTGGTTTGAAAACCAGGAGCCAAATGGCTCCTAGGCCTAAATTTTTGGGAGCCAAAAATTTTTAATTGAAGATTATTGAAAAACTTGCTTGTAACACACCGTAGAACGTACTATATAATTAAATTATGTAGATATTCAATCAGTTGATACGAGTTTTAAAAAATCACTGTTCAAAATTTGATTTCCACCCAGCGTTTTCAGTTACAGGCATCTTTCCACACGTACAAACATCGGCCGAGAAATCTTTGTGCAAAAAAAATTTTTCATGCAAAAAACGTGATATTTCGTTTAATTTTGCACAAATCTCCATCCAAGATTGCACTTGAGTTCATTTCCTTCCGACTCAAAAGTATAGGGTTTTGAAATTGCAGCTCCTGTTCTCATTGTTCTGTTGTTTCCTATATCTTTCCGGCGCTATTCAACGATTTTTTTTCAGATTTTGACACTCTAAATGCTGGAAAATCAATTTAAGGATAACTTTTTCGATAAACATACAAGGTTCGAAAACATGTATTATATCATTTTACAAACTAAAAAATATGTTCATACTTTCATAAGTTTGGCAAGCTCAAATTAAACTTGAAATTTATGAAAATCACCTCCATTATAATCATGAATTCAAACTCGGCTCCATATTTAAAATAATAGTAACAAAAATGAAAAAAATTGAGATTTTGATCACCAGAATTCTTTTGCACCAAATGCACCAGAATTCATCTTTGCCATGTCGAACCCCCATGTTTTTTCCCTTCGTCGAGAATTTTTTTTCAGGAAGTTTGATTTGTAGAGAAACAGTGAATAGACTAATTAAAAAAATTATATAATAAGATCCGGCGCGAAGCGCCGGCAAATTTTCGATGTTTTATGATTTTAGAGTCTGTAAAACACTTACTTCAAATCTAAAATTGAATGAAAACAGCTACAATTCACTATAATATAAATGAATATGTCAAAATTTTAGGAGCCAAAATGGCTCCTAGACCTAAAATTTTAGGAGCCATTTCCAAACTTTTAGGGGCCCAGGCCCCTAAAATGACTAAAAAAAAGGCTGGATCTGCGAGATTTTTACAGACGAAAATTATAAAATACAGAAAGCTAATTTCTATGATTTTTGCAGATTAAAATCCAGCTTATCATGTCACCGAATTCTACTCGTATAACTGAGCTCAACGGGCATAATTTATCTTGTATTAAGGATCACTGAAAAAATAAATTTGAAATTTTCGCCGCGGACATACATGTAATTGGGGGGGGGGAAGTGCTATGGGAACCCCCCCCCCCCCAGAAATCGTCGACCATATGGCTAGCCATTGGGCGACCGCCCCCCCAGGATTTTCCAATCCAATGGCTAGCCATATGGTAGCCGTTGGGACCCCCATACTTTTGGTCGGAAAAATACTGAAAAATGTCGATTTTTTGATTAAAAATGTCAATTTTTGAACGAAAAATGTTGAAAAACGTCAATTTTCTCGGCGCTTCGCGCCGTGGATACATTTTTTCGGTTTTTTTGGGGAAAAATTACTATTTTTTGAACTATTTTGCGGACTTTTTTCGTGAAAAAATCAAATTTTTTTTCCTTGAGAGACCCCTCCCCCCAAAATTTTAGGAATTACTGACCCCCGGCCCCAAAAAAGTCGCCCAACCCCCCCCCCCCCAGACCTCGGGGCTCCGTTACATGTATGGCCGCGGAGGTCTAAAAACGGAATAATGAAAGAGTTTTTTTTGGTTTAAATATCTAACACCATCAGTTGTAGCGCGTAGCACCCAAAAATCGATATTTTTAATCGAGATATATCGCGTAGCAAATTTGGAAAATATCGGGTCGCGGTCCAACAAAATAGTTTTGTAATTTCGGATATTGCTTCGGGTCCGGGTGCCCGTTACATTTCTAGTATCGGGTAACATATTTTGAAAATATCGGAGCCGAGTCCAGGTCCAAAATTTTTTGAATATCGGGTCCGAAAATTCAAAAATATCGGGTTCAGGTCCGGATCGGATAAAGTGATCGGATAATTTCAGGTCTTGCGTTGGTTCCGGTACCCGATACATCTCTAGTTTTCAAGCGCTTTTTGTTCAAAAAGCACCATTCTCCGCCGAAAAACTACCATTTTTCAGCTTTGACACTCAATTGTGTATTTACTATCACTCGAACCGAAACGCAGACTATTTTTCGGTTCGTTCATTTCTGTTGAATTTATTGATTTTTTTTTCAAAAATTCATAATTGCAAATTTATCATATGTAATTTTTTTCTCAGTTCACAATTTAAGATGACTACCGACTGATCTATATTAAATTCAAATTTTGTTTCATCGTAAGAGAATTTTAGCTAAGGTATTCATCCGTTCGACACGAATTTAGCTATGCAAATTTTATTTGATTTCACTGATTGAAAGGGAAATGACTTCGTATAAATTAAATTGTAACTAATTTTTGCATTGTTGTATAGAACTCGCTGAAATTCAACCTTTCCTGTAATAATTCAAATTCCTGTAGAATCACTGAATTTCCCGTTTCGGAAATAATTTTATAATAATTTATTTCATATCTTTAGTTCCCCGAAACTTTATTGAAACAAGTTTCTCGACGCCAGGATTCGTCGCAAGCTTCATCGTCCGCCGCCGCCGCTTATCGAGTTTCGGCGGCGGAATCGGCGGCATTCGTGGCGCGGGACGAAAAATCCTTGGCCCAGTTACATAAACGTGCGATCGAATGCGTGAACGCTCAACATCGCTGCGAAGCACAATGGCGGGCATTGATCGATAAAGCTCTGCATTTGGAAGATGTGGCTCGAAACGAACAGACTAGCGGCGTTAGCCGGCAATTCGTACGATCGACGAAAAGGCCGATGGGTTATTTGGAGGCGTTGATTTGTACGCCCAAGATTGGTCAGTGAGAAAATGTTTGTTACCAGATTTTAGACGCACATGCAAAATTCCCTTTTGTTGTCTGACATCTGCTTTAGCAGCCTCTGTTGCACACTATGATAGGTTATCTGCAATAACTACCAGTTTTTCGTATGCATATGTCCGACACCTGCTTCTGAGAATAAGTCTAAATTTTATTGCGGGATCTTTTTCGAACCAAGCAAAAAAGGTCGAAAAGGTTTTTGCATGGATAATTTTTTATAGCAATTAATAGCACACACATAGCTAATATTCGAAGTAGCCCATTAATATATTGTTTCCGCAACATTAAATGGTGCAAGCCATAATCTTTAAATAAAGAAAATTCTGTTGTCGTGCAAGAGACTGTATTACTATTTTTGAAAAATAGGGTGCAGCCAGGAGTCGAAGTTTACATTTGAATTTCAAGAAATTGATTCTAAAGCTCCATGAAAAGTAAAATGTTTGTTTGAATTTTTTGGAAAAGAAAGAAACGCATAGTGATTTGATAATCAGGGAATAACAAATGGCCCAACAAATCACTCGATAAAAAATATAAATTTCACGAATGCTTGGGAAATTTATTGAAATTTCGTTATAGACTGAAATTTATCCAGTTTGGCACGTTGGTGCCGAAAATTTTAGCGATTGGTTTCCGTATCAAAAGTCAACGTGGAAAAATCTGCGCTTAAAGTTTTTTCACAACCGTCAAAATTTTTACCCACTGGAAAAACAAAAATTTTAACATACCTGTGATTTGGGAAATTGGGGACCCTCCCGCCAAAAAGTCAACAATTTTTTACGACTCTCGTTCAACTCTCGAGTAATCGGCATCTGTCCCTCACCGCCCCGGTCGGCCAGAAATCGGGGAATAATATCAATTCATAGGTCGAAACTGACATTCTTGGAGCCAAAAAGTGAATGAGTGAAAACTTCGGCGCTACAAAAATGGTGCCCCATAACGAATAATCATTGATAATCAGTTTCTTTTTTCTCTTTTTCGACCAAAAAAAATATTTTTAGATCTTGCTGACTCCCTCCCACGAGATCTTGGATAATTGACTGCTCCCTCCATAAAAAAATAGTGATTACCCTAGTAGGAAATTGGTCGGAGCTGTTCGAGGTATTACTCTGAGCATTGTTTTTTTCTCATCTGCAATATTTTGTGGGAATAATGCGCAAATGAAAGAAAAATTTGAGCCTTGCGAAAAAATTTCAGTGGTTCAAGACTAGAAAAACTTATTTTAAAATCTCAAAATTTTGTTGCATAAGTCTGATTCTTATTATTGTATATAACTTTGTTCAGGTGCGGCTTTTACTAGGCACACTCTGATTTTTCACAAAACTTTTGAATAATTTTATATCGAAAATTCGTCAGCTCACTTTCTAATCAGTAAATTGGGATATTTGATTTAAACAGAGGTGCTTTTAATTAACATATGAAAAAAATTTGCCTGATTCATAAGTTTTTCGAACATGAGGCTGGTATGAATTGTGAAAATATTTTTTTCCTTATTCATTGTTATTTTCCTAAGCATTATTTTTTTGTGCGTCAGATCCCTATTTTCCAAAGCCTCATTATGTTGTGCTCCAGATCGCGTATAACATTAATCGCACCGTATAAATCATAGTTTGACCTAAAACAAACCTGTTAATTTTTCATCAAAAGTAAAGCTTCAGAATATTCTAATAAGCTGAAAAATTCATAAATAAAACATTTGTTGAATAAAGTTCATATTCTTTCAAACGTGAAGAATGTTTGATAATATATTTAAAAAATTAAGGTACGTTTCCCATGTGGAAAAAAGAAAAAAGCTTACAATCTGACTTTCATCTGTAGGGAATTGATATTCATTAATTCATCGGATAAATTTGTTATATTTTATTCATTTGTTTCATAGAATTTTGATTGGATCCTACCAGAGGTCCCCAAGGTCGAAAATTTAGGTAGGGGTAAAATCTTAAATTTTAAGGGTAGTACTTGAATTATGCCGTGACCTTTTTTTTTTTTTTTGCTCTCAGCTTCTTGCTAAGGAGGGGGGTTGTAATTTCTCGAACTTACAAAACTGATTAATGCCCCTACTTTATGCTTTTTACAGTCAACATTTACTATTTCAACTCCGTTTTCCAGCTTCCAATCATGCAACTTTAATGCACTAATTATACGCACAGAATAGTCACACTTTCAGGACTGTTGTGCCAACTGATTCTTGCACATTTCAAGAATCGGGCACAACATACGTTTGGAAACATTGTTTCAACCAGCATCTTCAGCAGTATGCGCTTATCCCATCACTGATTAGGCTTGGAACAGTGCTTCCAATTGAAAGTCCTGATGCTGAATGTGGCTTTAGTATTATTAATCCCATTACACTATCAACTACGAGTTTGAAACCAAGTACCACTCCTGATCCACGTCAATAGACCTCACATGTCTCAACTCATAGCAGGAAAGTATGCCACAGCTTGGGTAACCATATGCGCACAGAAGACCCAACGCAGAAGCGGGGAAAAGGAAAGGAGAACATGAAGAGGCAGAATTTTAAGAACATAATGTTTTTCTTCCCAAGGGGCGATTTTTTTATTAATCTCATATACATAACGCATTATTTCATCTCCCAATTATATTTATAATGATTTCCTACAAGTAGTATATATTAATGTGCTGATATCCTTTCCTAAAAATCGCTATATGGCACAGAAGTTGCATACTTTCCCATTATCATTTGCTCAGTAAATGTGTCAAAAAGAGCAGTGAGTAATTCCTCAGAATCACACATTCTGCAATTTTTCTCGAATTAGTATAACCTACTGGGGAGAGGATGAAGTCTACCAAAATTTTTTGCTATAGTGAGCTGTTTTTATGGGGGTAGTAAATGAATTTCCAAATTTAAGAGGGGGGTAATACCCCCCCCCATACCCCCCCATGGGGTGCTCTGGATCCTACTATGATTGCACAGCATGCAAGAAAATAGGCGTGTATATATCACAGCACAGAAATCTTTTAAATAAGCATACGACGTTAAGTTCGATCCTCAGCTTGAGAATAAAAATACTTTGGTGTCATAGGACTACTTGCTCTTTCGCTCCATGACTTATTATGGACAAAAAACGTTGATTTTGAGACTAATAATTTAAGAGCGTTTTCCTTATGCATTTCGATTGACCCACAGTTTGTGTTTTTAACCTTTGCTGGACTATTGAAATACTGTCCTAAATTTGCTCCTCAATACAACGGTGATGATATTTTGCTTAAAATCGCTTTATAATGCCTTAAAATCTCCAATTAAATTTTTATGTTGAAATTCTCAGAATTGCAATTCTGGTTTTGGCCGCAGTAAACAATCTTTCTCTCTAACTTTCTTCCGACAAAGTTCCTAATCTTTGAATTTATTTAGAATGGTATTGGGAATGCATTTTGAAAAGACCTTTGTTAAAAGTATTGGCGGCGTTCTGCGCGGTTCTAACAATTTTTATCGTCTGGTCAGAAGTTACATTCTTCCTTACGAAACCGGTTTTATCATTGGCAGCGGTTTTCGTACAATTGGCCGCCAAAAATTCGAATTACGATTACATAGAAGTGAATATTAGCGAAAAATCAACTTTTTTGGGTTGATCTTACAACTACGGGATCAATGGCACATGATAAATCGTTCCTTTCTTCATTTCATGCATCAGTCTCTAAATTTTTCTCGAGATTACGTATGTTTGTGTCCTGTGACATCGAACTGAATAGGCTAAACTTTCAGTATTCTGAGTGCATTTTTCTTGTTCTCTGAGTAATGAGAAATGAAAACTTATATATCAGCAAACTGTGATCACTCTATTCTGTTTCATTATTCCAGGTGTCGTCCATTTTAACCATTTCCTACTTATGTATTTGCGCATATTACACAGTATTCCGAATCCGAATATATCGTTATTATCATTTGGACTCGCATCATAACAGCGATGAGAATTCGCTTTTATTCAGCGCCATGTGAGTATCTCTACATTAAAATATACATATTTGAAAATATATCAAATTTAATGGAATTTTTTACTGCTCTTTGGTTCGCGATTGCGAAGCTTAGCGACTTGAGTTTTTCAGGCGGCGAAGAAGTTAAAACTGTTTTTGTTTTTACTCTACTGTTTTCTCATTCCCTTAAATTTCACAGTACCTCGTTCTCTACCAAACTGTCAATTAACAGTGTTTTCGTCGATTAAATTTCCAAAATCGTTAGATCATTGGATGTTTCTAGATTACAAAAATCCTTGAACTGATACTGGATGTCCGAAACAATAAGTGAGTACTCAACTATCATCCTTATAATTTCCGAAAGCGCAAACATTTTTTATGTTTTGTTTTCATTTGAATCACCAAAAGATCTTGAAGAAGTATGCAAAAGTTCGTATCAAAATCTATATTCTTCAATTCACATTAATCTTTAAAACTATGGAATTGGTGTTTTCGTTCGGAATTTTGCGACGTAGAAGATGAAATATGAAACAGTTCACGTTCCTCGAATCCGTTCAATTTCAGAATGAGGACTGATTTTTCTACAATATGATTTCGTTTGTCTGCTGGAGCATTCCATTTGTTAACGATTCTTTTAATCTACTTATGATTCTTGGAACCCAGTAATGTTCAGGACAGTCAGCATTAGATATGCACGACAAGAATTTTTCAGGGTTGTGGCTCCTCAGATTTTCATTGAGGAGGTGGAGTGTGGGTGGGCAAAAACAAAAATAAAGCTCCACAAGCATGTTTTTCATACAAAATATGCCTAAAAATCATCAATAAATAACTCTTCGAAAAAGTTTAGGGATGATGTTTGACGACTTTTTCGGGCCAAAGGGATGTGCAGGGTCTCAGTTAGGAGGATCTACCCTCCACCCCTATGAACATGTATGGTCAGCATCTTGTATTGAATTATAAGTCTAAATACAATAAACTTTAGCTGTTCCATACTCACGCTCGTTTCCTAAAATTTTGTTGTCCAGAGAAAACAAATCTAAAAAATATATATTTTTACATATGAAAAAGATGTGCAAGTAGACCTCGAAAATAGTGATAACTCCAATTTTGTGAAAACTGAATTTATTACTTTCCTGGATGCTACCGACGATATGTTGGGGGGAGTGAACCCTCCTAAATGAATTTCGAAAAAAAATCCAAAATCCAGGTTTTTCTGTCAAAATTAGTTTTTTTTGGAAGAAATTTTTACCCCTCGCACACATCTCCCCTAAATTTGTACTTTTAGACTCTCCCACCCGATAAAATTACTCCGTGCATCTCTGATGTAAATGGACACAAGTTCAAAGGCTTCTTGGGTTTGAAATGAATGATTATTCATGCATCACTTGAATATGCGATTCTGATTTTTTTGGACACTGGTTCTTTTATAATTTTCAGTTTGCAACCGCATTGCAGGCAGATTAAAATTTTTTTCGAATTCCAGATTATTTTGTCGTTTAACGCCACCTTTATGTTTGAACTTCCTCAGTTTGATCCATATGGACAGTCATGTAACGCACGTACCCATGCCGCTCGAAACCGCGTATACTTCGGTAAGTAATTTTAGCTTTTTTTCAAACCTGGAATTTGTTCTGCTTTTTGGCCATCATCATAGATATGAGTTAAGATGTGAGGAAAGTTGACTTACTAAATATCAAAACAAAATGATTGTTTAAGCGATTCACGGTAAAACCACTAAATGTAAGTGTTTTCATAACTGAACAATAATATTTTGGCATAATTGAGCAAAAAATACTTATGTCACTAATTGAGAGTAAGTGCACCAAAAATTTCAAATTTTTTGAGTTTTCACTTAACGTAAAAGTGATCAATCTAATCTAAAAGTATGTGAAGCACAGTATCCATATTCAGCAATGCCACAGAGAAACAATCATACTTACGACTGCAACCGTGATACAAAAGGCATAAAATGAGTTACTATTGTTGAAAATTTTCGTTTTGACTTATCTAAATCGTTGGAAGATGCATCTTTTCGTCGATTCCGACGGTAGCATCGTCCACATGTTCTCGATCCGAAATTACTGTTTCTCCCGAGAAATTCCCGCAAAAATTTCCGTGATTTAAAAAAGATAGATACTGACTGCTAGAGATGGGACGGATCCACTTTTTCCACTACATCGGATCCGGATTCAGATCCTAAAACATTGCCTCATCGAATCCTGATCCATAAAACTGCTTTCGCACGACCCTGAACCAGAACAGTAGATCGGGTAGACTCTGATCGAAACTGAATATCGTGTATAGCGTATATATGTATAATGCATTTGAATAATTGTGTATGTAGTAGGCTTTTTTAGTCATTTTGGAGGCCTGGGCCCCTAAAAAATTTGGAAATGGCTCCTAATGATTTAGGTCTGGAGGTCATTTTGGCTCGTAAAAATTTTGATTTATTCATTTATATTAGAGAATTATCGTTATTTTCATTCAATTCTAGATTTTAAACAAATGTTCTGTATGCTCCAAAATCAGAAAACACCGAGAAATTTATCAGATTTCGCGCCGGATTTCATTCTGCAATTTTTCGGATTGATCTATCTCTTGTGTTTTCGAAAATCCTACCCTAGAGGAACATTTTCTGGAAACGCGAAAACTATGAGAATTCAATATAAAAAAGATGAATTTCGGTGCATTTTAAAAGTCAAAATTTAATTTTTCTAACTTTTTTATTTGAATTCATAAGCATCATTGGAGTGATTTCCTGAAATTTACAGTTCAACTCGAAGTTTTTCGAATTGAAAAAACTGACAAAAAATTGCAATACCTTTTTAATATAGATTCTCGACAATTCAATTTCTCTAGTCAGATGTACATTAGGTAACCTTTTTGGGTATGTATGAAAACCGAAACTTGATCCGGATCCATCAATTTTTGAGGTAAAATCTGCGATATCCGAAAGCCTAATTCAAGTTTGGAATGCTGACTTTACTCAGAAATTTTTAAAACCGGCTGTTGCTCTATCCGACGCTGAGTTTTAGATAAACCCTAGAAATACTGAAATTAAGAATTTACTCTTTTCATCTAATTTTGAGTTTATGGGTCACATGGACGTCATGCCTTTTATCGTGAACGGATTCAACGTCTACTTCCCGGCGGCCGTTCTACTGTTCTGTTTGGCCACTTATTTCCGTTTAGCTACGAAATGTTTACATTATATCGGCATCGAACAATTCATCGACGATGATCAAATGACTTCCGAACTGGTGCAAGGCGGCAAAGGTTTAGTTTCTGCTGGTAAGAAAGTGATTAGCCTTTTTTATGTAATCAGGTCAATAACTTCACAGTATCTTCACTTAATGACACTCGTTTTGTTTCCAGTTTTTCCATATGAGTCTCGGCAGCTCGAAACGTTGTTTCCACCATTAAGAACCTGAATCACTGATTTCTCTCTCATTTTTTCACGTTCGCGGGCGAGAAAAAATGAGGCCGCTTACGCATGATATTCATTATTTGCAAGTACTCTGCGTTGATACCACTGCTTAATCTGATAGAGTGTG